>JASFYC010000331.1:0-382363 GCA_030412335.1 Botrylloides violaceus
ATGACCCCCTTGGCCATGCATCAGTGATTTTACTTGAACCTAAGCTTATTTTGCAGTCATTGTGTAGAGCCAACGCTTCTTGGGATGACCCAGTCCCACTGGAATTGCGTGCGCGTTGGGAAAAATGGCGCTCTGATATACATTTAATTGAATCGGTCCAAATCGATCGCTGTTATAAACCCCCTGGATTTGGTAAAGTCAAAATGGTTGAATTCCATCACTTTTCCGATGCAAGTACCTTAGCCTATGGTCAATGTTCGTATGTGCGATTAGTGAATGCGAATAATGAGGTGTCTTGTTCTTTGGTTATTGGTAAGGCCCGTGTTGCTCCTTTGAATAGGCAAGTGTCCATACCTCGTTTAGAGCTGAATGCTGCAGTTGTTTCTGCTCGGATGAGTGTTTTCATGAATGAAGAAATGAAGTATGAAAATGTTGTTGAATATTTCTGGGTGGATTCCAAGGTCGTCCTAGGTTATATAAGGAATGAGGCTAAACGTTTCCACACCTACGTTGCAAATCGAATTCAAACCATTCATGATGTAACTGACAAAAATTCTTGGTTTTACGTACCGTCTGGTGACAACCCTAGTGATGATGCTAGCAGAGGGATCCCCATAGCTTCCTATACATCGGACTGCCGTTGGCTTTCCGGCCCTAGTTTTTTACAGGTCCCTGGTGTCTTTGTTCCAGTGGAAGCCACTCTCGTGCCTTGTGAGAATGAAAAAGCCCAAATTGAGCACGAAATGCGTAAGGCTACCGCCTTCGGAAGCACTGTTACACAGTGTGCACCTCCCTTTGCTGTGATTGAACCCAGTTGTCTGGCACGCTTTTCTCGTTGGAATTTGTGTGTAAATGTGCTTGTAGTGGTATCCAGGTTCTTAGATAAGTTGAAAAAACTGCCTGTGCAAGATGTCACTGCTGATTTAATGAATAGCATGGAACGCTTAATTGTTCGCTCTGCTCAGTATGAATGCTTTGCTAGAGAGATTGGGAATTTGGAAAAAGGAAAGCCTGTGTGTACCAGCAGTGCTTTAACCCGATTGACCCCTTTTTTGGATGAGTATGGTATGTTGCGTGTTGATGGTCGTTTGAAAAATTCTAGCGAACCCTTTGAAGTCAAACACCCCGTGATAATACCAAAGAAATCGTGCATCACAGATATGCTGGTACGCCATTTCCATGAGCGTAGTGGTCACAGTGGTCGGTATATTACTTTGAACGCAATCCGTCAGAGTGGGTATTGGTTGATTAATGGGTCGTCTACGGTGTCACGTGTAATCAAAAGGTGTGTTCCTTATGCGAAAACACGCCGTCCACTAGAAATCCAGCGCACCAGCAGTCTACCCATTGATAGATTTTGTACCGAGGCTCCTTTCACTTATGTGGGTTGTGATGTTTTTGGTATATACTACATCAAAGAAAAGCGATCATTGCTGAAACGATATTGTGTAATATTCACTTGCATGGCTTCTCGAGCAGTGTGTTTGGAATCCCTGAATGAGATGACTACCGATTCGTTTATTAACGCCTTGCAGAGGTTTCAAGCTAAAGTAGGCCCCTTGAAACAGCTGCGATGCGACTTTGGTTCAAACTTTGTGGGTGCATGTAATGAATTGAAAAAAGCTGTGAAGGAAATTGATAGTGCGAGAGTGAAAGATTTTCTGCTAAGTGAGCGGTGTGATTTGTTTGATTTCAAATTTACCGTGCCTCATGGCAGCCACATGTCTGGGTACGTTGAGAGATTGATCCGTACGGTGCGAGCTGTCCTTGACCCTGTGCTTGCTACATTTGGAAATTGTTTATCTGATGAATCGTTTCGTACTTTTCTTGCAGAAGCTGAGAATATTGTTAATTCTAGACCGCTATCTGTTGAAAATTTGAATGACTCAACTGCACCTGATCCTCTGACCCCCCAACATGTGCTTACTTTGAAATCGAAAGTTTTGCTACCCCCTCCCGGCGTATTTCAAAAAGCCGATCAGTATCTCGCGAAGAGGTGGCGTAGAGTCCAATCTATCGCGAATGAATTTTGGCACAAATGGAAGCGAGAGTATGTTGCTTCCTTGCGTTGTTGCCAAAAATGGCCCAATGTGAAGCGAAACTTGTCAGTTGGTGATATTGTCCTGATTTCTGACCCAAACACCCCAAGAAACTCATGGAAACTAGGTCGAGTAGAGACGGTCTTCCCCGGTGATGACGAACTGGTAAGAAAAGTAAGAGTGCTGGTTGGCACTCGTGAACTCGACACCCGAGGTAAACGGAGTTCTGCCGTAACCTACCTCGAACGCCCAATCCACAAATTGGTGCTCTTAGTCCCTAACGAACTCTAGGACTTGACTTGCCTTGTGTGTATTATTGTATCATGTATGTCCTTAATTCGTTTGTTGTATTCTGTTGACGTCCCTTTGTTGTGTCACTATTAGGAAGGAACACTTTACGTTCTACGAAAGTGCCCTTCGGTGGGGAGTGTAATGGAGGGCAGCCGTATCCGGTACCCAACCACTGAGCCTTGTACGTGAGAACGTCTGCTCCGAGACTAGTTCTCGCATGTTATAGCCGTCATGTCTGGTGATCGTCCCTTTCACATTTCGCAGCCACGCGGGATGCCGCTTATCTCGGGACGCGCCTCGTTTATTTATCCGTTATACGCCTTTTACTTTGTAATCCTTCTCATCTTTTAGTATGTTATTAGTCTGGTAATTTCACAAGTTTTTGACCACATACTTTCGTGATAATACTTTCGTGACCATACTATCGTGATCATACTTTCGTGATCATACTTTGGTGGATACGTTGTATACGTTGGTGACTTTGCTGAGGAATACAGTACTTTCCGGGAATCTATATTTGTGGTCGGGATTACTATAGAGAACTTCAGCAAGATAGATCGCGACTGCGTGCGTTGACAGAGACTGTGAATACGCCAGGGCTCCAATCATAGCGACTCATACAAGCACCCTTGTATCGACCGCTACAAATATTGTATTGAATTGTATATGTTGTGTATGGTATTGAATTGTATTGTATTGATCGTGGCGCAAAAGGCCCTTGGGCGACAAGCGCCACTTTCCTTATCATAATAAAAAAAAAAAAAATTACCAGCCGAAGTTACCGACTAAGAGGTTCGTGAAATCATGAACAAATAAGACTCTCGAAAAATAATGAAGATCGAACGCTGTGGGGACTTAGGGTCCGAAGGAATTCCCTATTGCCGTCCTGCCGCGGAGTGTGCCGAATACTTAACTTCGGTATCTTCCACGGTCGCCTGATAACGCAGTAGGTAGCGCCTCAATAGTGATTCTATAGCTTCTGGATGATAGAGCTTCAACACAGACGAGTTGCAGAGAGATGATGTATTAACTAAGCCTAAAACACAAGGCATACTTAACTTCGGTATCTTCCACGGTCGCCTGATAACGCAGTAGGTAGCGCCTCAATAGTGATTCTATATCTTCTGGATGATAGAGCTTCAACACAGACGAGTTGCAGAGAGATGATGTATTAACTAAGCCTAAAACACAAGGCACCACACTAGCCTACGTCCAAGTACTCGAGAGAGTAATGAGTCTCATAATCATCATACATGCACGAGTGCAGCATTATATAGCGATAATACGAGAGAGGTCTCCTATAGCATGATCTACGCATGACTGGGATCTCCATCTATCACTATCGTGGTCTATGGTGAGGGGAGAGAGGGTTATAAGGGACTCTCATCCCTACAACGCTCTTATCACAAAAACCTCAAATATAAAATCGAAAACGGCTATCGCGTCCTCTACATTGCAGATTACAGACCGTTTAAACTGCCGCAATACGTAAAGGTACACGGCAGCATCTGCAAAGTGTTTCTACCAAATGAGGAAAAGAAATGTACAAAAGGCCTACAACTTGGGCATACAGTGAACGAATGTCAACACCAAACTATTTGCAACTACTGCAACGCTCCTGGACATCGACGACGCGCATGCCAGACCTTGCCGACCACTACCCAACAATCAGCCCAACTACTGACGGCAGCCAATGCCAGCCAAATCAAAGCTGTAAGACACCCAAAAGAAGTAAAGGAAACCGTCAAACAGCAAACCATACATGAGCCTCAGCTAACAGAGTCGACTTGTGCTGCCGCAGCAGAACCCGAAGTATCAACTCTCGATAGCTCGTGTGATTACGTAGCGAGACATGCATCCTCTGTCTCTATTGAGCCCTCGATTGTGTGCGTTGAATTTGTCTACCAATTTCTGCTTCATAGCCCTTCGCATATTGGTATCCTCGATCGGCCCGCATAGAATATTGACGACCATGTCATTGGTGGAATGGCCAGGCAAAGAAAACTGTTCACTCACTGGCTTAGAGCTGTCTGAGTGGAGCGTGTTGTGCCTATATGGCCATTGAGGCGTATGTGGAGGTGTTGACTGGTTTCTCCTACATACCAGGCATTATTACAGCCATGCTTGCAACGTATAAGATACACGATGTCAGTAGCCGATTTACACGTAAAAGAACCAATGGTGTTATGTATAACGTTCTCACCTCTATGTGTTGTTGTTTCCGTATTGAGGACCGGACACGTCTTGCACTTGATGTTGCCGCATTTCTTCACGGTGTTCTCAAATTTACGGTTCGGTAATTTACTGCGTACTAGAAGACGTCGGAGATTAGGTGGTTGTCGCATGGCGGTGGTCTTCTAGGGAAGACTTTGTGGCAGTCCGGATCGCTCTCTAGGATGTGTTGATGATTCCGAAGGATATGTCTGAGGTTTTCGGCTCCAGGGAAGTATCTGGTGACTAAAGGCACCCTCCGATCTTTCTCTTCGACTCGAGGTTGACGTTGTATATAGGACGTTGACATTGACGTTGTATATATACATCCATCTTCACCTGATGAAGGAGCAGAGCTCCGAAAGCTTGTGTGTTATATACCAATAAACTGGACTGAACGCTAAATCTGTGGTGACTTATTATATTTATATATACATAGGATGACGTCGATACTCAATGATACGAATCAACGCTTATCGAGGGGATCACGTATCAAACGTCCCACCTTTTCATGTCGAAAATAACTGTTAATTACCACCCGGGATTTTATATTGCCTACGCATGATGCCGATTACGAATCTTGATGGAACATCTATGAAATTCTTTTAGTGCCACTATAGAGAGTCTTCGGAGTCTCCGAAGACTCTCTATAGTGCCACCACATGCTACAGCCGGTGTTGCGGATATTTTTTCCTGTTATTGCTTGTATGAAAACGAGATTCTCTGACTCGAGACTGCTCTCTTGTGGACGGACATACCATGCGTCTGGCTGGTATTTCTAGGCTTAGGATCGCACGGGACCCCACCCAACCGCCCCTCCACTATCCTAGTGCCCGGACTGAGTCCACCTCTAGTAGTTTAGATGTGAGCCATGAAACGGTTATGACGTTCTGCATTGAAGCGTAACAGCGTTTGTAGCCGTGGCTGATAGTGCTGTGGTGCCCTGATTTGGCTTGATCTCGTTGACATTTTGGCTGTCCGTAACTTCCAAATTCTCGGTTTGCGAGCGACGGGAGGGTGATATTTGAATTTATCATGCCCTAATCTGTCATTTGACACCCACCCTCTGTTCCGTTTTGAGTTGTGAGTACTTCTGCACGAATACCGCCGATAGTGCGCGATTTCGCTTGGGCTCATTGACATTTTGGCTGTTCGTAACTTCCAAATTCTCAGTTTCCAACGGACGGGAGCGTGATGTTTGAATTCAGCATGCCTTAATCTGTGATTTGACACCTCCCTTCGGTTCCGTAGTGAGTACTTCTGCACATTTACCCGTCTTTACATTAGCCTATATCTGTCGAAGGTTATAGTTATCTATACTGCAACCAACAAACGGAGGGCGTCCGGGACACGTAGTATGATAGTTATGTTGGGCGGAGCTGCCGAGCTAGAGGTACAGTATGCGTTGGTTAGCTTGTAATTTGAACTGCTTCCATGTGCCATGCTGGTTCTAAGGACACCAAACAAAAGTTTGATCCGTGACTGCGTGGGCAGATAGATAGCTTAGACTGCAGCTCAATTGGCAAATCTCTTCGCAACTGCCTGCAATATCATAACCAGGATTCATGCAACATATCTGTCGGTGTAAAGGTACAAATCCACATTTTTAGAATTTTGCTGCTGCAGCCATGCAAAACTCTACGAATAGGGACCTTGTGGTAAAAGTGAAAAAGACGTGCAATGGAATGAATGAAACCATACACATGATAGCAAACGATCCATCTCTTGGTATGTATAGAGTTCAACAACATGTAAAAAAGTCTCTGCCTAAGGTGATTGATGCAAAAAAATCAGTAAAGGAGGCAAGCGTCCAACTACAGGTACCAGTAATGTGTTTGTTCTTCGTGAAAGATTTTATCGTATCTATACCATACCTTTTCTGACGTAGGCCTACTTCTTTAGTATATATTTTGGCAAAGTTCTATCAGACCATGAGATTCAGACTTGGCGAACAGTTTGCATAAATCTTGTTTGATAGGGACTGGTCTATGACGCAAGCTATGCTGGAGAAGCCATTAAGAGCATCACTATCAGTGTTGATATCGTTTCTAATATTGAAGCACTTTTGCGAGAATCAACTTCAAATGCTGCAGTTATAAAGATGAAGTCTTCTACACAACTTTTATAGGTCACTGATATTTCGTCCTCCCAATGAGGTAATATGTGCAATATTTTTGTGAAGGTGTAAGTGTGGACTTGTGTATGTTGGGCCAGGAGAGGGCAACAACTCTAGTCAACACTCTGTATGTCCCCTGTCTTGCATGATAATCCTAATCCAAAAAGTTATAAAGGCACATATATGTGAGAAGTGCCTCACTAAAATGTTCAATATGTAAGCATAATTTCATATTATGAAAGTTCTTTCCAATTTATTTTGTATCCTACATCAAAGAACTTTTTGTGGGGCCCAGTCAGTTGTCCATGTTGGTTATATTGCCGACTGGCAGGAATGGTGCACGCCCCTAGACTAGACGTTCATTATGAATGACAATGGTTGTTGACATAGAGCAATTCTATGCACTTTTTACCGTTTTGTTCGATCTGCCGCTACTTTGGGAGCATGATCAAGATACTGGAATTGTTTACACCGAGTGAGTTGTCGCTTTTTCCATTATAAACGTTATTCACAATTTCATCTATCATTTGCCCAGATTCAACTTGTTGGCCACCACTTATGATTTGGGGTTTTACGACAATGCTTTGGACCAGTGATAGGCATCATTCATTACAAATCTCTCAGGGATCTGCTCTTGTCATTAGAATGGAGGATACTGGATCTTTTGCACTAATCATTGTGTTGCCCACAGTCATTTGGCATGGTACAAAACATTTCGTTCTGCAGCAAGATTTAGAGCAAAATAATAAGTTTAGTGCAGTAGAACTATTGAAAAGTTGATTTGTGCCTCTTAATAGTTGTAAACTGAGCGAACATGCCACACATGAAGTAGCGGCTGGTTCTTGAAGCAATGGTCTTTTGACTCCGGAACACAGACTAGTAAGGAGTTTCCATATATTCTTTCATAATATTTCCAGTAGGTATGCTTGCAAGAATCATCAGACTTTTCCAAAGATTTTTATCACCTGCCTGTTTTGCGTACCGATAATGGCAATGCATCACAAACAACTTGCCACCACTGGGTTTAGAGCAAAATATGTCTACTATTCCGGCAGACTGAATCTATACCTGACACCTGATGACATTATCTTATTTGCACAAACTGACGATTTTTCCTATAAGGAAACAGCCTAGCCCCGCCCCACAATTTTGAGCAATATCTGCTGGTTTGATTTGACTTGAAATAGCTTTGTTGTTACGCCAAAAAATTGCATCATTTCCTGTTGGAATGAATATCAATTTGATTTTTGACGCTTTGGTCTCATCTTTGAAACCCTGTCAATAGCTCTTCTTTTTTCGGCCAATTCTTCACCCTGTAAGATCGTCAGACATTAGCTCATTCTCTAAACAAGTTACATATCGTATGATGGATCTTTTAGTCAGCAAATTCCCCAATCTGATTCGGTTATCTCACTTGGTTGGGTGCTTGACAGACGCCTGTCAAGCTGGTGGTTTACTTCCGATCATATATTTTGTTATTAAGCTAACGTCTGGCAATATTGTAGGGATGAGAGTTCCTTATAACCCTTTCTCTCCTCACCATAGACCACGATAGTGATAGATGGAGATCCCAGTCATGCGTAGATAATGCTATAGGAGACCTCTCTAGCGCTATATAATGCTGCACTCGTACATGTATGATGATTATGAGACTCATTACTCTCTCGAGTACTTGGACGTAGACTGTGCGGTGCCTTGTGTTTTAGGCTTAGTTAATACATCATCTCTCTGCAACTCGTCTGTGTTGAAGCTCTATCATCCAGAAGCTATAGAATCACTATTGAGGCGCTACCTACTGCGTTATTAAGCGACCATGGAAGATACCGAAGTTAAGTTTTTGGCACTCTCCGCGGCAGGACAGCAATAGGGAATTCCTACGGTCCCTACAATATGCATTTGCAGCTCCCCTGCACCACAGACATACTGGTAGTTGGAGATTTGGGCCCAACTGGCAATATCCAGCACTGCAGATGTAAGCATGGTTTGAGTTCAAACCTGAACAAGCACAGACGGTTGCGGCAGAAGGGCAACATTCGGCATAAAAATTTTTGCCAGTAGTTATATCTGCTGTGACTGCCTACATTTGAAACAAGGCCCAATAACAAAGAAGCACAGTCCGCAATTAAGTACATACCCGTCTAGTCTTTCGCCTTTCCCCATATTTGATCTTTTTATACAGATACATCTTCTTTTTTGGCATCATCATGACTGCCAAACGCTTTTCCTCTGCAGCAACCTGGAAATTTGAAGCATGTCTAATACCATTAAAAATCATTGGCATGCACAAAGTCAGTCACCTGATCTGGTTGACACTTTCTGTCGAAGTACCTTTGACCTCTTTTGACGGAAGCTGTCAATGTCCTTTTCTGTGTGAAATACATAAATTAGCAGCTTCAAAATATTGGTGGTTCAGGTTAGAAAGGCAAGGAAGCAGGCCATCATTCTCCTGTGATTATGTGCTCCGCGTGTGCCGGACGAGTGATGTCACAATCTGTTCTCTTCTAGTACATATTTCCAATACTAAGGGAAGCGCGACTCATTTGGGGACTAATTTCCCTTTGTCTGCCAGATTTGACCGACCCTGGCCACACCCTTGTGTTCGTTTGGTCGTAAGACATGAATATTATACCAAACTTTGACACGGACGCGATCAGTGTAGTAACACCAGCAGCAAGCTGCACTTTGCACCTATTACAAACTGAACTGACGTGCCTCGCTGCAGCCCTGACTGACCAATGTCATTTTCTGAACACATCAATGGACCTTTGCTCCAAGAACTGTGTCGCTTGCTCACTCGTGGTTCCATTTGACATGACAATTAGTGGGCGTTCCACATGCCCTACCCTAATACGGCGCCTATGAATGCAGATTTAAACACCATGTGCTGCAGCATCCATGTAAGGTCATGTTCACCAGAGGTGAACTTTCACTGTGTTGATACAGGAACTAGAATGTTTATATTCCAACTTTTTCCAGGAATATTCTCAGACAAACTATTTGAAACAGCTAGATTCAATGAATCCCGCAGGACGACTTGCAAACATTATTGCCGAGTCTCTAGCCAAGCCATATACTGTAGGCCTACTTCACATAGACACGCAAGAACTTCACATAGCAAAAATCTCTCAAACCTGAATGATT
Organism: Botrylloides violaceus; assembly: GCA_030412335.1. Lineage (NCBI taxonomy): Eukaryota > Metazoa > Chordata > Ascidiacea > Stolidobranchia > Styelidae > Botrylloides > Botrylloides violaceus. The sequence continues at coordinate 9,799 of JASFYC010000331.1, forward strand.
TCCTGCTGTTGCAGAATATCAGGATGCTTATCATCTTCCTCTGCTCCATGATCCTCCTCCCCATCAGATGGAGCAAGTCCTTCACCAGTGTCTGATTCTTCAGAGTATGAAGAATCATCGTTGTTAATACCTATACAAAAGTACTGGTAAGGAATGACCACAGAATAAAAACCATGTAAGCATTCTGGGCTAAATCTCTTGGGTAGCCTAGCTCCATTATCAGAAGTTGGTAGGCACCTTCCATTTTCCTCCGCCCGAGCTGTGGCTTATGTGAGATATCTTGTAAAATGAAAGTCATACTTTTTGGCGAATTTGGTTGATTTTTTTATAAATATTTTTTTAATTTATGGCGTTTTTCACCTACAAAGGTCATTTACGCAAGTTCGATGCTCACGGTATACGGGTCAATACTTCCGGTTTATAGCCCGGATCACTATTACAATCACGGATCTCTGCACTTCCCCGATACCGACTGCCAAGCAGGGAAGGTACGGGTACCAATTTTAAAGTCGTCTATTTGACCGGTCGGAATCTAACCCGCAACCTCCCGATCAAAAGGTGGACAGTCTAACCCACTCGGCCAAATGAACTCTAGTGGGTGTTAGTTTGGTAGAAGACGACGCCTTCTTTCATTTTGTGAATTAATCGGTTAGAATCTTTTGCTATGTTGCGATAAGATAATTCTCAATAAACCAAGGCTGGGTGGGCATTAAATCTACTGTGAATCTTTTTTACTGTATCTATTGATCGTCTGCCATGGGCTCCACTACATACTTCAGTATGTAGCGAGAAATTAACAGCAATACAGCAACAAAAGTAGGAAAAAGTCACAACTAAAACTAGTCTTGAGTTAAGAGGTTGGCAACGTCATTATTCCGAGTCAATCCAAGCATCAGGCCCATACCAGACACGTAATCTATCTACCGATAACTTATACAGAAGATCAATAGGGCATCCAGTTTACAGTATCCCACAATGTGTCAGGGTCTTCATTAACATCACAGTCTGTTATATTTGAAAGATTTTTAACCGGTTCTAATTAAACCAAGATTTGATATTTTTGTGAGAATTTCCCAGTGCATTAACCACATTGTTTTTGTATAATGTATGAAAAATGGGCTTATAGACTAAAATAGGCTTATAGACTAACATGGGCTCGGCAGCTCAAGATTACAATGCTTTCTGATTGACTGAGATAGAGGCGCTTAAATGTTTTGAGTATCGACTGATCTTTCCACGAAAATATTGGCCTTGCAGAGTAGGTTGTGTCAAGTAATGAGACGGTTGTTTAACCTTTTTGAACCGGCAAGGGAAATCGGCCAAAAAGTGATTTTTTTTCAAATCGCAAAAATCCGCACTCATCGGTCTTCACATTTTCTCCTGTCGTGAGTTGGACCGCGTTTAACCACAGTAAATCCTCTCTCGTATGCTTCTCGTTCGATATTGCATCATTCGCCGTTACAACAGCCCTTGATTGAGACCTCGGTGAAGAATTTTCTCATGTTTGGAATAGCATGCATGAAAAAATTTCCCACTAAATTCCATTGCCTACGTCGGATGTACGACGCGAAAGTCTGCTCGCATTATAACCCGCCTATCTTCATTCTATGCTGAAATCACCCTGTTTAGCACAGCATGGATTTATTTTCTCAACTTTCGTGGGAAATTATTGTTTTTCACAAAATTTCATCAGTCGTCACACTTCAATGATTTATTGAAAATTTTAGGCTAATTTCGTTACTCTACAGTCTGCTAATCAATTTTTCAGCATCCCTATGCTTACTCTATACGGCTCTGCTTGGCGAGCGATTTCAGTCATTACTAGAACATTAGACTTGGCGAGACCACAAGCAAAAAACCTTGCCGTGACGACCAGACATACGGGCAGTTTATCATCCCCATTTTGAAGATAAAGAGATAAAATATGGCTGATTAACCTGTGAGTACTACCAGTCTAGGTCCAAAATAAAACTGAAGATATCTGAAGGAAAGAGTTTGGAATCGGTTGAGACATATGTGGAATCTCAGCTGTGGCTTTTCACACAATCCACGACTCCACGCTCCATTGCTATATATACCTTTACAGTACATAATTCACCAATCAATGCTTAACACACCTGGATCTTCACCCCTCTGCATTGCCAGGAGCCTCTCTTGTTCCGGTGGAATGTAACCATCTTTCGGGTCCACAAATGGAGAGAGGTGGGGAGGCAAAATATCTCCTGGTAAATACCCAGCGACCGGAAGCACCATTCTGGCATTAACACAATCAAAAACCCACTGAGGTTGAAGATAATGCCTGTAAAAAATAATTCATTTCACTTGATAACAGAGCAGAGGTCGGAATGGCCCTAGGCTGTTTTTAAATCAAGTGAGGCTGGACTGGACGGTCGACATTTGTGTCAATCTTTCCACAGAAGATAGAATCTTTATGATTGGCCGGTGCCTTGTATTCCATATGTTTGTCCTGTTGCGAATCTTCTTATCTGCCCAAGCTTATAGACCGCACTGGCCCAAGATATTTGCAACATACTGTACATCACATGCAGATGTCCCGAAGTGTTATCGTCATCCGCTATTCCGCATGTTCCTTGCGAGAAGCTCGCATACCTACCGCGATACCAGTACTTCCCTTACATGCCTACTAAACTATGCCACCCTCTGCAGTACCAGTCGATGAATACGAGAATAGAGCAACAAGGATTACCTCGATATATAAGTCATGTTGGGATTCGGTCTGTCGATGATCTGATGAGTGATGGTCTCGTCATGTTCAGAGAATGTGGAACCCAATCCTAGAATTTGATCCCAAGATACAGTCCCACCAAAAGATCTAAAAATGACACACAGTTAAATATTTAGTGATCATAACATTCACTAAATCGGACATGCAGTTAGAATGCCAGTATCCCAATAAATATGACTTGAATAAAATATGGCAGGCTTATTAAATAAAGGACTTCGAGTTAAAAATTTCACGTGAAACACTTGACAGTAATAAAGGCACAGGCACGAAAGGATGTAGTGGCGCATGTGGTATTGCAGATGCCACAACTGGGTGGTAGTATAACTGCTACCATCTAGCGATTTTTTTCACAATAGACTTGGCTCAAAAAAGTTAAAACAACAGGGAAATAATAAAAGGTCCGGGCATTCCAGTACATTCGGTTCGCTTTAGGACAACACGGCACTCATATATATATATAAATCTCATCCAGTCGGTTTTGAGCTGTTGGCATGATTCAAAATTGAGATAAACATGACAGTTTTATTCAACAACACCAAGAGATATCTTGTCCCACAACTATTTTCACAGACCCCAGTTTGAGAACATCCGATGTCGACTACGGCGATTTTCAGCTATTGTTTTAATACTAACAAAGCTTGACAATACCACTACTCTTATGAGACTTCATAATGAATTTGTATGAGCAAAGCCGAGAACAAATTTAAGGACATTGTAAGTAATCACCTGATGACAAAAACCAACACTTCTCTTGGTACTTCTCGACACAAATAGAACTTGCAATCCTTAAAAAGTTCTTGCAGTGTTTTAAGTTCGTCATCCTTTATTTTCTGATTTGCATGAGCGTCCGAGTCCCCAGAAAGAATAGCCACATCATCTGAACTCGTCACGGTTTCCTCTTCAACTTTTGCTCTTGCCAATGGCGTATTCAGACTTGCTATTTGCTGAAAACAATTGAGAGCTTATAAAACAGAATTGGCTTAATCTTCATTTTTCATCGACCCCAGACCCAGAGATGTGGAAGCAATTATTCCTCAATCCCTTCCTACTTTCGTTCCATAACACTCATCGGCACTAGCGTCAGTACCAATAGTAAGATCCTTTCTTTTGGATGATTCGAATCACCGATACCAAATATAAAACTACCAATTCGAATTAGATAATATTCAGATTGCGCCGAATATTTGGTTCAAATCGCCCATCTTTGAGTGGAGTTTGCCAATGTCCGACTTTCCCTTGTCCATGCTAGAGGTTTGCGAAGCCATTAAGATACGCTTATTACGTTTTCCGCTTGTTTCTTCAATTCGTACGGATAGCACCTCATTTTGGGCAACGAATTGCGAAGACGCAAGCAAGAAGCGCGTGTTCGTTCGAAAACCCGCTAATTTCTTTATTTGAACTTCCGGATGTTTCATTTCCAGTTTACGACATAGCGTGAAACGTTCTATAGCGGCGCCGCCTAGTCTGGTGCTGGCAAGAACACTCTACAATCAGGATCAAACCTACGCGATGCCCCAGAGTGTGAACAAGAGAAATAGCAGAAGTCTGTGTTGCGTAACTGACGCGCTGCTTCGAAATAGTAAGAGTGTGAGACTGAAATTGTAGCCTGTGGTGGTGTTGTGATTGGGTCCGTCGACCCTTCTGACTCTCAGAAGGCTGAACTGCTGCAAGCTGGAGAAGGCTATATGCTAGGAGGCAAGAGCAGGCTTCAGTGTGCGAGGTAGGAGCCTGTAGCGACTGCGAGTCAGAAACCGGAGAATGCGTTGATGCATGCCGTCGCGATAGCTGCGGGACTGAAACTGACGCCTAAAAGGACTGCGAGGTGGTACAAAGACGAATGCCGGGAGAATACGTTTGCTGTTTTGCAACTTGTCGGAGTCGAGAACCTAGCCCTATCGGCGTTTCCAAAATTTCTCCGAAGGTTGTTATTAGTCTGGAAATTAGTCGGTTCAATCGATTGCTTACAGCTGTTGGTAGAAACGAATCTTTGCAAGTTATTGGAACAGCAAATGCAAAAATGGTCTGTTTGACATCTCCAGTACCACCACGTAGAAGCGATGTCAGGCATTCCCCAGACGCATTTTGGAACCCCGTGACCCTGCCGCCACTCCGTGAAAAAACGGAAGTTTTCACTTATGGTTGTTAATATGACATCATTTTACCTCAGAACGAACTTCATTTTTTAAGCAAAACGGCAGATCCGTGTCGATATCATATCCTCGTTTTCTCTTCCTGGCAGGTCTGTGCGTGATTGTGATGTCTCTGTCAGCAACTTTTGCTTCACTCGTCCCAGAATTTGTTATTGATATCCTCGGTGGATAATGTAAGTTTATATCGTTATACAGTTTATAAAGCACAAATCCCATCATGCTTTTGTAAAACTCCGTAAACGTGGACATGACCTTGAAATCGACATCTTCGGGGTGCTGAAAATTGATAGGATGTGGTCAGAAAAGTTCAAACAAAACTTACACTAACAGAAAAACAAACATGATGCGACAAACTGTGAGGAATAATCCAAGTTATTGGATATCCCATGACTTCCGCTTGGAAATATATTCCCTTGATAGAAATGAAAACTTTTCTGAGCGCACGCGCTTCAATCACGTACAGCATGAAGGCAACTGTAAATGTGAATTGTAATGTCTATTAATGATTTCAGGTCACAATTTGAATTTGAAATAATTCAGTCGAGTGTGACCAATTCATTGATTCCGAGTCACAAGTCATGTGGAATCATCGAGTCTTGCAACATTTTTGTTTCACTGACCAAGTTGAGTCATTCAGTACCCTACCTCAAAAATTCCAGTCACATAAATAGACTCATTTTGGAAAATATTGATAGAGGCCACCCAATTTGATTAATGATTAGTCATTATGCTGTGATTGGTGACAGATTCCTTACTTCAGACATAATATTGAAAGAAACTGAACATGCAGCAACAAGATTAGACTTTCCATAGGACTGCGATCAAAACGCATACATGTAGATAATTATGTAGGTTTGGATGCATAGTTCAAAAGTGTATTTGTGTCAATTGATGATGGTTTCAACCCTTTTGAACTACTAAAATGCATAATTAATACCAGATTGGTGGTATGCCTTTACAATACAGGGTTACCAGTCATTCTGATTCTCATCTTATCAACTTTCAGTCAACATGTTAGTCAATAGCCTGTTTGTGAACTTACCACACTAGCAGAGACAAGATAGAGGAAACAGAACTAGAATTGCTGATAACTCAAAGTAGCTAGACTTTGGGGTCGGTAAAGCTACTGTTGTTTTCAACCAGACATTGTGGTGGAACTATGAAATCATAAATATGATAACCTTATTGTATACAGGCACGCTTCTGAAACGTATCCAAATACAGACATACTGTAGGCATGCAAAGACAGATGTGGATACATTTTGATAACGTTGGCCCGTGAGAGGTCTCGTAATCTTGTTTGCTTGTAGTTTAGTTAGGACTTGGAAGTCAAGTCCTCTTTCATTTTGATTTTGTTCCCCCTATGTAAAAGCTAAAATCATTGACTCACCTGTGAGCCTTCTGCACAAAGCAATTGTTTCCGCATGTACACTGTGTGACTTGGGTAAATTAGCAAAAAGAAAACACATGCATAATGCATCGTCCAAATCCTGCACAGCCCCCTCAAATGTTGGATACCTTTAAGAAGGCGTAACCATAATTATTATATATATATAATACCAGGGATTTTCCATGCAGGAACACAGATTAGGTCCGTATTTGGGCAAACAGAAACTTTTACCGCAAGTCCGTTACAGAAACTGTCTGTCTAACGTCTTGGATGGATCTTCCAGTGCTCTTCAGCTTGGGCGATGATTAGGGCATGGTCAGTGCTCAGCTTCACACATTGCTCAGTACCGTACTACCATCATTTACCACTTTCATGCAACTTACAAATGATCTCAATCATTTTTGTACAGAGCAAGACTGGGCGTTAGCCAAAGCTGTGAGTACCTTTATCAAATGCCACTTGAGAGTAGTAGTCTACAGATAAGCTGTAGGCCTACTGTCATTCAAAATAGGGATCCCCAGGTTTCTCAAATTTTATATCTGAACAAATTTATTGACCTGTGCCAGTAGGATAATGGAATATCGGGAAGGCTGTGTGTGAAATGGCATAGGCCTATAATTATATAGTATATAATATGAATTTCCACTGCCGAGGCTAAAAAACAATTTGACTTAAATGTACCTTTCCCGAACGATATGATCAATTTTATAAGTGGGTTTGTTGTTTCTTATGCGATCCACCCTTGAATCATCACCCTTCGCGACTGCTTTCTTCAGTTTCTTGATATAGGTCTAAAAAAAAACATGATGTTGACGCAGCCTACAATGACGTAACCAGCTCACGCGATCTAATTAGTTAGTACCGGCCACCGGGTACCCAGAATCTATTAATCTTTTCCCAAATTATTCTATCTATCTCCTGTAAACTTACGCAATTGTAATGACATTTGTATTGATCTGTGATAATAAATATCTCATTGACTGTTTACCTCTACCACTAAATTCTTTTGAGTTATGGGCGATTGAAAATGCTCCCTAAAATACATGAATCAGTGTGCTTCAAAATTTCAGGATCGTCATTATAAGAAACTAAACCACTTATTGTGCATGCACACTTGATAATTTTGCAAAGCTCATTGGCGGAGGATAATGAGCAAACAATTAATAATAAGGGGGGTAGGCCTACAGAGCTGAAACCGGTAATAAACTTTAACAGGCATCACACTAGTGTGATCTTGCTGTTGGGCATGTGTAATGCCTTTTCATGCTACCAGTACTATATTAGAAAGTTGACATAATTATATAGGTTACAGTATGCCTAAAAAAGGAAACTATCAATTATAAACGAATTTTGTATTACATGCATTATAATATATTAATATGCATTTAATATATATATATATTATTGGTAAATATGCAGAATTACTCCCAACTCACAACGGAAACGAAGGTGGACACCTCACTTCACAGAGTAATTCTGCATAAATACCATATTATTTACATGCCTGTATATATATTATATATATATATATATGTAAGTTTTACATACAGGTGAATGTGATTAGCCTACGGTACCTTGTGTGCACGAAACTTGGCTATGATTGGTTCATGTGCTAGGAACTGAATATCTTTCAAAAAGTAAAACGTCCTATTCGCAGTACTTCCCTTGTTGACCTTAAAAGTAAATATTGATGAATTACAATTATAATATGTATATATATAATTATATATATATACAATTATAAACATTAATAATAATTATATAGGCCTACTGGTCCAGTATAGAGTATAGCAATTATAGCACTATTACGACTGGAAAAAATCAGTCGACGCTAATGAACTAATAAGCTATTGAGAGTTGAGACTAGCAATGGCCTTTCAGTCATTTCAAACTTATTCTTCTGTCATTTGCTACCACTTCACATGTCACATCCGCTCTAGGCCCAAGCCTCCAACTATGGTGACTCGAGTCAAGTCAAGTCATCAGAAAAACGAGACTGAGAAATTATCTATGTCGAGACTTTTAACTTGAGACTCGGCAATAGATAGGTTATTTGCAAGTCCAAGATCACGAGAATTGAATTGCCTGGTGGAACATCAAAATTTTTTTGCGGCCAAAGAATTTGTCATGATCAGATCATGATAATTGTTTATATTATATTATTATATAAGCGGATATTAGCCTATAATGACATTAATCACGGAAATTTTAAATCACTAGGAAAGATCAAAATTATAGCCTATGACACGCATCTGTGATGTCAACACAGTGGAATTCCCCCTACGACCCCCTTTGCGTCTAGAGAAAACAAAATTTTGACAAAATCAAGGTTTTTCGGCAAAATGACTGGATTTGACCTGGGAATCAAATATTTAAAATATATATAGGCCTATATTGAAAGACTGAGACTAGACTTGGGCTTGAGATTTCGGTGACTTGACCTCACTAGTGACTCGAAATCGCTGGACTGGAGTCGTCATACCTTTTTCTTGTGAACCGGTTCATGTGGATATATCCCTTTTAAGATACACAAGCGGCGAAAGTTAGCTAAACTGAGTTGTAGTCGTTTACATGCATACTTTCGTGTAATGTATTGAGTGGCAGCTCCTGCTTCATACTGAAAAAATAAATGATATCAGTTTAAGCCTAACCATCAGCCGTGAAGGCGGCTAACTGTTTTTGAGTTGGACTGGCGAGACATATATACCATATATATAAATTATAATTTGCATGACTCTGACAGCTAAGACAGTTGTTGACTGAGAGAATGCAGACATTTCCGATACAAGTCGCCTGGTCGACATGTCGTATATCCAACCACAACATTTTGCTGCAGACCCGATTTTGAAATGCCGCGGTCAATAAAATTACAGTGCGAAGGACTGAGTGCCCATCTCTTGTTAGTATTGTATCTTTATCGTAGAAGAGTTACAGTACTGATAAGGCTCAGGAAAATAGGAACCCCTCAGAGTTCTTGTGGCCAAAGATTTTTCATCAAGCAATCTTCACACAAAATCTGGAATCAATCACGAAACCAGTTGGTCCAACTGGGTTCAAATCCCAAGGACGGCATCATACCTAATAAGTTTAAAATAGATTCCTTGCTATATGGACAGCACGTTGAGAATAGTGCAGTATCCTTGCACTCGCATGATAAATTATGTGTATGGACCAATAGTGTGAGTGCATAATTATCATATGTAACGTGCATAATTATCTTATTGTAAAGAAGATCACCACAGATTTAGCGTCCAGCCTTAGTTTATTGAGAATTAAAACATTCACTAGCTTCACCTGATGAAGGAGCGGAGCTCCGAAAGCTAGTGAATGAGTTAGTTTTAACTCTTAATAAACTAAGGCTGGACGCTAAATCTGTCGTGATCTTTTTTACAATGTCTATTGATCGTCCGCCATCGGCTCCACTAACTCTTCAATAATTATCTTATGTAACAAAAAGTACAAAGGACAACAGTAAACTATTTCCCATTCCTGTTCTGTCTCAAGTTTAACGTCGACTTTCAGACATTTCGGAGTGGTGGTGTGAACCATGTTCAGAGAGTGGCAACATCACATAAAAATGTTTTGAGGGACAGAAAAAGTTGAGGCCAGAGTAAGTAGGACTGGGGTTCTGGTTATCCTACCTTTTTTTTGATGCGACCCATATTGCGCAACAAGTTAACGCAGACTCAAGCACCAATATGTGTGAATATCTCCCTCAGGAAGGATCCGCAAGGCCGATGAATACAAGTATAGATATACCAGTACTATCCTTGAGACGTATATGCCTACTGTACACACCCTGTAAGACTGCACACCAGATCTGAGAAGAATAAAGAAACTACGCGGTAATTCAGCAGTCAAATCAATACAACTTCTGAGCTTAGTGACAAGACCTGATCTGGTAGGAGTGGTAGCCTATACTATATTAAACAGCACTGGCGGCGGCGACTGCCGTGACCCGCAGCCCAACTATCTTAGTAAAGAAAGCAGTCCCCTCCACCTTCGTTATGACAGCATATATCCATAGAAAGCATGAGGAAGCACAGCTATGAACAGAAAAACTTTTACACGATACACCGGTATTTAGTAGTGATAATGGATGAAATCAAAAGCGTCATTTTTCATCTGAGTGCACGTGCGTTAGCCAATGATGTGGAACGACATTTTTGTCTGCGAAAGCTTGAAAGTACCGTCAGAAGGAATGTTTTTGGTGCTCGCATCACTTCATTATTCGAAGAAAACACAGCATTGATACTTCTCATTCATCAACATTAGATGCTGTAGTAAACTATTTACTCCATGATAGGATTTCGTCTTGCGGAGGCAACTATACCACAGAGGTGTGTCTCTGAGACTAAAACAGCATACTGCATCTGCCACTGCTGCTGGCCTTGAGATCTCTGAGAGGGTGGCGTGTATGGCGGCTGATCTCAAATTTCAGGTAAAGGTACTGTTCCGTAGTCGTGAAAATGCCGAAATTGCTAGAAACACGTTGAACGTGGACGTCGAACCAAGGAAGAATCTAGTCTTGAGAAAAGTTGTAGTTGTCGACACTTGTTTGGAAGTTTATTGGACGGCAAAAGAAGCACGCATTTTGAGAACATCGGTAAATGCGTTTTTTGAGAATATCATATTGATTATAGAGACAATTGAAGAATTCGGTTTGAAACAGTAATGAGTGCCACCCTTGCGGCAGCTAAAGTTCTACAAAACACGGGCCGGGTTGCATGCTGGGCTAGGAATTCATTCTGCTCATGTTCACCAACTCACAATGGTATTTACAAGTCTATGACCTTGCCTCTCACAACAAACTGTTTCCGCAGCATCACATGTACGAAATGCCTCAGCAGCTTTGATAATAGCACTGCATGGCACGACATAAGGGCAGAAACTAGCTCACACATTTCTTCAGAATTCATAGTTCTGCAATTGGGTGAAGTCACGGAGCTCATAAAGGAGGAGGGTGGAGCGGATATAGTCGTGATTGCAGTTCCAGAAAAAATGTGCTACGTAGAACATTTTATTGTGGCAACTGCCATTTCCCAGAGGCATGTCGTTAGTATCACAGAAATGGTCAACAAATTGTACAAAAAGAAAAGAAAATACCATCAGCCCTATACTTCGATTGAAGGGAAGAGGCATTCAGATGATTGGCAATGCATTGACATTGGCAATATTGTCGTTCACATTATGCTCGAGAAAGCACGATCACTATACAACCTAGAGGAGCTTTGGTTACTGGGTCCAAAGTATGATGAAGAATTGCACAAAGCACCTGTAACTGAAGACATTTTGAGCCAAATGTCAAAGCGTGGTCTGAATTTAATGTCAATGACCGATGACAGTGTAAGGTCTCTTGGGAACATTGACTTTGACAGTCTTTGGCATGAAAATGACAGTGAACTCCCCCCTGTACCACAAGAAGGTGATAAGGATCGCAAAACTCATCTTGAAGATGATGATGCATTCCTCGTTTAGATGACCTTTCTTGGCAGAAAATTGTTTATCCCGCTAAAAGTCTGATCAACGTGCACCAAATATACAATGTCCTAAACTCAATATGATCAGCATTTAGGATCTGTAGTACTTCATTTACCTAATGCCTATTCACTTGATGACGGAAAATATCAAAGCCTGAAATTTGTTTGAGATGCCACACTCTGTATGCCCCATTTTCCTTGGTCGAGGTGATTAAATCTGTGCATTACCCAGGGGGTGGTAGGCCAGTACATGAGTGCAGAGAACATGATCCCTTGTTACATTGATTTGTTTTGATTTCTGAATGACTGAAACAATAAAATATGTCTATCTGGTGTGCAGAAGTCAGAAGCATTGTGACCACTGATTCCAAGTCTAGTCGAGTACTTGAGTCCCATATAATTTGCCAAAAGCTTGCAACTCTGATGTTATGTCAGATTCAGAATTTTCAATGTGTTCACGTCACAGAACGATCCACGAGGACTTCCTGTACGAAAATAGTGGACTGTGGCGACTAATTTTATCTATTACTGTTTGGATCGTCCACCATCGGCTTCCCTATCTTTGTCCAAAATTTGATAGATTGCATGGGGCGACTTTAGAACTTTAGACTTGCAAAAAATTCAGGTGTGGTCTTGAGTTGAATCTTCTTGAGTCTAGTAAAGTCTGCCAGAAAACAAGTCTCATTGGTCACAAGTTTGCTGAAGTCGTGATTCTACAATGGTGGTGGACACGATGGTCGAATGAGCTGATATATTTTTGTTACAAGGACGGGAAGTTTTGAGGCTTCACGTTGCGGATTGCATGGCTTCAAAATACATCCAGGCCAGGTCCATCTCAGTGATCTACTGTATATCCATGATGAAATTATTTCCATGGCTGACTGAATCTTAGCTGAATGACTTTCTAAAATAGTCAGGGTGTTTCCAATTCTGAAAATTTATATAGAATATTCATTTGCGTAAAAGTCAGGAGTAGCAGTTTTGGGGTACTTGCACAAGATTAACCAAGCCAGCCGGAAAACTTGTCGATATATGATTGCTGAAAAATGTTGGTACACAACCACAACAGCAGAAAATTACCTTCAGAATTTAAAGCCTATGTGAAAAACTGAGTAAGCTATACATATGGCCACATACGATTTAAATGCTCTTTGTATACCGGTATGAAATAGCATTTTTAATATTGCTGATGGTGAGGTTATAACACTTGTGATTATATCAATACGGTAACTACACCCACTGCAAGATGACATATTATGTACGACTTAATGACTACAATGATATAGGATTCTTGACAATGACCATTCCACCAGAATTGTATATTTTTTCCTCCAAGCCCTACATTAAAACAATTGCAAAATGACAACGAAAGGCTCAGCATAAAATTTACATACTGTACCAAGGAAAGCAAGATCAACTACTGCCACAAGGTAAAATGGGATGTGATGACTAAGTGCACAAATTGGGAAACATGATGCTTTATCGCCTACCCTTACATCTAGCTTGAACAATCATGAGAGTGATTTTAGCAAGCCGTGTGAACCGGCACACAGCACTAAACCAGCAATGTTACGCGGTTGGTCTCTGTTATGGCGCATTGACATCAGAAGTACTGAAGTCTAACGCGCAAAAATATTCATTGTTAGTGAATGGTACTTGTCGTAGATATGTACATGAAAGCAGTACCGGTATGTGATCAGTGATTTGGGCTGGGGTTATAACAATACATCGCTGCAAAAAATCCAACCTGAGTGTTTACCCATTCAAATCACCAGAATTCTTCTGTAAATACACACCACTAATAAGACTTATAGAGTGCTATGAATGGCCAGATTCTTTCTCTTTTTTCCCTTTCTTTTCCTTCTTGCTGAACATTTTCTTGACTTTATTTTTCTTCTTTTTAATGGGATGGTTTTTCACCCACTTCATTTGCTCATACATCGAATCTTCTTCCGCTTCTTTGACTCTTTCTTCTTCTATAGAGTTAATAATGACATTTCTTCTTTCCACAACCTCAACTAGCTTTTGCAACAATTCCTCCTCATCTTGTTTGTCTTTCTCAGTTTTAGCTGAATCTGGTTTGTTGAGAAGTTTTCGTAGCTCGAATTCAATATCAGCATGTTCCTGCTCTAATTTTTGTTGCTGCAATTGGAAAACTAGGTCAGATTCATCTCGCAGAAGGATGTTTTTCTTGTTTACTAGATCAAACCACTCATTTAGAAGCTCGTCTTCTTCTCTGGTCCATTCAACATCTTTGTTCATTGCATACCTTAGCATTTCTTCTAGCTTCACTCCTTTTGTCTCATAATCAGTCAATTTGATATCAAGAACTTTCAACTCTGTAGTAATTTCATCTTCTGTCATTGTTATATGAACCTTTCTCTTGACTAATGGGTGACCATACCCAGGTGCTGCTCTTGTTTTCGGTGTCGACAAACGTCTCAGCTTAAATCTGTCCATTTTTTTGGATGCACCTTTCGGTGATAATGGTCTTTGATACGCCCGGGCACTGTTCACTAATGGAAATTTTGTATCTCGCTCATTTTCTCCGTTCCTTTTAACCATTTTCTCAGTTGTTTCATTCGTCTGTGCTGGTGGAGGGGGTGCTGGTGCTTTTTTATGAGTCTTTGGCAATGCATTTTTTGTTGGCAAACTTGGCGGTCTGGGTGGTGCCTTGTTTCTAGATGCGGCTGTCTGCTCAGCTGACTCGCTAGAAAATGGGTTGAAACGCTCGGATTGTGTTGGCATTTCTACTGCACAAGACGAAGGCTCACTCTCTTTACATTCACCGAACGGATTTCCATATCCTTCACTCTCAACTTCGTCTATATCATCATCTCCAAATGGATTCCCTTCGTTTTCTGACTCAGATTCTTTCTTCATAGTCCCTTTATTGTCAGGTTTGGAAGCAACTTCAGACATGACTGAAGAGTTACATGGATTGATGTCTTCTTCAGATGACGATGATGACAGTGTGTCTTCATCATCCAGATCTGATCCAAATGGATTCAGTGAGCCGTCATACTCTTCATCAGATCCTGAGAGGGAGACTTCAGTTTGGGCAGCTGTAGGCAATGTCTTCAACCTGGGCTTTGGAAGAGGGAGGTTTTCTTTGTTTGATTCATCAGGAAGCATTGTTTTTATCGTCATATCTTCATGTTTTTCACAATTTGTTGGTGCATTGCTCGCTTTCATATTAGACCCACGGTGGATAAAATAGTTTTTTCCTCTGATTTCGTCAAGAGAACTGTTGCGGAAGCAGGTTCTGTGATACAATTTTCCATCTTCTAAATATCTCTGAACAAGATGAACTTTTTTTCCACAGATATGACACATGTTCTCATCGTATGACTTTTTATCTGATTCAAGTGTCTTAGTTTCATTGACAGGATTAATCACAACATGATCACTAAGTTCAACTGGTTTGCAGTCCTTGAAGTTGTTATAATACTGGGATAAATACGTCATAACACTGAGTTTATCAGGAACTTTCATATTAGCCATATCTTCAGCATCGAGGAATGGAGAAATTCCAAGCTCTTCAGCAATGCTAAATGCCAGTTTGTTATTGTACAGAACATTCTCTTTAGACAGCGAGTCAAAATCTATCAATTCTGGATGAAATTTATGAAGTAGAGCACAAAATGCTAAGCCATCCTTCCATGATGATGACATATTTGTTACATTTACATCCTTGTATCCATCAGTATTTTTCTTGCACCAGGCCAGTAGGCCTTTCATACCTTTGGCTGCCATTTTTATTGGTGAAAACGCCCGAGTTAAATCAGAGCTTTCAATGTATCGAGTACAATTGCGGTACCATGATTATTAATGCCTGACCATGAAGAAAATTATATTAGATGGTTAGTGGCACTAGTAGCCTGATCAGTGATCAATGGTGGCCTATTAATGTAAAAAATAATACCTACCTCTACCTACTGTGGTAGAAAGACAGACTATATATATATTGTTTCAGTCATTTATAAGTAAATATAGATCAGATAGAGGCTGCAGCGAAGCGATCATCTAGTCAGCTGCAGACCCATGGAGCAATGGAATGACAGTAAGTGAATCGAACTGATAGGTGCATGTCAATATTAGTTAGCTGTCATAATAGATTTTATTAAACAAAAGGAAACAAGTGAAAATAAGATAAATGAAATGAACTAAGGTGAGGAAAACAAGCAAGAGAACCTATAATAGTAATGCGATAACTAGTGTTGTAATAACTAATTCTTGAACAAAGGAAAACTCGACTGTCTGATATTGCTAGTGAAACGTTCATTCTATCCCACCATATAAATCCACGATTATATTCAATGATACCACTATTTGACTCACAGAAGAAATTGAGAACAACATAACCCTAGCTGAACCTCTCAATGGAAAGAGCTCTGGTCAAGGACGAGTACGCTATTCATATTCATAGTCATACAGTAGGACTACCATACTTTCCATGTTGCCACTACCCAAATTTTATCCGAATCCAACGCATCGCATACCCGTATACAAAAGGCGGGTGGAGATAAGCCAGAAGACGAAGAAAACAAAAACAAGTGCCGATTGAATCTACGATGGAATGCAGTCCATCATTTCTCGCCTGACTGCATGAATATACGTCACTCTCGTTGCAGACATGACGTAACTAGGCCTACGTTACACAAATACTGTACAATCAAACGCACCATATTCCTCTTCCAAAAGCCGCCGTCACAATGATACAGCAGGAATAGAGCGAAGCAGCTTGCGAGTGCAACAGCAGCATCTACGTTACCAGGCTTGCAATCGCGGACTGGGCCTTTGGATGTTCTCGCTTAAAGTTGTCAAGTTTTCAAACTTCTCGCTTAAACTTACTTAAAACTTACGCTGATAGGGCTAGGCAGAGGCGCCATCTTTCGGTAATATAAGTGCTACGAACCTTGACCTTAATCTATCTATCTTTCTAAAGTTCCTATTTGATCAGAACAAACGCTTTCGACAAAAACTGAACAAAAAACGTACGCGCTAAGTTTTCTGTTGTAGACTGTTTGACTAATGTCGTCCCTTGCGGAGTAGCAGTAGCAATGACAGAGTGATTGCAGACTCACGCCTACCTGTTGTAGCCTATAGCTAACTATTTGTCTTGTTGTTGAGTTCAGACTGATACTGACTAGGGCTATAGTCAGTCAGACAATTTCGAGAAGTAGGCCTACAACGATGAATTCTGATTATGTAGATGTCATCGTAGGCAACATCAACGAACTGACAGGCCCAGTGGCTGTGATGAAAGAGGTGGACGTTGGCGATCACGGGAAGTGCCTACTGATTCGGTAAACAATAGGCTTTCCCGCAACTACGCTACAACATGGTTTGGGTTGTGGCTATTAATTAAACATCCATATATGAATTATACATCTGATTTTTAGTCACGATGATGGTGAAGTCACAGCAATCGGTAACAAATGTTCCCATTATGGTGCGCCATTGGCGCGGGGAGACCTCAGTATGGGCACAATTCGCTGTCCTTGGCACGGGGCTTGTTTCAACGCTAAAACTGGCGACATTGAAGATTATCCCGGAATTGACTCTCTTCCTAAATACCAGGTATATAATTATAGGCTTTTTTTTATTGTTGTTCTTCTTTCCAACCGAAGTTTTTGTCTAACACCTTTATACCTGTTCTTTCGGCCGTAGAATTAGACTACTGTGGTGTTGAATGGACGTGTTGTAATAGAGACGGAACAGTCCACACCCGTTATATCGCGATGAAGAAGTCGGAAAATACGTAACTTGACTTCGGATCTTCTCGATGTAGGCTAGACGGAGTTCTCTGATAAGTCTTGCAGTACGAACACGAGAGTATATTGAGAAGCTTTATTATTTATCGTATCTCTAGCGAGACACGACACCAGTAGCCTACACGACGAGTACACGAATTGCAGCTAAAAACGATACGGTACTTGAGCATGATGACGATACTAGGACAACTGGGCCTATAATATATGCGTCGATTCTCCAAGGAGGAGTGGAGAGGGACGAGTCCGTGTATAGTTAGAATATATACACCTATGTGTTGTAATAGCAGTTAAATGCTCCCTTATATACCAAGGGGAATGAGAGAGGTTTATAGCTACGTCACGCATGAAGGCGTGTTGGTAGAGGTCTCTCGTATTGGGAGATTAGTAGGGAATTCAGATATATTCTCGGATTAGTTCGAGGGGGTATCCCCTACACGGTGGCGTATCTGGGGGGGTTGTTTCGTTGTCATGACAACCCCCTTTTGAACGGATGGTCAGTGGCGTATCTGGGAGAGTGTCATTTTCTTGGCCTTTCATGCATGATTATTTGAGCGTGAAGCGTCCAACGGGGTCGCGTATCTCCCGACTTTAGTCACAAGTAACGATCCCTGCAGAACGAATCTACAATCTACGGCGACGCCGCAGTCATGGGAGGAAACGGCGAACAGCGCGCGTCCAATCACAGTCGAGTTGTTACGGCCCCGCTTTGACCTTTTGATTACTAGCGTCAGATAACGATTGACGTATTCGTTTGGCCGCACGCCTTTGGGCGAAATGGGTAAGGTCAGTATATGATTGTTTTACTGGCGTTTTACGGCAATGTACGACTGTATGCAGAAATTGATATGGCGTCGGGAAATTGCACATTGCCATGAAAAAACGTTAAGAACACTTCCCATAATATAATCGTCGAATCACGAACGCCACGCCTCGCATGATCAAAGGCGAAGCGATTGCAGATACGCCTAGTAAACAGGATGTGAGGAAGCCACGGCGGTCAAGTGACAAGTAAAAACCACTGCAAAGTCGTATATACAACGGCGTCGAGGTCACGCACTCGTCATACTTTAATTGCTGCCGATTGCGGCCTAAGCGTGTAATTCAAATCCCCGCCGGGTCGATTATGACGTCACAATAATCATGACAGCCCCCTAAATTTCCCGCCAGATACGCCACTGCCCCTCACTACTGAATTATAGATCACCCACTGAACCAAACGTTCACACGTCTATATCAATCTCAAAGAAGATCACCACAGATTCAACGTCCATTAGCAGCCTTGGTTTATTCAGAATTAAAACATTCACAAGTTTTCGGATCTCCACTCCTTCATCATCAGGTGCAGATGGAATGAATCGTATATCATCATCATAGGTATTTTGACGTCATGGAGTGGGTGGATGAATGAGCCAATTATATCATAGCCAAAGGTGAACCCGGGAGAGAGAGAGAGCTGGAGAGCAGGCGATATGGAGGTCGTGAAAGCTATAGTGCAGTGATTTCCAAACTAGCATTTTTGAGCGCGACCCAAATCTGAGTCAAATGAAAAACCTCGCGACCCAAACCTCAATATTGTACTTTTAATGTCAGGACTACTGCTATTTTACATGAAACAATGATTTATTACAAACCAATCAGTAATTATTCATCAGTATGGAACTGAAATTTTTCTCCCGCTCATCTATATCTCCTGGGTTCACCTTAGCTCATTCAGCCACCCAATCCATGACGTCATAATACCTATGATTCTGTAGTAATTCAAATTGTGCTATTACGATATCATTCATCCATCTTCACCTCTGATATGATGAAGGAAGTGGAGCTCCGGAAGGTTGTGAATGATTTAATTCTCAATAAACCAAGGCTGGTCGTTAAATCTGTGATGATTTTCTTTACGATATATATCTATAGATCGTCTGCCTTCGACTCAACTATAATAGGCTACATCTACCCATGGCCTACTTTAGTTCCTAGAGTAGGCCATGATCTACCTCTGAAATAAAGCGCGGGAAAATCTCCTATAGGCCTAAAACCTCTTGTAAGTCAGAATAACATCTCGCATCAATTGCCGATATTGATATATAAAGGAAGTCAGTTCAGGTGGACAACCTCGGAATCATGCAAAAGTAGAGTACTGCTACTGCCTAGCCTACCGCGCATGATTTCGAGAGGTTGTCACGATGCTCTGTTATCTGAACCGCTATTATGCGTTGAGTTGCCTGTAGACTCCGTTGTATGGTTGCCGCAGTCGCCGGAGTGCTTGCGGGCCACCATATGGAGGGGCGATGACTATAGTATGGACTTTACGAACGTCAAATAATTCCAAAATCGAATAATTTCCCGCTTTTACCACGCATTCCTGGAGTCAAGCGCCGATTTCTAGAATCAACTAGTTCGCGCACGCAGGGCTTTTCTCGTGTTGTACGAAATAGTTTGTGTCGCCTATATTGCGGGATAATTTCCAAGAACTACGTACGCGATTTTGCGTATATAGTTGTGGGTGTAGGACTAGGACAGGTCGAAATATGGCGTTCAGTTCTATACTTCCCCATCTCGGGCACGGGGAAATCAGCGCCTAGTAATGACCGTGACGCATCTCTGCTGTACGAAATTCTCAATAAATGAATTTTCCAGTGACAAAATTGAGTGCTATACCCGTGTTGTCCCAAATGTTTTGATGTTTTGAGCCGTTATAGCTGCCATGAGTTGCTTGTCGCACACCTCGTATCGACAAAGTTGCTGATGCTGGAAAGATAGGCCTACTTCCTGCTACGAATTTACGGCCAGAATTTTTGTCCCTAATAAAAAAGAATTGTTGCATTCGCCTATCTTTGTGGCTAGTATAAAACGGCCGGCCTCGGTGCATTTCATCCCTGAAGCATGGCCTACTAAGTAGGCCATGCCTGAAGTGTGCAACGCACTTCTTCACCTTTTCTCCTAAAATATATCGGGGTAGAAACAGTGTGTCGAACCGAACCGGAACCGGAACGAAAAAGAACGGTTACCGCTTGATTGTTGTGAACCGAAACCGTAACCGAACCGTTTTTTTTAATTTCCAATTAACCGGAACCGGAACGAAACCGTTGTGGAATTTTCCTGGTTACCGCTCTTTTAGCAAACGGTTACCGTTTTTCTAAATGGAGGTGCCAGCGGTTTATTTTTTTGAACTATCCACTATCATCAACATGTTTCCGCAATCGGTTGAATTATCTCATTCTTTAAAATGTTTGACCGGTCAATTCGGCCCTGTCGCACTTGGAATTGAACAATTGAACAATTGGAATTGAACAAGTCAGCTCGGCACGCGAGCAAAGCGTCGGCGGAAATGAACAGGGCGAATTCAATTCAATTCTTTAAGTACGATAACGATAAATCGGTGTGTCAAATCGCAAATTTCGCCAAGTCGTCCGGAAAACATGCCGCCAATCTGGAAAAGCGATTTCAATTACTGCTAGCCGTGCGCTTACATCTCGGCTGATGATCAGACTCGTTGCTTAAAATTCTCAGGGATTTAACAAATCAAAATTCAAGAGTTTATTTTTATCGTAAGAATTTCGATTTAAAACTTCGTCTTGCGTAGCCTACACTATAAAGTGACGGGTATATATGTTGATAAACGGGGTTATTTGTCCGCGTATCGCATCCGCAACGAACTAACGATTTCCAGTATTTGAACCGCTCCAGAACCGGTTCATCCGTCGGCGTAAACCGGTAACCGCTCTCTATGGGCAAGCAGGAACGAAACCGGAACAAAACCGAAACTTTCGTTTCGGCAAAAACCCATAACCGAACCGTAACCGTTTTTTGGATCCGGTTCGACACCCTGGGTAGAAACATAGGCCTAGTCCCTGGCGTGGTAAGCCTGCCTACGCCTGATTGATGCGCGGCTCATCAATAACCCCCAACTCGAGTTAACACTACTTTGGTAAACCAATTCCAATCATACGTACCAGCAAAATAGGCAAACTGGAATTCCAACCACAACAATCTGCTCGTAAATTTGGATATCAAATTGATCATCAATGTAGGAACGACAAATATAATGGTCAGGTTGGTTACCGTACCTTTACATTGCTAGTTAATATAGTATATATACAAAGAAATAGGAAATTGTCATCTTTAGTATCTGACATAAGCAGTAGCAAGGTTTTGGTAAAGATTAGGGCGTCAGAACCGTATGTGCTGAGGTGTTATGGTTAATTGGTGATTGCGATCAGAACCGTGATACATGGTAGGCTTTTCCGCGTAGCACTATATGCATGCCAACGCGTGATCAAGGCGCGGTTATAACCGGTTATAACGGTACTGCTTCATGTGCGGAGCCAAGAGTGTCATGATTCTGAAGATACTGCCGTACAATAATATTAAATGAGTACATTTTGTACAAAGAGCAATGGCGGTAATTCACCACAATTCCCGCGTTTAAAGATTACCTCATTAGACTTCCCGAAATAAGGGAAGTATATAAGTATTAATCGTACTTATTAGTATATCTTCTGTTCCCTAAGTGCGCGTCCCAAACGACACAACGCAAATGAATGAAAATTGACACAGTTTCCCGTCTATTACACGCAGCGTTGGTGTAGAAATTGGATATATAGGCCTACCTACCTTAAATATTTGATCTCACGTTGTTCGTTACCACCTCGCAGCACGTCTTGTCACCAGCCTCCTTCCTACGGTGTCCTGCGGCACGACGTACCTTACGAGCTACAGCCTCTACACCTACGGTAGTTTATAACAAGATTGTGATCACTACTGTGATGACATTATCGCGGCGAATATAAAAGTGAATCATGGAATTAGCGAATACAGTGTAGCAATCGAATCCGAAGACGCTTGACACGAGAGATTTCGAACGGAGGTAGCGGTAGCGGCTAGCGGGTAGCGACCTTATTGTAAATTTTATCCGTATGCGTCCGGAAGAACTGTCATTTGAGCGTTGGTGTCCCTGCATATGAACTAATGTAATAAATCTGGAACAACTCTAATGAGTCATGCTACAAGATCTTGTCGAAACAACTAGATACGCCACGATTACATCTGTTCTGATAGAAGTGTGTTTGACATCGCTTATACCGCTAAAACTTGGATGGGGTGTTATGCTGTTATATAAGCCTACAAAAGTATTAGAAATTTAGGCCTAATGCAGTTTGTGGGAGGTATAGGCCTACGATATAACAGTAGTTCATTCGATACCCTATTTTGCGATTTTCGGTCACAAGGGAAGTCTTGCAATCTCGTCGCTACGAGTCTAGTTCTGAATACTTTTGTAAAGCTTATATAACACCACATCTATAACGAACCCGTAGTATACCTAGGGAATACGATTATTGTGCGAAGTTACACCGTTATGTATCGACCTTTATCGAAGGATGTTGTTGGGTTTGTAAATATATACTGCGTGTTCGAAACACCCCGCGATAAACGCCGCGTATGTGACGTTCGCTTCTATAGAGCTCTTCACACGGCGATCTGTCTATACTGTTCTTGCACGAAGTCGAGACAGAATCGATGCCGAATTGATGATTATATATTGAACCAATATTCTAAACCGATATGCCAATGAACTCCTCACAATACACAGTCCTTCAGTAAATCACTTCGATAACAAGTTCGTACGATGTAATAATATTAACAGTTCCGAATAGGTGAGTCGAATGATGTATCATCTATGAGTACATCTATACATGTCTACAATGCATATGTGCTCCGTTGCGGCAGACGTCCAGATACCGAATGTCGGAATAAAAGTCTCCCGATTTCGAATTCAAAACGTGGCGCCAAATATTCTCACGTGGTTAAACCACGGGGAAAACAACCTCATTTCTTTGATGTCTCCCAAAATAACGTCAGCGAATTATTACCGCATTCCTTCGCTTGCGGTCGGTAGTGGCACTATCAGAAAATTTAGGGCAAGTCGTGTGTCCTAGATACGACGGTTGATGTCACGTAATTACATTCAGAAATGTATAAGGCGACACAGATTTCGGACAGATAACCCAGCGCAATAAAACAACTGTAAGGAAATGAAGACACATAGAGTTAGTTGTCAATGTGTCGAATCAATCAATCATTTTTGGTAGCAGCGTCAGAATATGTTAACAGTAATAACTGATCAACGTCGAATATCATTTCTGCACACTAGTGGTTCTCAGCCTTTTTAGCCCATTTTTATATTTACAATTTATGGCGTTTTTCAACTAGTAACGTCATTATTACGCCAGGTCTTGACTGACGGTATACGGGTCAATACTTCCGGCTTACAGCCCGTATCACTATTACAATCACGGCTCTCCAAACTTCCCCGATACCGACTACCAAGCAGGAAAGGAACAGATACCAATTTTAAAGTCTTCGATTTGACTCGGTCGGGAATCGAACCCGCAGCCTCACGATCAGAAGGCGGACAGTCTAACCCACTCGGACAACTGAACGGACTATTGGACTATTTCCAAGCTGGACTAAAAACTTGCGGACTCAATTCATAGGCATGAAACAATTGTTATTCGTTAACATTTTACTGAAAAAGAAAGCATTGGTTATTCCCAAATAGCTCGATACAGCAGACGAAAATGCAAATACGTTTTTCCCTAAAAAGGTATCAACAGAAAAAGCAAGGCCCTGTTTTTCGCTCAGCACACACTCTAATGAGAGCCTTGTCTTTGAACTTGCTTGACGAGTTTATCGAATTCCAGATTTAAAAACAACTGTGCTCGCGGCAGTGCCATGTGAAGGGTGTTGCCCCCTGAAAATAAGTCCTGACTGGGCCCCTTATCAACACTCGCAAGTTTCGTCACGTGACCAGTGATGTCATAGGGGATCAGAACAATTGACGATATCGCGCATTTTGGATATGGATTCTTTGACGGTATTATTGTTTCGTAAACTCATGGCTCAAAAGACATTAAATTGAAGAAAAAGTGCGCGAGGCGCGAGAAATGTTTACGGTGTATCCCTCAGACGACACAGAAATAACTGAGACGTCTTGTGATATACGAATTTGGGTCCCCAATGACGCTATGAGTGGTCGGGGGTTTGGGGCTGCCTTCCCACGGCATTGGCTCGCGAACTTATCCCGACCCCTTCGAGTCCGCGGATTCGGGGTTGAAAAACGCTGCTGTACACTGTAACGATATATCCCTAACTCTAACTGGAATCTAATGCTGTTGCGAATTGCTAACACCCAATTTGGAATTCTGTTCAATATATCGCGCCAATTATAGCAACTCTTTGCTACTCCACTAGTCAAAAGTTCTACGTAAGACTCTCTTCCCTCTCTGTAGGTCTTTTGAAATTTTATTTTCCTAAGCAGAATAATAGTCAAAACACGACTTGTACGGCATCCAGGCAAGTGATCGAGCCACAACCAGTCTGGTATTATCGGTTATATATGCGATAATGGTGATGATGATCATCATTATATAGGATGATGGTACCAAGGTACAATCATAGTGTACAACACTGCAGGCTTTAGTCAATCTGATGATTCCTGGACTTAACAATCATATGAGTTTGTGAATCTTTTATTTTTAGGTATCTGTCAACAATGCAAACGGTCAAATCTCTGTCCGTGCAAATATTCATCAGCTGAAAAGTTCAAAAAGAAGCTTACGTCTGAGTAGTAACGTCGGTAAGTCGCCCTTGTTTCCTCCCTTCGCTCATTCGGCAACCCCAATGAATGTTTGTACGGTACCTATATATGGCTATATAGTAGGGAAGCCTTTTTAGTCACATCATATATACCAACAAAACATTTTAACCTGTAAGTGTTGCATTAGAAGGAC
This sequence comes from Botrylloides violaceus, assembly GCA_030412335.1. Classification (NCBI taxonomy): domain Eukaryota; kingdom Metazoa; phylum Chordata; class Ascidiacea; order Stolidobranchia; family Styelidae; genus Botrylloides; species Botrylloides violaceus. Next base: position 35,129 of record JASFYC010000331.1, read on the forward strand.
CCTCTATACGCTAACCCGTCATGCCCGCAAGCGCATGTGGGTGCTTTTCGCATGACTGATGGCCGAGATCGCTACCGGTATCGAAATTCTTGAATATCGGCCTCGATAATCGTATTTGGCATGACTCGTCACTTAACTAACGGTGTATACCTATAAATCACAGAATTATACGAATATATCGGCCGAGGCGGTAATCGGTTGATCCAGACCTATGTAGAAGTTCATGTCTAATATAATTAGGCCTGTCCTGTAACGCTACCAGCCGGTAAGTGTACGCGGTACGGTCTCTACTCTGTTTCGAGGTGATGTGAAGCAAAAATTAGTTGGCCGAGTGGGTTAGACTGTCCGCCTTCTGATCGTAAGGTTGAGGGTTCGAGTCAAATCGAAGACTTTAAAATTTGTATCCGTTCCTTCCTTGCTTGGCAGTCGGTATCGGGGAAGTGCGTAGAGCCGTGATTGTAATAGTTATCCGGGATATAAACCGGAAGTATTGACACGTATACCACTGCGGGGCGTCAACCAAAAATTTATTTTATTGACGTGCGAAGAAGTTGATTCGAATATTGATTAGTCCAAAAGCGGCCGGATTTCGTTAACGTCTCCTACCAAATGTCGTCCAAAGCCGTTCTAAAACGCACCACACCGGCAACATTCTCTGCGGAGTATACCTACAATCGCTCACTCGCCGACCCACAGACGCACAGGCGAAATATGTCGTTATCGCCTACCAACTTATCAAACGATGAAATTCGTTCCCAAACTTCATATGTAATTGAAGAATTTTATTAGTAATAATCCCACCCACCCAAATATTTCGAATTTGTGTACGTGTACTTTCCTTCAGCGCCCGTTATATATATATTGGACCGGTATGGAGCATGTAAGGCCTCGATTCGAATTCGAATTCGTAGGTGTAGCAACTCGATACCTTTTACCTTTTTCGTAATTATGTCGACTGAATTTCCGCTAGTCTTAGTGCATTCATGTAAAATTGTAGAAATTTACCGCAACAAATTCGCTCTATATTCAAGGTTCTTGTGAACACCAAGTTACTTTTGTTATCATATTTGTTACTATGACTTGACGCCCAGAATAAATTTCATCTCTCATAATCCACATAATTCGATGCTCAATCCAAAACTATGCCTACCGGTATAGTAGACCCACGCGTGAAATTTCTTGACCAAATTTTCGAAAGCCCGTATTGAGTGCAGCAGTGTTGACAACAACGTGATCTCAAAATACGCACTGTGTGGTATCAGACGACGTATGGTTGTCACGCCCTACGTACACCCTCTTAGTATAAGAGCCTGGCTTAAGGGCCGTGCGATAATCCAACCCATGGATCACCAAAAGCAAACAAACATATAGGCTACACCTCAGCGTACATTATTTATCATTGTTTGTGTCGTATGTTACATGGTGAGACGTGTAACGTCATGGTGCCCTCTCCGAAATCAAAAAGCTACGGGCACCAGTTCATCCACAAACTAAGCGTTTTATTTCTTTGTCTGTAACGTCATATAAAATACCGAAAAATCGAAATCTGGCAAATTTTTCAATATGTGTGCCGAGCAGGCGCGGGGTGGGGCATAGGCTAATGCGGATTAGTTTTTATACAACTTGAAATTTTTCCAATTCAAAAGAGCCTATAGACTGTGCAACCTTGCTATAAACATTAACCTACCCCGCAAATAACTCGTAATGTTATAAATCGGCAGGCCTAAACATGCCTCCCCAATCTGCTTGACGTGAGAAGCTTACAGATCCGAATATTTTTTTTTGGGGGGGGGGAGAGTTATAGCCGGTATGGCTGGAATATTCCAGCATTAGTTGACCACTTTATTAGGTACTGTAGACTTATAGGGATATTCAGAGTGGTTTCCAATCGGATCATGACCTCACATTATTCGGTGTCATCTTTTCAGATGATTGCAACAAGAAGCGCACCGTTGTAATAGTAGGTGGTGGGCCGGCTTCTCTGGTTTGCGCTGAAACTCTCCGAAGAGAAGGCTTTTCTGGCGAGATCACAATGATATGCTCCGAGTCCCACTTACCATATGACCGAGCAAGATTGAGTAAAGCTCCAGATTCCGAACTGCCCTCTATTTTGCTGCGACCAGATCTGCAGTACTACAAGGATATTCGCGTGAATGTCATGCTAAGAACAGTATGTATAAATGGCTGGATAAATCCTAATCGATTTCATTGTTCATTACACCTCTTGAACGCGTAAACCTAATGGATTGCCGATGCCTACAGACCGCTACACGTATGGCCCACACACAGCACATGGACTTCGGCGATATGCCTAGGCATGGCATATTTCCTATGTCCCATGTATATGAATTGTCACACGACCCTTCCCACTCATGCGGGTCGGGCCTGGATATTGCAGGAATTGTCTCAGCCGGACCACATGTAGGCTACACTGGTCGATGTAGCATTTGTATACCCGACTACCCGTCTTCTTTTTCTCATTCGGCCACGTTCCGCTTGTGCGTGACAACAGGCCACATCTGATGTAACCGCTCATGAATTGGCAGTGATTGTGCGCGATGCCCATCCTGTGGCAACCCTCCCAATTTTTACTCTACTCGGGATGGCCCAGGGATGGTGAACTTCAGGTTTTTCTCGCCATTCTACCTCTGCAGACCTTACATACAGCGCAGTGTCAAAGGCGGTGGACATCGCCACGTTGCACCATCCGCATTGTCTCTATGATATCAAAGCCTGGCGGAGAATATGTAAATACCTATCCGTGATTCTTTGTTTTGATGATGTGTTTGGGAATTGAATCATCAACCTTACGAGCTCCCAACCAACTGTACTAACTACCCCACTATAAAATATGACGTCAATATTCCTATTAATTATATATGGCACATATACAGTATTCGTAAATAAGTATAGGACTGTAGGCTAGAGCAGTCGCTGTTTTCAATTTGTGGCGTTTTCTATTACGTAAGAGGTCACTCATGGGCTAAGCAAGGGGTCGGCATCCTTTTCAGCTTCGTGGGGGCCGCATCAGTCAAATCGATGAGCCCGCGGGCCGCGTATGTCGCCGACTGTGAAAAGTAATTGAATGTACATGGGGCAGATATTGTTACCCAGGTTCGGTATATAGTGGAGGTTCGAATGTCTCGCAGGTTATCGTTAGAAATGCCGACAAAGGAATAACTGCATAAAATTGACGATAACGGAATCCCCCCTCAATCGTTCAACGTCGGCTTGGTCATTACTGGCCCGACCCGACGGCTTAAATTACAGTCCTTGTTCACGGTAAATAACTGCAGACATATCAAACACGTAGGTTTACCAAAGTGGGAAACCACGAAGTACATATTTTCCCATTCCTTGTTGAAAATTCGACCTTCAGAACCAACACTCCTACTCTTCGGCGACATTTTAAAGTTCAGAGACTGCCTTGCCTGTCTGCTTCCGTGGAGACTGCGCTCTTCGTCCGAGCTGTGACCTCACTGACCGGTGAGACCTCGCGAACGCGAAGTCACTACCGCCAGAATGTAAAAGCTAATCGTCAGTTCGTCACAATTCAAATTTGCGAATGGTGAACTCTGACAGCCAGGCCAAAATAGTTCACGACACATGTTGACGCGATACCTAAATTCACTAGTGCAAGGGATATTCAACAAATCATAGCGTGTTAGCGAATGGTCTGCCGACGATGACTGCGGCAATTGTATCTTCGACATGACGTGTAATAATAACTTGAGTTAAAAATATAATCTGTTTCAATTCGCATAGAAATTAAGCCAAAATTGGGAAAATCACGTCCGGGCCGCGGGTTGCCGACCCCTATGGGCTAGGCCATGGGTCACTTCTGGATATTTTTGATCCCACATTTCTTTACCCTTTCTCCGTCACACAAAATGTCGTGTTCACCCGATTGATTAGTGCTCGAATTGCGTGATACCGGTACTCATGGCATGTAGACCAGAAAGAATCCCAACCCAGTTAGGTATTGAAATTTTTTTCAGGAGGCAATATTAATCAATAAGGAAACCAAATCGGTGACTGTGAAAAGGAATGATACTGGGACTTTGGAAAACCTAGATTATGATTCAGCCTTCATTGCTACTGGAGGGACGCCACGAACATTGAAGCCCATGAACGGTTGGCAGAGCTCAAATATACACGTGTTGCGGTCAGTAGATCAAGCAAACGAAGTAGCAAACTCCTGCCAAGGTCATTTATAGCATAAAGTTAGATTAAATTGCATGTCAGACACGCCATTGATATTTTTTAGGACAGAACGTTGTTTTAATCGGCTCTTCGTTCATCGCAATGGAAGTCGCAGCCTTCTTGATAAAGAGGAAAGATTGCCAGTCTGTGAGCGTTGTGTGTGGAACTCGATCCAAGGTAATTCATGACACTACACAGATGAGGTCAGTACGGCAGCACTACTTCGTATGTGCTGCGGGAACGATTGCTTTCTCGGCGTATAGGCAAGTGGATCATTGGGTGGCCAAGCCATGCTGGGGACGATGGTTTGGATTTTCACAAGGTTATTGCGTTCAGCTTCAGTATTGTCTCTTTTCACAGGTCCCTTTTATATCATCCTTGGGGGAAGACATTGGTTCATTAATCATGAGAATGCACATGGATAAAGGCGTCCGATTCTATTGTGGTGTTGGGGTTGCTGGCATTGTCTGTGATGAAACTGGAAACAGAGTGAAGAAATTGCGATTGACTGATGATTCGTTAGTGAACGCTGATGTTGTTGTCTTGGGAATAGGTAAGCCACAAAACCACCCCGTTATTCACCATGCATGGAAGCTACTTTATATGTCGCAATGTATACAGTATATACTATAACAGTAATAGGAACACGCTGTTGTGACTAAGTCACTGGATTCCGAGTTACAAATCAAGTCGCATCACCTATATTTAACTCTTTACCGATATTTCTTTCCATACCACACATCGAAAAATCTGAGGCGTAAATATTGTCGTGACATTTGCCAAAAACGCGCACTTAATATAATTTCGTCAAATCGAGATTTGTCAGATTTTCTTGTTGGAGAAAGTTGATTCCTCTGCGTTGATGTCGCTATATGGCCTACTCTAGGTAAAAATACTACAGTAAAGTAGTTCATGACGTCGCAATGGCACCGTGTCTCTATAGACGCGGTTGTAGGTAAAACTTGTTTGGGCATTCACAATCGGAACCGCAAACACGTTATATCCTGTACATCGGGAGTTAAACATTTATATCTATAACTAAAGGCCGTACACGCAGTGATTACAGAAAAGATCATCTCCATCCGATAACGAAGATCATCCACCTGAAACATGAGTGTTTTCGTAACTCACATTTTGCATAATAGGCCTATAGCAGCCTACGTAGATATGACTTTATTTGTCACCACAGATTTAACGTCCAGCCCGGCGTATTGGAATGCAGGCTACTTGAAAAGCATTTGGATTCCCACTCGGGTGTAATGACATTCATACGGCCATCATCTGCTTGACTTACAGTATAGGCCTCTTCTTGAAAGTAGAGATAGACCGATATTTTTTTTTCAAGCCCGATACGATAATCGGCCTTTCACATGACTGATGACCGATATCGATAATCTAAAAATCATGAATATCGGCCTCGATATAATTGGCCCAAAGTCGATATTAGGCCGATATCCAATATTGACTTACTTATTTGACTAACTGCCGATAGAGATAATCGGTCGACCCCTAGGCTACTTGAAAGTGACGAATTGATTCTTTTTTCGACAGGTGTCACGCCCAATACGTCACTTTTGAATTTGAGCGGAGTTAATACCGATGAACGGGGGTACGTAATAGTTGACGGCGGTATGTGCACAAATGTCAAAGATATATATGCTGGAGGAGATATCGTATCGTTTCCATTACTAATGGCAGGTGAGGCGATAACCGCAGAACTTATAGCCTTTGGGTCAATGCGCTTAAAATTCATTGTGGGCTTAAATTAAAGTTGAAATCATTTTGCAATTCTTGGCAAAGTATAATTGTTTAGTATTAGGCCTACAGAACTTTAAAATGTTTTGAAGAAGTATAATAACCAGAGGTTGTCCCCTCCTGGTATTGTCAAAGGTGGTAAACGTCTGCTGTTGAATAGGGCAGAGCTATACCCCAATATCAATACTGCGCTATCGGAACGCTGATTTCCGGGACAACCTGATTTGATCATTAATACCGTGACCTGGTCTTCACACGTAAATAGTTGTCCTACACTACTGTGATCATGTTGCCGTCAAAAACATGACAAAAACCTGTTTACAACCGGTGACAACTTCACCACACTCTCCAAAGTCTCAACTACGATTTGTGGTCGATGCCAAAAACCAAGATGCAGCTTACAATGTCAGTGTCTTTGACGCGGTCACATAAATTTACGATAAATACGTCGGAAATCGATGAGTGTGCTGTGGCTGCGACGCTCCGCGGAATAGTCACAAGAAACCTGCAGTATTAGGGACGAAAAGTGAAAGACATCACTTAGACTTTGAATCTCGGGCCGATTCAGCCCAAAAAATCTCGACAATAAAGTCCTGCTCGATCCGAAAAGCGTGATCTTTTGTAAACCTCTGACGAGAAAAGGAACGAGCTAAATTTGTCTAGGCTACCAATAATATTAATTGACCGAATTTCCTGAAGCAGAGACTTTTTATGTGAAATAAATGATAGCAATGACTTAAACATTAATTTGAGTTCGTAACGTGTTTGTAGGTGTATATAGCAACCGTTTGTCGATATATATATATATATATATATATACAGTACAGTTGGCCGAGTGGTTTAGACTGTCCGCCTTCTGATCGGGAAGTTCCGGGTTCGATTCCCGACCGAGTCAAATCGAAGACTTTAAAATTGATATCCGCTCCTTTCCTGCTTGGCAGTCGGTATCGGGGAAGTGCAGAGAGCCGTGATTGTAATAGTAATCCGGGCTATTAACCGGAGGTATCAACACGTATACCGTGAGCATCGACCTGGCGTATTTGAACTTATTAGGTGAAAAACGCCATAAATTCCAAATAACAAAAAATATAAACAATTTTATTGTCAGTATAGCCAAACAAACCAATTCATAAGAAATGCACACGGATTCCGACACCTCTGCTGTCCGCGGGAATTTGAATCCGTTGGTCGGCCCCGGTTTTCGTGAACAGCTTCTTTGACGAATATACGCGAAATAGTGTCACACCCAAAAATCAACACAATTTAAATAACCAGCAAGAACGCAGATAAGATTATTCGTACACGGGAAATCACCAATCACCAACCAACCTCAAGGTGCGCCCACTGGCGGACTTCATAACTTTATAATCCTTATATTGCAGAGGGTCGATCACTGAATATACAGCACTGGCAAATGGCACACAAGCATGGAGAGATTGCAGCAAAAAGCATTGTGAACAAGACAAAGCCGGCAGGTGCTAAGGATTGCATTTTTCAATTTATTAGCTACAAATTAGGGATGAGCAATTTTCATATTTTTCGTTTCTATAAAAAGACATTATGGCGCATACAATATGTTGGATAGTCGCAAAAATAACTAATATAGGCATTTCTTCATTCCAATTAAACAAATACTTTATAGCAATCATCGGCCATTGTAGAAGATACTCATTCGTAACTCTCACAGCGCTTTTGGCTCCTTCATATCACATCTTATGCAATCTTGGGCAGAAGTTTCCCTTATCCATATCACGACTAGGCTACAGATTATATTACATGTAGCCCTATTACTACAATAAATTGCCTTATGCACAACATACTAGTCTGGCTTGCGCTCGGTAAAATCTTGGCAAATACGAAATGTGCAATGTAGCGATGAATGCTTACACGACACAGTACATACTATATCTCATCGCCGAAATCTATAGAAATGGTCTACCGATAAAAGTCACCAAATGGGTGCGACAATTCATCATCCCGCCCAGTTCACTAAAGGGAACGTTGGGCCGGCCTCGCAACGGAAATGTGACGCCGCAAATAAGTAACCGGCCGTAATAGCGGCGAGGCATTGCAATGTGAACGCAAAAATCACACACCAGGTGAAACACTAGGCCTGCTATATGCGTTCTGCAAAGGTGATAACACAGCGCAAAAGGCGAACGATTTCCCTGACAGGAATGAGTACGTCCAGGGATTTCTAAAATTTAGAAATCCCTGAGTACGTCCAAGAATCGCTTGCTCGTCGAATGCACGAACCGCTGAAATTGCGCAATTAAATTGCAATGATCTGTTGAAAACCGTGTAGGCTATTGGTAGGTTGCATTCGTAGTTCGTTGGCATCGCTAATAGCGCCAACTTTCTCATGCGTAGGCCTACATTAATTTAGTCATTTATGTATATATAATTACAATGGATTAGCCGTCTGGTAACTTTGAACAGGCATATTTGTGTGATTACCAGCATTAGCCCAGACCAGTCCATAACCCTTCCATGATCGTCAATATAAGTGCTCTGTAAACTCAACAGGCCAGCTCAATTCGGCACTGGAATAAATTTATCAAAATATTTAAAGCTATTCAGCGGATAAAAATATTTTCCTTTTCACTGGTATTCACGAAACGAAGTGAATACATTAGCCCACTCGTCTTTCCATATATTCGATTGCAAATATTTTCCAGCTTCACATACATCGACTGCAGTCGACTCCGTCCCATTCTTTTGGACTGTGCAATTTGGCATTAGCATACGGTACGCAGGCTATGGCGGAGAATACGAAAGCATAATAATCAAAGGTGTCAACAAAACGGGTGAAATCGTGACTGCAAAAGCTGCCTTGGCACAAAAGAAGTTTGTGGCATTCTTCGTTAAAAAGGGCAAAGTTGTTGCCGTTGCCACAATGATGGCAGATCCATTTGCCGCAAGATTTGCTCAACATGTCAAAACTCAAGGAGTCTTTCACCAGTCAGAAATAGAGAAATTTCTCAAGAATGAGTTGGACAGAAAGAAGAAAGGAGAGTGCGTAGTCTCGTAAAATGCCCGGACACTTTGCAAGCCTCGATTTGGCCCTTATGTATAGGCATATTACTAGCATACTACTACTATTACTAGCATACTACTAGCTTCGCTCGGACGAAAAACTGAACTCAGCATCCGCTGGTTAACGCGTAATGCCTTCTATTTCAGACTTCAAATCTGATATTCCAATATTTCGTCACATGTAATTAATTTGCAAAGAAATAGCACATAAATCCATTACCGGTACTATGAAGAAGCAATTTCCAGAGAGACGATATTACACAGATGTAAGAATAAATGACGACGAAAGTCATACACAGTGTATTGTTATTGTTCGAATTTATGGCGCTTTCAACTACTAAGGCCTACATATACACCAGGTCATTGATCAATTCGCGTTTTGATAAGTCTTTGGTGACTCGGTCAGAGATTGAATCCGAAACCTGATGCTATGATAGCGCAATCTGTAACGGGGCTCAACGGTTTGAGATCCTATCCCCTCGTTTCACTAGCAGAGTATAGCACAACGTAATCTGTCTTTAAAGCCAACGACACTACTTCACACAATATGTACAGTATAGCCTATTCACAAGTACAGTTGTAGTTAGTAGTCAGTCAGTTTTCAGTGTGTAGTCTCTCATAATTAAGACAAGGCAATATATACAGAAACAATATAAAAGCTGAGTCTAGACAACCTCAGCAGGTGGCTATTAATCACATTATAACAAACAGGTCAGTAGGATAACGACTACCCATAACTAATATGATTAAACCCATAAGTGGCACAGTGTCATAAGCACCCAAAGTATCTACTGTAGTACTTTCAAACCTTCCGATCAAAAGGTAGACAGGGCAGTGTCTGACCTTTTCACCAACTGATCAGTAGTCAGTCACACGGTGCTAATTTTAGCTATATCACACGACGCATTACGGCAAAACTGCTCAGGATTTGTGATTCAATGGGCAACGTGTACATGTTGTCCAAAATGAAAATTGCAGCATGTCGATACACCGTTTGCACATGGATAATTAGATATTTGAGAATGCTATATAAATATAACAAAGTATAGGAATGAGCACATCGAATCGATTTGTAGACAATTTTGAAGTGGGATCTATAATGCCACATATAGCTTTTGACAACTTTTATGGTGGTAGCTACACAGACGTGGAATAACTTTGGTGATCTATGATAAAAACGACTCCAATCAACATATCTTGTTAAACCTTAGGGATCGTTGTGAAACGAACGATATAAAACTATAAAGGCTGTATTCGATTGGAGCCGAAAAATATATCATTTGTACTCAGAAAGTCTGCTGATCCGACAAGGCCATCCTACCACTGCCGAAAGAACCAGATATGATTTTGCGGTGAATGTACACACAGGAGTGTAGCGAAACCAAAAAATGTGGGGGCCCAACATGACAAATATTACTTTCAAGCAACCTTTGACGTATGCGCGACAATCGACAGTAACAGGCCAATAGTTTAGTCGCCGGTTATTGGCATTGCAACAAATGGGTAAGAGTGCTACTAGTCCATCCATGGCCATGGTCCATCATATCCCTTCTTAAAACGGGCGCAGAAGTTTGTGTATCCCGGAATCTCGGGGTATACATGGTGTGTGAGGCCAAAATAATTGCCCCATTCCCACAGGCAGAGTGTATGAGTCGATGTTTCATGGATATCGATGTCAATACAAAAAGTACGGTATCTGATACGCCGATAATGAAACTGATACCATATACATCCCAGTATCAGGAATGTATATATAGATATAGTAGGCCATAGCAAGAATTCATGAACATCCGTCATCAGGATGTCAAGATCCATTCTTCATTTGGTGGAACGCCATAGGAGACTTATTCGAGTGGAGTGGTTGCTTTGAAAGCGCGTTTCTGTGAAAGTCGGTCATTCTCGCAAAGGTGAACCCGCAGTCATGTCCAATCTATCGAATGAATCACGAAGGCTAGGAAGTGACAAAGCCATCTTGGATATCTTTTTGGTATTTTCAACTTTTCAGCAACACTATCTGAAATTTGTATACGGCTACCGGTTATAATCTAGATTATGAGATCCTTTAAAAAAGAAAGAGAAAACACTTATTTAGTATCATTTAGCCTACTGGCGTAAATACACCATGCTGTACCAGTACAAATGAATGAAACAACATAGGCCCTGGGCCTACCATGGCCTCTACATTCACGGCCTTCCCGGTCGGTCACAATGCAAAACATTAGTGGGCACAAATGCCAATTTAGCCTCACTGTTACGTCACCGGCTATAGGCTTCTTTTCTTGTACGGTAGTTGTGTTGTACCTAATTTTTCGTTCCCTGCAGTTCGCACTCGGGTCCCTCTATGCAGGTACGTCCTGTCACACGTTTTTCCGTCTGGCGCGGCGATAAGCATCAGTCCATTTTTACCAGTAATAATTATAACAGGTAGAATTTCACCTATGGAAGCACAGCGCAATACAATTTTTATTGCAACAGACAAAAATGAGAATATATTAGATACCAGCACAGTAAACCAAGGAACCGAAAATGACTGTGGCACAGTATTTTAAAATAGATGATCATATAATGAGAGCATATCAGAGAATATATAAGCACAGTAAACCAAGGAACTGCAGTAGGCCTACAGTAAATCAATCCTTTTTCCGTTGATTCTGCTTGAATTGGCGCACTGCATCTTCCCTCACAGATGCGTTCGTTAATTTTTGCTTGTCATTGTAAAAAATATTCACTTATCTTCTTGAAAGCTGCATCAGTACACTTTTCAGTATGGCCATGACAACCTATCTGACAGTACTACTGTGTTTACAAATGAGGGAGTTGGCTGAGTCTAGCACCGCAAAAGAATTAAAAACGAAGCTTGCCATTTGGCGGGTGGGTATAGACAAGCGCTCTTGACGCAAAAGGCTGGTATACTCCATAAACTGGTCACTGATAAATTTTGGTAGTGAAACAGATACGATGGAAATGAAAATTTCTTGGCATTCAATAGGTTGTTCCGGATGTTCTTCAGCAAGTGGACATTATCATAAAACAAGTAAGTTTTTGTCTTTGAGCTCGGATGTGAAATGAACAGTTCAGAACCAGTTCCAAATTTTGAAGAGAGGATGCTAAATGCACTAACATTAGATGTGTGGTTATCACAAACAAGAGCTCGGACATTAAATCCAATTTCACAGAGATGCTTTGAGAGAGTATTTCAGTCAGCCAAGAGCCTTTGATTTCCGTTTCTGGCATAACTCGTAACACCATAGGCACAGATTTATTTAAACCTTTTATCATTATTGCCACCACGCCTTTAAATAAATTTCCATCTTCATCTGCACCATAATAATACGATCCACCATGATACTGTACACTTTTCTGGAGGTAGGCCTACATTTCATCAACCATAACTACTACGTCATCACAAATTTCACCTTTATCCTTCACCAGTTTTATGGCTTTTAAAGATTGAATGGTGCCACAGGTTACAGAGTGAAGAGTTAGTGGAGCCGATGGCGGACGATCAATAGCGATATTGTAAAGAAGATCACCACAGATTTAGCGTCCAGCCTTAGTTTATTGAGAATTAAAACATTCACTAGCTTTCGGAGCTCCGCTCCTTCATCAGGTGAAGATGGAATGAATCGTAATTCGTAATAGCAAAATTTGAATTAAAACAGAATAATAGGTATTGTGATGTCATAGAGCGGGTAAATGAATGAACCAATTATATCACAGCTGAGGTGGGCACAGGAGAGAGGGCGTGCGAGTGGGCGATGGAGGTGGTGAAAGCTTGTGGATAGGAGCCACTGGATGTTGAAATCCGGTTGCGGTTGCGTCCGGGACGTAACCGGAAGTGATGTTGGAGTGTTCCTGGTAGGAACTCACTCGGAGGCCAAAGTAAAACCCGGTTAAAATGAAAGACCTCCCAGGTTCTCAGAACCCTTTCTCATCAAAGTGGCTCCTATAGTGAACAAAAAACGGATTTATTTCACATGCAATGTCCGAGAGTTGTGGTTACAGAGTGTAACATACTTAATGAAGGCATCGGAAACGTTTTCAAAAGGGTTCTGTATGCTTGTGTAGATGTAAAGCGAAGAAGCAAACAGAACCAAATCATTTTTGCAGAAAAGGCAGGGTGACGTACCTGCAGCTTTGTAGTACTTGATACCACGCAGTTCTTCCAAGAGGTCTACGTCATTATTGTCATTATCGTCAAAACCATTCATGTAAGATGGAAAATTCAGCAACATGCTCTTTTTTGTCAGTTGCAGTGTGTAGTAGGCCATGGGTCTATACCTACCTTCAATTAATTAAATACGGTCCCCGTATATCACTGTCAGGGTGTCGAACCTTTGGTAACATTTAAGATTCGAATACGGTTCATGACGAGTACAAAGCATTAGTTTTGTTCCGACTTGCTCAAAAAGAGTGGTTACCTCTTTACGACAATTGCTGAACGGATTTAATTACTCAATTTTATTGCCGACGGGAAATGCGGAGAAACAACCAACTACATCGGTCACTTTACAGCATGCTCGAGACGAAATTCTAATACCAAATAGTTATAACGGTGAAAATGGAACGAAAAATGCCGCAACAGTTCCGTTCCGATTCCGAATAGTGGTGGAAATGGTTCGGTTACGGTTTGCCAAAATTATGCGGTATATATAACTGGTTTTTTAGTTCCGTTTCCGGTTCGACACCCTGATCACTGTTTCAGTATATACCGATTATCGAGAGCGATATTTGCATTTTTGCGATTATCGGTTTCAGGGAAGACGATCTTGCCTTGGTTTCAGTGGTTACTGGTTCAAATAGGACAGTTGATATATTGGATATCGGACTCAATAATATGCCAATAATCTGTCAAAATTCAATAATCTGCGGGTTATCGAGGTCAATATTCATGATTTTTCGGTTAACGATATTCGCCATCAGTCATTATTGGCGAAAGGCCGATATTACCATATCGACCAATCGGCTGTGAAAGAACCATCGGTCAATATCTACACAAAACATGCTTTAAAGTTCCAAATACAAATGGCGCTAAAATTGTAATACCCTAACCCAGCAAGATGAAATATAAAGTAACACTATTAACATGCAGACCGCTGCAGCACTGCGACTGCATTATGCCATCACCATGATTAGACCGAAGGGGTACCGCCAGAGATACAGCAGACAACCGGTTTATTATTACCAAGAGAAGGAGAATGTGATGTGATTGGATCCCTGTGGTGCGGTCGGATCCCGACCAATGTTGCCTTACTGATTGTCGATAATTGATTGATTAGGCCTATATAACTGCTCGTTTTAACAAATATCTCCCGCCGATTCACCTCTCTGCACCGAGCTGCAGTGGACAGGATTAACATTTTTGTCTTGTGTTATTTAGAGCTTAGGCCTACGTTTTAGTTTATTTAAACCGAATAAATTGTCGTTCACTACGTATGTGTTCACTACAAGAAGCATATTTGAGTCAATAAGACCTGAGCATTAGATAGCCTACTCCGTTACATGGTAAAGTTCCGTTACAGTGCTTCCCCACGTATACTTACTGGTGATCGAGAATTATAGATATCAAAATCGAAACTCTGTTCTCCAGTTTTGTAGCATTCAATTTGGTTCGTACCGCCGGCGTGTTTTGGCGTAAATCGTGATGTCAGGCTATGTCAGATTATCACTCGGGTGTCGGGTCTGGCATCGGCATCTGCTTTACTGTATAGGAGTGAGGCGGCGTATAGGGAGATTTCAGAGCTTGCTATATAATCAGTCTTTCTTTCCATTTTGTTTTCTATGGAGCACGAGCGTGGTGATTATCTGAGTATAGTCGGTGGTACGGTGGAAAATTCGTGCATGTTTATAGTTATTTACCATTCAAATTACGTTTATGCTTTTTATGGAACTTACACTGCATTAGATGATATATAATTATATATATATAAAGATATATTACAAATATTTATAGGTCAATTGATGACCGTGGCGTTGCAACCTATTGTAGATCGCTAACAGAACTTCGTAATGTAGAAGTTTCAAACAGCGTGTGTTTAGTAAGCACGCTGTTCATGCGACATATATCCTAATGAGTGAACCTCGGTAGGCCTATACCTCCAATGGTGCTAAGCGTGAGAGAATGATAGCAAATGTGCTATGTTCTCGGACTTTCCTAGTAGCCCGACCGAAGCTGAATAAGCATATGGTCGATGGAGTTGAGATTGGTCCTATTCCCATGATGTGCACGTGAAAATACTACCAATATATTTCTGGAAATTATTGGTAAGCTTAAAGTGCTACGGGCCTGACTTCGATTGCCGAGGTGAGAGTTACATGCAGGCTAACTTTATACATTGACACTTTATCGCGGGGTTGTTGGTGGTGGCAGAGGATAGTTTGCAAATATCGTAATGTAGTTGAACTCCGCGCTGATCTGACTCCAAACTGCGTGTTCGAAACACCCCACGATAAACGCCACGTCAGTGACGTAGGCCTACGCTTCTATAGAGCTCTTCGCACAGCGTTCTGTCTATATAGGCCTATTTTTATACTGTTCTTGCGCAAGTCTTAGCTGAGACAGAATTGATGCCGAATCGATGATTATATTGAACCAATATTCCAAAGTCACTTCGATTACACGTTCGTACGATGAATCAATATTAATTAGTAATGGCGAATAGACAAGTCCAATGGTGTATTTTCTATGACTAGGCTACATCGCATGTGTGCTCCGTTGCGGAAGACGACCAGATACTGAATTTCGGAATGAAATAATCCCGATTTCGAATTCAAAACGTGGCGCCAAATGTCATCACGTGGTTCGACCACGGAAAAAAACGATCCCAAATTACGTCTGCGAATTATCTCCGCATGGCTTGAAATCCTCCTTATAATAATAACAGCGGGAGGTTAGCGGTACTGTTATGATCAGAACAGCAGGAGTGTATTTTGTTACTACTAAGTCAATTATCGATTCCGTGTGCTATATGAGTTACTTAATTATATGTCTTGTTTGGTAGAACCCGCTAATGGATAATACTCTCAGATAATTTATGGCATGTCCGAGATACGACAGTTGATGTCGCGTATATACATTCAGAAATGTATATGCGACACAACACGTAACGGTAAGTTCCGTTACACAGCATTCGCGTTGCGGTCCGCAGGAACACGAATGAGGTCTTCAATGCCATCGACTGCCTGGAAGAGTAGAATTTACTAACTGTAGGCCTAGGCCTACGTCGTCTGATAACGCATAAGACTAACAGAAAACTACTTATTACGAGTAATCTACAATTTGTCCTACAGCACTCTCTAATCTACCTTACCTAGATATCCCTGACTCTACAAATCAATTACCGTTTAATTCATTCACCATTGCAAATACCAACTTCGTAGGTGTAGGCCCTACGGAAAGCATGACTGGTGACCCGTGGTGATACTGGTTGAGTTATAAGAAGTTTACGAAATTGAGATTTCCCGCGCTATAACGTTCAACGCGCCTGCGTTAGCACCGGACTCAGAGAACGTCAGTGCGCGAACGACTACCTGGACGTTAGTCAGCTCTCGGGTGCCCACGTCTCTGTGAGTTCGGCAGCACACGGAGTGGGGCGGTCCACTTGAGCCAACAAGTCCTAGGTATAATCTTATCTCTACACCAAGATGCCTAAAAATTACACGAACCACGCCTGTAATTTTTCAGGGAATATAGGGAGGTATCATATTTCAGTTGATTATATGTATTAGTATTGTGGTAACACGTCGCTTGTGTAGTTCCTTCCTACTAGTCAAATCTGTAACAGCACGAAGCACTCGAACTGTCACGTCGTAGTCTGCCTTTCCTGGTCAGAAACATGTATTGTCAGTTGTGGAATTGTGGAAAAACTGTCTTATCATGATTAGAAAAGAGACTTATCCAAAATTCACATAATTTATGAAGAATATTCATCCGTCCATTCATCTTGTTGTTGTTGCACAGTAACCTCTTCAGCGAGCGCTGGTACTTCCTCAACAGGACTGGCTGTTAAACAGAAAAGACAAGCATTCATAGAAGATTGTCTGAGCAAGGTATACCACCTGGCACTTTCCCAGAGCAGATATATACTGTGATATATTGAATGTCTCAGCCGCCATCGTTCCCCAATCTTTCGGCCGGGGCCGACCAAGGAAATTTCGAACTTTGCGTACGGAATGTCAGGCTTTTTTGAGCACCTCATAATAGGGGTTCCTCCAGCTTTTCTGCCTCAAAAGCATGGGGTACCACATACTGGCCCAGTTCTCCCTCTGGGTAGCATTGCCTAAGGCATATATTAATAATAACGGATAACAGACGATCGTTTGGAACGGGCATTCTGTTTTGAATAACTAGAATTACTAGATATCCGATATCTTGAGATTACAGTCATCTAACCTACTCTGTTCGCAAACTCTTTTTCCAGTGTATCATGCAATTGTGTTGATGCGCCACACGAGATGATCCACTAGATGCTCACCCCTAATATGTGGGGAAAGATTCAGACACAGGTGCCATAAAGTCTCAAGAATTCATGATTACAAGCTCATCATCTTTATTTCGACTATGTTCTATTTGTGATGGCCACAGCGGATCAAACCGCTGACAATTTAGTAGCGATCTTGGATGTTTTTGCAACCCATTCCATTTGCCAGAGCCTGAGACCAGCTGTGGCTTGGGAAGGGAGAACTTTCAGTTTTGCCACAACCTTTTACCTCGGCAGATAAACGTCACACAGTTTGTGTGAGTAACTGGACATTATTTTATTGCACCACTCCCCTGCGCCCTCCTTACGACACTGGAAGCCTAACAGCGAATATCTCTCTTGGGAATTGACTGGGGGCAAGAGTCGGTAATGCCTTTGCGGCTCACCGGAAACTCTCCTTGTGTGGGCAGCATATATACGAAATGCAGCTGTAGCTGGGAGAGGATTGAACCATCAGCTGAGCTACCTCGGCCACTACAAGTACAAGGTATCGTATCGTTAGAGGTATACCTGGTAGCAGATGTTGATTCTCTGGAATGACCTGTACTTCAGGCTGGCTGTCTATTTCAATAATTTCGGCATTCATATCAGTTGAAGTAACTCTGAACTGCATCCCTGAAATGTATCAAAGTGCTTGACATAAAGAAAATAATCCAGATCTAAGTCGAAATCAACACAGGCTGTGTCAATCAGCAGGTTCTTCTCACACAAGACTGTCTGGAATTGTATACATGTATAGGCTACCGGATATGAAACACACTACGGTACACCTTTATCCACAACCTTATCAGTAACTCAGGATTATTGGAGTAACGAGTTTAGCGGATACTGTAACTGTATTTTGATTTTGTCCCTGCCCATTTCTACCGAATTTACAGAGTCCAAATGACTCAATACAGATACCCGTTAATTCTGGCTTAGCGTTGCATATTTACTTAACCATCATAATGGCAATCCTAGCCCTCTAAACCTTTTGCGTCTCGACTACTGAAAAAAATACTACTACAGGCTGCATGGCTCACGCCGACTGAAAAAAGTAGCGGCTTATACGCTAAAATTTATGGTACACACACACACACACTACAAACACAATTATACGTAGCATGTGCGCGCTGTGCAATGTGCAGTAAAGCCCCATTATTTAATCCACATTATCCGCAACGCACATGTGAAGTGGCCATCTTGTGGGTAGAGATGGGCAGATTCGAATCAAAATTAGGCAGGCTTCGAATCTCGAATCGGGGGAATGGCCTCTCGGCGAACGCCAAAACGGCAATAGATGAAATTTTAGTGCTCGGGTAAACACGTATTTCCATGTGTTACGAAGTGTTTTCACAGTCGCAGCATGCAGCAAAAAGCACGTATTTGTTCGTAAACCCGCTAGTTTCCACTTCCGGATGTTTCATTTCCTGTTTACGACATGGCGTGAACCTTCTAAGCGGCGCCGCCTAGTCTGGCGCTGGCATACGGCACACACTTCCTACATTACAAGCGTGATTGCGGCTATCCAAGAAGAAAGTAACTGAAGCGAGACAACTGCGCATGCGGGCGTATAGCAAAAGCGCCGAGAAATACCTTCCCTAACAACATTTAAATATCGGCGGCCAAAATGACCGATACCGATATTAGCAAAAAAGTCAAATATTGGCCGATATATCGGTTGAACCGATATATCGGTCGACCTCTAATTTCAACTTCTGCTAAATTCACCGCCCTTATTTTGTGAAGCTTCTTGCTTAAGCTCATTGCTGTAATCACTGCTTCAATTGGACGTTCCGCTAAGATACTGTACAACCTGTTTATTGTATTCTACCTTACTGCTACTTTTACATTGAAAGTAATAAAACTGGCTTCGTAGTAAACTTTGTAAAACATGTTTTTCTAGTTAGGGAAACATAAGTGCCAATACCCTGATTCGAATGATTCGATTCGATTCTGAGTTCACCAGTGATTCGATTTGCCCATCCCTACTTGTGGGGAAGCTACAGATACCATTTTTACGTCTTTGGTATGGCACGGTCAGACCTGAAATCTACAGCAATCTACTGTTTTGTTGCCGACGAGCGACGACCATGAACACAAACTACAAAAAACAGCAAAGGATGTTACCTGGCTGAAACGTATACATTCCCGGTAATGCTTGAATTGGGCTATTTGCCTTCAAGGCGGCAGTAACATTGGAAGACCTACTGAAAGTTGACATAGGTGGTACAGACGCAGATCTGGATGCATCAGGTAACCGAGTTCCTGCATGATCTGGAAAGTATCAACAGGATAACCACAGAACAGGGTGTTGCTGAAGAATGTTTTAAACGGACCTGGAGTTACGCCATTGCTAACTGATGTTGCTTCTGTAATAGTCTGAAACAAGATAAAAATTTCACCAATCTCAAGTGCTCAAGCTGAAAGAAAACAATAGGTAAACTGTCCTAAAAAGACACTGGACTCTTAAATCCAACGAAGGTGTAAATAAAGGTTGGAAGTAGACGAAATTTTTGGGCAATAGTCGATCATCAAAGAGCAACTCAACGGAAAATTGTCGAAATAAGTCCAGTGCAGATAATAGTACGTGATCATTTTGGTTGAATCATGATCACCAGATTACACGAGTAAACATGTACGACAATAATTTGAGATTAAGTAAAACTTCTCAGCAACAAACGATAGACGTTAAAACTTCTAGATTCGGGCGTGTGCGAGATCTGAGAAACAAGATCCCTCCATCCCATTTTCAAATGAAAAATTCAATAATTTACAAGTACCAAGCTCACAGTTTTATCCAATGAAACTAGCATAGATGTTCGTTTGTATACAATTCATTCATTAATATAACCCTTTTTAGCAATCTCAGCACCCCTCCAGTCTCCACACTCAAGGCCTACTCTCCTTTTAATTATTAATTCAGGTTCTTGACAAAATAAAAAATATTGTATATTTTGATTGGGTATTTGGCAATGGCTGTAAGAAAATGGAAACAGAAGGATACTTTCACTTACGTATGGTTGTGGTGGCATCATGTACGTGACCATCATTCCTGGAACTTGTGTCTGATCAATTTGTGATGGATTTGGATCAACGACCACTGGCACAGACGGATGAGCGCTAGATGTCAGTGGGACAATAAATGTTTTAAGTGCACCGTGCATTGGATATGCAAGTGGGTTGGATTGATCTGATTTAGTCAAAGTGGATGCAGGTGGGAGGGCATGCGATGGGTAATTGGAAACCTCTGCTAATGTAGTGAACTGTCCCTGAAAGTTTTGATTTGCTTCTGGAATGGGGTAGGAGAAATGTTGTGCAGTCTTCTCATCGTTGGTTGTAAAATCTTGGCCAGCATGGTCTCTACCTGATGAACGGAAATGTGATAAATTAATTGACAACTTGTTCCAATTTTAGTAGGCATACATCTGAAGAATAATTTACAGCGGGGATCCCTGAACTTTTTTCTGCAAAGGCCACATAACCGTTCCCTCTCTGATGAGGGTCGTAGTCAAGTTCTTAACGGAAAAAAGAGTGATGATTTCACAAGTCAGTAAATGGGTTGGAGTTGCCGGAGCAATGGTTCTTAAGAAGACCTGGCTCTTAGAAATATGCATGTTAGTACAAAATTCAAAATACTCATTTATTCTTCAGGGGACGCAGCCTGGGTTATTATAACTGGACCGCGGGTCGAAGTTACAAGACCACTGGTTTACAGCGTCATCATTGACAATTGCAAGCACAATGTGCTGTTACTGCATCATGCAAACAAATATTGTTATATTACTTTGAAGAGTAACAATTATAAAGACTATCTACCAGCTGTAATTAAAAAAATTCCATATTAAGGAAACACACTATCACTCAAATTGATGGGTAAGTTCAAGTTGGCTTTGCCCATGGCTCATCCAGACACGGGCCATGATTAGGAGAAAGTCGGCTATATACCGGCTGAAAATGTTTTGCCACATTTCAGAATTTCGGGTTGCGCCTCTCAGGCTGCATTCACTGCGAACATAAAATACATTGTTGAATGAATATCGTATCATTAGGCTTCCCACATGTTCCTACATGTATTAAAAATCAAAGCATTCTATCTTTCAATATAACGTTGATATAGCACCATCCTCCCACGA
This sequence comes from Botrylloides violaceus, assembly GCA_030412335.1. Taxonomy (NCBI): domain Eukaryota; kingdom Metazoa; phylum Chordata; class Ascidiacea; order Stolidobranchia; family Styelidae; genus Botrylloides; species Botrylloides violaceus. Next base: position 56,718 of record JASFYC010000331.1, read on the forward strand.
TGGCAAGTTTCTACTATTTGTAAATAAAAACCCCACAAAACTTAATACTCTAACAGGGCATGTAGTGATGATCCCACTACCATGACTCACCAGTTATTGCAGCAACATGTTCAGAAATACCGGTCATAATATCTTCTTCCACCGCAGAAAGGTTTGCATCCTCCGAAGAAACAGGAAATGGGAAGGACTGCAACCAAACAAACTCAATTTCAGGGTGGGAAAGCTTATTGGCATTTGCAGCTACCATACGCGGCATCAAAGCTTCAATGCAAGCTCCAGTTCAAAAATGCAAAAGATGTTGCAGTGAACATGACTGATAGGATGAACATTTGAAAAGGCACACATTTGATGTGGCCTTGCGGCACTTGTAAAATTCACAAGCTTTCGGAGCAGTGCTTCGCCATCAGTAATAAACTTACCAGAAGGCTCTTGTTGCCACCACCATCCCTTGATGTATTGATCTGCTTAGCCTTACGTTTTCCTGCAGCTTTTCGTCTTTCACTTTCAGGAGAAGGTGGTATCGGACCTTTTCTCCAAATGCCTACTTGATAATCAGCAACCAAGATGCCGTGCTCAGTCTTTTTGTGACACTTCAAGCTTCTATTTGCTTTATATCGCATTCCACAAAGCTCACAAATGTATGGCTTTTCACCTGAATAAACCATCCTACAATATTTCATACTCAACATCAGAAGGTTACGCATGAAATCATCAATGGGCTTCAGATGGGTGGGCAGAGCGGACCAAAGTGTCGATGATTTGGAAGAAATATTTTACATGCCATTTCTGTTGTACCTCATAATCTTCCCCATTTCCCCAGGCTTTGAACTGGCAGTGATTGGAGAAATTCCAAATTTTGCCACTACCATGCATCCTCACCTACGACCACAGACTGCATGTTATGAGTGTGATGCATATGCAGTGCATGCAGTGCCCACACTGGATATTGCCTGTTGGACCTCCTCTCTGAATAACAATATGCCGGTGGGTGCCTGATAAGAAAGCTGGGAATATCGATTTATTCATCGGCTGATGGTAATCACAGGACTAACATCAAGGGCGAGTGCCAGACTCCTAACCAACTGAGCCAACTTGCCTGCTAACAGTGTATTGGTTAAGCAGTAATCCTATGCGAATGCAATCATCGGGATTCAGGGTAATAATCACAGAGAATCACAAGAAATTAACGTAGGTCATTTTTGACACAATCCTGGCAAACATCCAAGTAGCACTATGGCTGTTACCCCTTGAAATGACGGTAGTATGGTTTCGATAGTTCTGTGGTGCAGTTGCACACCGCTGGGCTATCATTAAGGTAGATATTCTGGTTAAATGTTCGCAGAAAAAATTACCGTACCTGTGTGCATTCTCTTGTGTTCAATAAGCTTCGTTTTCCTTGGAAAGCTTTTTCCGCAAGTATCACAGACAAAAGGCCGACTTTTATTATGAATGTCTGCAATGTGTCTAGTGAGGCCGCATTTGTGAGCGAAATTTTTCCGACAAATCGGGCACTGGAATCTAAATTTATAGAAGTTTATAGCCTTCCAATTTTGCCCGTCTTCTGGCTATGTTGAGGTTTTCGATGGCCATAAAGTGGTCTCACTTTTACGCTAAAGGCCCATCTTGTCACAATCCTACCCATTTGTCCAGGATTGGGACAGAGAGTAGCAAATGAAGATTTTGCTGCCGCCATCGAGCAGACCATAAGGCTCAATTTGCGAGCATGTACACTCTGGCAAGGGGGCACTGAAGTGGATATACCTTGTGTTGCATCACCCTTCCACGACACCCCGTTTTGACGTCACAAGCCTGTCAGGGAAGCTGCAAATTCCAAATTTTACATTGAATTGATGTGATCGGCTGGGATCAAACTTACATCCTCGTGGGTAATAAACTGATAATATTTGACTAATCAAACACAGGTGATGAAGTCAACACTGTAATCCAAATGTAACATAACCATGGCTCTTACTGTCTCTTGATTCCTTGGTGCTGTAACTCATGTTCTTTAGCATGGATTTTTTGGACGAAGCACTTGCCGCAGATTGAACAAATGTATGGCTTTTCACCTGCGATAGTGGTGCATGTAGGTTAGAAATGGCACAAAAATTATCAATGGTCATGTGAATAACCTGTATGAAGTAGCATGTGCATTTTGAGACTACTCTTGTATGGAAACCTCTTTGAACATATGTTGCAAGCAAACTTCTCTTCACCGGTATGTGTTCGTCGGTGTAACTACAGATAAATATTGAGTTGGAACCGTGAAGAAACTATTGCCAACTAGTGCAGTCAGTAGGAGTGTTTGTTTCGTGAAAATAGAGGTTGCTTGGACTTGCGATGATGTCTAGCTTGGAGTGCGCCTTTGAAGCAGCAAAACTAAGAATTCTGAGGTTTTCGGAGGGAATGACTAGGTTATGCAAAATAAAAATATAAAAGTTCGAAGAACTGCTCACCCTATATTCAACCACTTGCATCAAAAGTGACAAATGTTACCCTTCACCCATACCCAGGCACTACACTGGCCAGAGAAATCATCACTTGCAAATTCCAAGCAGAAGAAAATAAAAACAGACAGGCAAACTTTGAGCAAGAGGTATTTTATTATTATGGAGGAGGATATGATGGAAACGGACACAAGTCAGAAAATTCATTATGGAGATGTGGAGCGTAATCTTTTACAGCATGATCAGAGATGCCAAAGGTTGGGAGAAGTTTATAATTAATTACTAGACTTAGCGTTAAGTACTGTAGCTATATCTGTCTTAGAAGAAGTAGTTTACATAGTTTGCAATTCATACAAAGTTTGACGCCACCCCGCCCACCAGATCTTGAGTTGACAGGCACAAATCAATTACCTGCATAACATATTCACTGGTGAAACTTTTCTTGCAATCCGGACATTCTGTCCTCATTTTCTTAAGATTGTGCTTTGCCATGTGCTTCGTCATATCACGCTGTGAGAATACTTTCTCTCCACATGTCGAACATGACAGACCTTCTTCAGTATGAAAGTGCATGTGTCTAGTCAGTGCTGATCTGAGAACAGAAACAGGTAGGCTAATGATTTAAAACCAGGGTTTTGGATTTATAGCAGGCAAATTTTGGGCAATATTTGAGGCTGAACTGCTTTGGAGTTGGATCTGCAACAAGAAATGTGAACGGCTCTGGAGTAGGAGCCGAAGTGAGAAATGGCATCGGCTCTGCAGCCTGTAAACGGGAATGTTCTGGAGCTTGGAGATGCTGTTAACATAGATTTTGCCCATATATTCTCTTTACTTCATTGTCATAAACAATTGAATTGAAACAATCACTGGCATCTCTAATATTCACCTGTATTTAAAAGTTTCACCGCATATATGACATGGTAAGGATCTTGCATGGATCCTCAGATGTGCCTGTGAAAATTTCAAGATAAGCATAAAGGCATCACAAATTGGAAAAACGATTACCTTCATGTTTGGAACTGCTTTACCACATTCGCTACAGATCTGTGAATCATCATCACATGTGTTCGTCTAGATGACAGAAGATTCATTTGCATTGCATTTCATTGCACAGATTCACATGGGATACAAGCTTGACAAGGACAACTGGATGGCTTTCCAAGTAAAGGGCAGCCCCTTCCGAACTATCGCCAATTTAAGACACCAATCTAGTTTCTAGCGATTCGAACCCAAGACCTACCAGTTTCTTGGACAGCAACCATCAAGCTAATATTAATAGTTGAGGCATGTGTATTTTGTAGAAAGTGGTATGATGCTGATGCTGACTGCATGTCGATTAGTACTTGTGATTACTGTTTCCTATTGGCATTCATATTATGAGTGGATAGTGGAGTGATGCTGGTAATAAAACAGTAAAAGACGACTAAGCTGTCTGCGGAATCAGAGATTATTACGAATTACGCCTCCCTGAAAGAGGATGCAGTATGAGTGGTACTGAAAACATTTAAGATTGCATCTGTTAATAGCAGACCAAATAGTAAAAAGTTGGAAGAGCAAAATACAGTTTAAGTAGATGTAGTTATTTTAATCCTTTGTTCTTTTTGTTGCATTTGCACAGACTCGGATGATATTCCCACACATTACTGGTGCATATCATGTGAGCACTGGCCACACTACATTCACAACAGCCTGCTGGTAAGTAGGCTCTCGCAAATGAGCAAGTGTGTTATATATAGAGTTAGCCTAACAAATAAGTCCAGATAGATAAAGCACCATATTTTGACAGCAAGCCATTGAGGTACCATACTTGGTTCTGCCGCAAATCTTTAAAACTGACAGTAGCATAACATAACAAGTGCCCAATATTTATATATAATAGACTGTTTGGTCAACTCGGCACTCATTCTTGGAGGAAGATGGTTCATTCAAAGCTGAACACAATCAACAACAGACACAGTGGACTCCGTAGGCTATAGATAGTAGGATCAAGGGTGGGAGGACACACCAACATCCACATTTTCTACGGTCCGCTTTGTCCACCATCGAACGTCACCCAAAGAATGATTTCAGCCTAGAATCCTTCTGGACACATAACTGACTAATACTAGAGCAAGAATGCCGGGTGTTGAATTAAAGTAAAATGCAGTGAATTACATTCCAATAAACTGGACTGGATGTTAAATCTGTGGTGACTCACTATACCTATTAGTAGTAAAATGTGGGGGAGACATACAACTATCAATAAACTATTCGAGTGTTTACTTTATCCCTTTTTTTCCTCCCTTTCGCCTTCGATCTCCCTTGAGTTATGCCCTACAAGATAAGAGGAAGTTGCCAGAGCACGCCACCCATCCAATTCTACTGTAATGTGCTTACCAAATCCATGTCTTCTTCCACAGGTACAAAGGAGAGAATAGTACCTTCCACATCTTCCTGTACAACAAAAATGTTATAATCTTCTTGAAGCAAGTGGTGGAGGTTGACTGTGATAAAAATTTAGATTATCTGTCCCCACAATTTTAACAGCCAGCAGAGCCAGGTGCAATAGCGGAGTATTTGGAACAGGTTTTTCACAATAATTATGATAATAAATCTTGACAATTTCAGGGCATCAATGCAATTGAAAGAAAATTGGCGACTCTACATTCATTGGAACCAACCTCTCCCACCGAATCTCCATCAATAACATCCAGTGCCCTTTCATTATCCACTGTGTGCCAAGTATTTTTAGCACTTTCCACAACAACAACGCCTTCTTCTACAGCACCCTCTTCAAGCACAATCTGCTCCACAGGATCTTCTTTTATACTTTCAACAACTAATGTGTTTTCATCGACCTTGGTCAAGATAAGCGAATGCATGTCACTGTTGTTCTCAGTCTCGGTGACTGCCACAGTCTGTAATGACATGTTTTTAGGAGAGACCGTAATATTATGGTCGGCTCCAAAAGTGGACCTCATCATTTCATGAAATTTGGCAGTAGATGCTCGCTTCGGTCTTTCTGATGTTCTATGACTGGTATCTAGCCTATTTAAAGACACAACATCTATTGTCCGGTTATCATTTCTCTCAGTGGCATTAATAGCATCTATAGAGACAGTATTTTTCTCTTTGTTGTTCGATAGAGCAATTTCAATCTCATTTATATGGTTCTTCATGTGAACCTGCATGGGAATATATAACAAGTTCTCATGAAAGTTCAAGTGTACGAACAAGGCATAGACCAACCTCGTACATATCCACACTTCTGAATACTTTCTGACAGGTGGGACATTGCATTTTTCTGACAATGCGTGACTTTTGTGGGGACGTGACTGCTTGCTCGACCTCGTCTATCTCCGGAGAAGCTCTGTTATATGGAAAGAAGTCAAGACGAGCAACAGTGTTAAAAGCCTAAGGCTTTTTGGCATGCCTTAGTATTTCAAGTGTAGTATAGTCATACTAACGAACACTATGGGCAAAAAACAGCACAAATGTAAATTTTACCCCACAATAACTGGATCAATTTGATCTTCCGAGTCTTCTGGAGTTTCCGAGTATTCTGCAGTTTCCTAACACGAAGAGATGAATATTAGTTGTTGTGTGATCAGTGTGGTATATACCTAAAGTGCTAAGCCGAAAAGTTTTTCAAAAGATAATTCTACGATCCTATCATCCTATCTCTTTCGATATAACTAAAGACGTCTTCTCTAATCATTAACCATTGTTTTGGCAACTGCTATTTCATCTTGTTGATGATGCAGCACATTTAGAATTACGAGATTTTATCAATGAATATAGTAAAGCCGATGTCTGATGATCAGTAGTTTGATCCACCACAGATTCAACACCCAGCCTTGGTTTGTTGAGAATTAATATATTCATGAGCTTTTGGAGCTTTGCTCCTTCATCAGGTGAAGATGGAATGAATCATAATAGCAAAATTTTACAGATATATATATTATAGTAAGTCATCATCACAGATTTAACGTCCAGTCCAGTTTATTGGAATAGGATTCACAAGCTTTGGGAACTCTGCTCCTTCAGATGCAGATTTAATCAAGCTCAGTTGTTGGACAAAATGGTCGAACAATGCTTTCACCTGACATTTTGCTACAGCAAGTCAAGAGCTCGCCACTCTGTCGCTCATGGAGGACAATAAATGCCTGCTATTTTTAATAGGTGTGGCAACTAGTCAATATAGATATAAGTTTATAGAACTACCTTGTGAATGTGGCTAGAGCCAAACTGAAAAAACGGGATGTTGGCATAATATAATATATATCATAATTATAGTTGATCTTACGGTTATTTCGTTCAAATTAGTTGCTGACATTGTATTTTCAACACCACAATGTTGTTGTTCTTCCATGGAACCAGCGTCACCAGCAGCCTTCTCCAAAAGTCTCCCACTTTTGCTACAATTGAACGACTTCAAGTTGGAAGCAGCGGTATTATCATGGTCCACGTCAAATTTTTTGTTCATATCATGGTTGGCAGTATATTCCATATTTTCATCACTAGTAACAGTACACTCAGAGGCATGCTTTTTTGCCGTTGATATCTCTTCAACCACGGATGCATCTCTGGAATCAGACATTTTCATCTCAGACAGTGTGACAGCCGATTCCAAATGCTCTGTTAATGTTTGAATTTCGAGACGGCGAGAAGCTTTCAGGAATGCATACAACAGAGGTATGTCAGGGTTCGATTCAGAAGTGTCATCACCTAAAAATATATATTAGGTATACCTCGGTATTGCATTGTCTGAACACAGGTTATCAAGTCACATAACTCCCATAAGGTAACAAAAAAGGATAGGTAGATGTAACGGATGATGAAATGAAAGCTGGGCCTGTTGCTAGTCATGATCATGGGTACCGTATTTCGAAGTTCCCCAGGTTGGCAATGTATTGGAAGATGTCTTATAAATTATTTCACACTAACGGCTTTGCCAAATTTAGGAGCAAGAGCTTCCAGATGGCTTTTTGCACTAATGCACTATGTAGGGCTACAAAACCATAAATCAACGGAAAACATTTGAAACAAGGTTTCTTTTACATACAGTACCTTGAGTGTTCTTTACCTTTGCAAAGTTCCTTTTAGATTTTCTTGTGAGTGTCCCTGAACCTGCTGGTTTCAAAAATTGGGATAGGCAAAAATGTAAAGTAAATAGGCACTAACAGGACACTTAAAATCAGACTTCCATGTACAGAAGGAATTGGCACAAACTCAACCCATGAAACTCCAGAAGTGCCAGGTACGCCGGAGGAAGAAAATTTCCTATACAGCAGTTCCTTTTTGAAACCATTCGCACTAGTTTTATAAGCTTTATATATATATTTATATATATAGGCCTAGGCTACTTACAGGCTTTCGGTGTTTTCAAATTCAAATCTATATTGCCACTGTAGATGAAATTAAGCAAACTATCCAAGCACGAGCTTGTAACTTCATCAGGTAAGGTGACTATGAGTTTGGTAGTTCCAGGCTCCTGTAATGTTGAATGTTATTGTAGAGAGCGCGAAAAATGGTTGTTTGGAAGAAATCACTGGTCAGTAATTTGACTAATTAATATGCAAACGAATGAATACAGGTAGTTTACAATAAACATTGGCATAGGGCATATTATATTCACTATTGGATATGAACATATTAAAATGGCATGGGCAAATATCATACGTCAAGAAACTAGACATTGCAGTTGTGATAGACATCATTCATATTGTGAATACAGTGGAGATGTTGGCAGATGATCAACAGATATCGTAAAGATGATTCACTACAGATTTAACATCCAGCCTTGGATCATAATTTAAACATTTTTGGAGAACCACTACTTCATCAGGTGATGGACATTCCATCTTCACGTGATGAAGGAGTGGAGCTCCAAAAGCTTGGGGAATATTTCGAATCTTGATAAACCAATGCTGGACGTTAAATCTGTGGTGTATCTTCTGTCAGTATAATATAATTTACAATATTATTGCGATATACGGTGTAAGTGTAACATTTACAAAAGGGTATATATCAGCAAAGAGATCATGGAAAAATAATTTTCGGTACTGGTACCTTATTTTCCATTGTTTCATTCAAAATTGTGTCTAAAACCTTTGACGCAGCTGATAAGACACAGCTATGGGCGTTGAATGTCCGCTCTGAATCGGAGCACTTGAGAATAACATCACAAAATTTCCCCTGTCTTTGCTTTTCATGCAAACTCGAAAACATCGTGGTTTGATGCTCACTCCAATTTTCATGACGTGGTATGGTTGCCATTGCGTTCCTGTAAAATAGGCGCACCGGTAATATTATGAAGGTGTTGGGAAGGATGGTTGAAAAGACAGATATTGCAAATAAGTTACTTTAATAAATAATGTAAAGAAGATCACCACATATTTTTAGCATCCAGCCTTAGTTTATTGAGAATTAGAACATTCCCTAGCTTTCGCAGCTCCGCTCCATCAGGTGAAGATGGAAATAGCACATTCATCTTTCAATACAATTTATATTGTAAAGAAGATCACCACCATCTGGTGGTGGTGATCATCTTTACAGATTTGGTGGTGGTGGTGATCTTCTTTACAATATCTTTTGATCGTCCGCCATCGGCTCCACTGCACTCTTCAATACAATGAATGTAGGGTATTGTAACACTCAGAATTGTTTCGACTGATGTACCGAGTATCAGGAACATTGTCAGTAACAGCAGGAAAATAATTCGGTACCGGTACCAGTAATCCGGAAAATTTGGTGACTATGTTACGTATCAAATGATGTCAAATCAAAATTTTTAACCAAAGCGAAGCATCCCTCCACACTATTCAGAACACAATACGGGTCTGATGGATAAGCTATGGGTATATAGGCCTACCGTACCATTTTCTCACACCATATGATGCAGAGGGGAGGATCACACTTGAACAAACAACATGGTGGCTAAGCAGTTTCATGCATGAGCATGATGACTGCAATATAACAGTTTCAATATTTCTCACGGATGACAGTTGACCATTTTAGTTTTTATGCATTTCTAAAGCAATGTAGTCTGATCTGCACTCTTGCAGGGAAGTATATAGTGTTGAGAAATTTTATGACCCTATTGAATGTCAAATCTCGGTCCGGTACGGGTACACCGGTATACTCAAGTAAATTTCAATGTGGGGCAGCGTGTCATGATGGACGCTTACCGCATCGCATGGAGAAACTTACAGACTAACCGAACCTTGAACAGTTAAGGGAGGCGTCCCATGTTGGTATTAATCAAGAAAGGAATCAGTTCACAAGATCACTTACAAAATGTTCAATAACTGATGGATTCGTTTCAAACCCTGCAAGCCCATGCGTTGCTCTGGAACAGGGCACGAAATACGAAACCGGGAAGATTGCTGTACGTAGACAGAACAATAATCTTAAGTTTATCTGTATGTGGCGATTCTAGCGTATATACACCGAAAACTCACCTGATACTCTTGTAACAAATACCATGAAAAATTCTGCTCAATTCTTCGTCATATTCAGATTACTTTAGATTAGATCAAGAACAAAGGTCGAGGTAGATCGTACGTCAGCTTGCATAAATCAGTAACACCGGCCATACTCATTTTGGTCACGTGACTTATAACACTTTTGGACCACGCACCGTTTCGTACAGAAGTGCAACTTTAGACTAGAGTGCATGCACGTATGAGCTGTGCGCAACTTCGTCAGGAAACCGAGAATGTAAAATAAAAACCGTGACATCCACCCCAGGACCAATATACATAGCTATCATCCGGAAGTTTATTTAGAGTTCCGCCTGTAAATCATATGCATGACTGGTTAAGTTCCTTTGAGGAAAAGCATGGATTACCAATGGCAGTAGGGCCCCCACTGTTCGGCTTTTTCCACCCGGGTCTTGGTTTTTTCGACCACTCCTGGCATAGCCTCTATAGAGGCAATGCTGCTGGGTTTTTTGGTCCAAAAGCTAAAAATACGCAAATTCTGGGTTTTGTCGTATGAATACCCCACAGCGCAAAGTAATTAGTCCAGGCAAAGGGGTGGAATTCGTTATTTTCAACCCCTCTGAAGTGACGCACTATTCGATCTTTTTTGGCGATCGCAGAAGTGACGTTGACGTCATTGGCTGTACTTTTCAATGGTTTTTAATGATTATTGGCTGATTTGGATATCATTTTCATCATTTGGGTTTATCTGGGGTTTTTTAATAGTGAATTCAAGGTTTTTTAGAAATAAGTGAGTGGGAGCCCTAAATGGCACAATGACAGTATCCATGATAGAGGATACACCAGAATGTACCCGTAGTACATGCTGCAGCTGGCTGGACAAGGATATGCCGAAGGAGTAGGGAGGCTATTTAATTCACTATATTGAATGTGCTGTCCCTATTTAGCAAACCAAATATCGATATTTTTACCATTGCTATACTTAATACTTGTTACCGGACTGTATCCTTTTACTTTGAGGGAACCATTGAGCTTAAGACCGACATGCCTACAGGCTACAACTACAATAAGTCAAATAACAGTCTCCTGTGTACATCAAGATTGTACTAATGAATAAACGTTTGTTTTCCTGTCTTCCTACCATCTGATGCGAATTGTTAAGTTTCTAGCAGAAAATATTTAGTTGTAATAAATGTCTGCTATCTATTCAGAATTCAGATAGTATACTATTGTAGTCCTGTAACTATTAGCTGTCAATATGTCAATGCTAGCTGACAGTCTCTTGATTGTATTTATTTCTGTATTCACTGCTCTTGTGGCCGAGGGTCTAACTTGGTTACTTGTTTATCGAACCGAACAATACAAGCGACTTAAAGCTGAAGTTGACAAACAATGTAAGAAACTGGAAAGGAAGAAAGAAGCTATAGGGGAAAACAGTGAAAAGAGCCAGAAAAGAAGACTGGAACGAGAGGAAGAAAAATTGAAATCAAACAACAGAGACTTGTCCGCTGTTCGTATGAAATCAATGTTTGCAATAGGATTTTGTTTCACTGCTCTGCTTGGAACACTGAATTCAGTCTTTGAAGGAAGGGTTGTGGCGAAACTACCATTTACTCCTATCGGGCTTCTTCAGGGACTTTCCCACCGTAATCTTTTGGGCGAGGACTATACTGATTGCTCTTTTATATTCTTGTATATTTTGTGCACAATGTCTATCAGGCAAAATATACAAAAGTTATTGGGATTTGCACCTTCTAGGGCGGCTAGCAAGCAATCTGGAGGATTTTTTCCTACGCCTCAACAAGGAAAATAGAGTTTTTATTCTAGACAATCCGGCAACATTCAGATACATAGCCTATTTACCATATTTTGTACCCTTTCAATCTCGTCATTTTAGATTGATGTACCGGTATACGTTGTTGTGATGCTTAGAAAAATTTCCTCTTGTTTCTCGTGAGTGTCTATGGCTACCCCATGAATTGATGTGAATGGCGATAAAGGGGTAAGCCTAATGCGTATGAAATAGCATGGTTTTAGACATGTAACCTAAATGCATAGCTGCATGCTAATTATGCATTTCCCCATAGATTGTCCAATTTTTCATCCGAGCAAATCCAGTTTTGCGGCCTCAGTTGAATAATCTAAGTATCTCTGAAGGGCCCGAAGAGAAATCCCTACTTCTCAAAACGGATGATATAAAACACTCAATTGATTGATTGATTTTGATGTACCGGTATGCCTATGTATAATATGAAAACTGTCATGTATCATAATATATATCATTGGCTTTCTTGGTCATGATGACATTTTATTGACATCTATAGTGTAAGGATGATCGTATAGAATGTGATTCGAAAGTTTACTGATCATTTTGATAAAAGTTTAGGGCTATGACATAGTTGTGCAATGTATATGCCATGCTAGTATTCATGCATGGATTCAATATTATGGGCAGCCTGCTAAGTATATGCACTATAAATAAAAGATCATTACGTTATTCCCTTCCTGCTACAACCCTTTTCATACATAGGAGTTGCACTGGCATTGGTTTGAGATTCTAAAACTCTGAGTCAAAGTTTAATCTTCACTAGACTAATAGTCCATTACTGGAAAGCATGTTATTGCCTGAAAATCGCATTATCATCAATTCATCATTTTCTGTGACAGCAGGGGCACAGCATATTTGCAAATTGGTATTCAAACGTAACACTTATTTTCCCGCAGACGTGAATAGTTTCCCTGGAAGCATCTTTCCAGTTTATCATTGAGATTTGACATCTACCTTGTAACCGCATTTCGGTCTATTTTTCTCATTAACTGCTGGTCATTTCAGAAAGTGTCCCATGAGTAGCCTACATCATCCAGTCGGACAATGACCAGTGATATCAACAAACTTGGTCGGACAGGTGATATCATCATCGTCTGATCCTGTGTGTTTGTATTGAAGGGCATACACATGACAATACATTGCGATTAGGGTTCGCGTAAGGAATTTCTGAAATTGTTTGAAAATCACATGAATGATCAGAAAATGGTTGGTCAGCTCCATCGAAACTATATTAAACCGTGGGCTAAACTGAATTTTGTAATCGATGTGTGCCATGTTTTGTTTCAGATTATATATTTAATATACCGTATACAGGCCGTAAATTGAAAAATCATAAAGGCATTTGGATTCGGTTCCTGTTTTTCCTAAGATTTTATCAAATATGACTTCTTGTACCTGTTGTCCTGCATTTCGCCCCAAGTACAAGAAATTGGTTGATAACATATTCCCTAAGACTAATGGAGGGGGCCTAGTCAGAAGTGAAATGGAAAAGCTGACGTATTATGCCGTTTCAGCACCAGAAAAGCTTGATAGAATTGGAGAATATCTTGCACACAAGTTAACAAGAAGCATAAATCGTAGACGTGATCATTCTGTCTTTATAGCCATGGAAGCACTGGATCAACTTCTTCTTGCATGTCACGCTCAACAAATAAATTCATTTGTGGAAAGTTTTTTGAGGATGGTAGCAAGCTTGCTGGAATCAGATAATTTAGAATTTCAAGCCTTGGGTACCAATTCTTTCATTAAGTTTTCGAACATTGAAGAAGACGCTGTATCATATCATCGACGATATGACTTTTTTATCTCAAAATTCAGTGAATTATGTCATTCGAATTTGACAAATGCTCAAGAACGAAAGCTTATGCAAAGTCATGGGGTTCGTGGAATACATGGTGTCATACGTAAGACTGTGACTGATGAATTGCAGGTAAACATATGGCAAGATCAACACATGGAGAAGATAATACCATCACTGCTGTATGTAATGATGCAAGAACAAGATGGTGATGAAACACCAGCCAGAAGAGAATCATTTGCTGCCCGTAGTAGAGGTGATGACAATCTTGGAGTGAGCGCTGAAGAATGTCTAAGAGAGTTATTATCAAGGGCATCTTATGGAAATGTCGGTTCTGCGGTTCAACCAGCTTTGGCTCACCTTGATAATCACCGATTGTGGAAGCCGGACAACTCCTTTGCCATAAGATCTTTCAAAGTGTTCATGTTTTCGGTTCAATCACAGTACTCTCATGTAATTGTCAAAATGTTGCTTGATCATTTGGACCAACAAGATGTTGACATGGGCCAACTGAAAGCAAATATTCTAGAAGTCTTATGTGCTGTTGTCGTCATACCGTCCTCATCTCCTATTGGGCCCGCAGTTGTTGAAGTTTTCTCTCAACTCACTCATAATATGAGATATTCTTTAGACAGCAACAATACTAGTGAAGCTGAGATCTTTCAGACCACCTTCATCAATACTGTAGGTGTTCTTTGTAATGTGATGCCCGATTTTCAAAAATTAGAGGCAATGGTGTTTTTCATATCAAAGGCAAAAGAATACGTTTCAAAGCATGGAATGCATATAAATGAATTTTCCGAAAAAAAGCAAGAATCCCTTGTCAGGATATTACTGCAATGTCTGTATCGTATATCTGAAAAATATTCCAACAAAAATTTGTCAGGGTTGAGTTCCAGTTTACTAGATCCGATGATTAAAGTTTCTTCTACTTCTAAAGGCAAGAACCGCTCCATTATCCAGAGAGTTTTAATTCATCTGATGGACCGAGGGAAGAACTTTGACAAACTGGCCCTGTTTAATTCCATCTCATCTGTTGAAAGCAGCAACTTGACGATAATTGATGTAAGTCCACAGGACGGTGATACTGTGGAGAGAAAAATACCAACAGTACTGCAATACATATATGAAGCATCTCTATATCCTGACAATACCACTGAAAATTACATTGCTCTTTTCAAAAGCATGAGCATGATATGTTTAAGCTTATTTTCACCTGACATAATTACTGAAGTGTGTCGTGTCCTGATATCTTTGCAAAACCGAGCCTTGCATAAAATACTGCCATCTAGCGATGAGGAACCATTGGATACAAAGAGCCGAATATACCTGTTGAATATGGTATCATTATGTTTCTGTGTTGTATCGTATTCTTCCAAAGTTTCTAGCTTTATCAAATACATTTCCAATGTTTTGCAAGCTCGAATCAAAGGAAAGAATTCAGTTTTGAATCCTTGCCATGTCTTCAGTAATGATTTCACACCTCCCCTATCAATGCCAGATAAAATTGACGAATCAGAGATTTTTGTTGAGAAAAACATTCAATCTGCTCTTGTTGAAACTAACTGCTATAAGTTAGAAAGATTTGTCCAACCATTTGTCCCCGTTTCTAATGATGTCGAAAGTGTGCATATTCATCGGAGTTTTTTCGATGCTGAATCGATCCATGTCGAATTCCCTAGCCTGCAAGACGAAACATATGAATCGTATGAAGGAAAAATCAGCCCGAAAATGATCACATATGATTATCTAAAAAGGAAATATACAGAGCCCCTGGTGTTGGAGAACATCACAGTCTCAAAGAAAAAGGCTGCAGAACATGTCATGAAATCGACCTTTGAACAACTGGAATCTGAGGTGCAGTTGAAAACGCCATCAAATAAACAGTTGATTGAACTGATTCAGAGAGTTTGTCACCCTCAAAATGGTGAGAGCTCCCTAACGACTTCATTTTCAACCAATGTGTTTGGATCAAGCAATATGGTATTTCCAAGTATACGTGTTTTCAGTTGATTTTAATGGGCATGTTTTTTATTTATCTGGGAAACCCGTCCTGAATTGGGGCTGCGTCATAACATGATGGTCATGTTGGAGTCTAAAAAACGCTGAATCTCATCTCGTAGTAAGGTCGTTGGCTCTGAAACTGGTATTCAGTGTGTGTGGATACTGACAATATCATTCAAGGGCAAAGAAAATGCAATCTGTAGCTCCCCACTGGACTGGGCAAAAACTGCAATGTGTGTTGCCCGTATGCCCAATCAACAATTTCCAGCTGCCAAACTGTGTGTCTTGATTGTGTAGTAATAGTATGGCAAATCCAATGTTCTGTGATTGCCCTGTACCTTGGCGGTTCAATGTGTATTCGTGTGAAAGTGGGCTCTATGGTCAACTAAACTGCCCACACGATTTCGCACGTTTTGTTCAGTGAAATGACTAGGCCGTTTATTTCTGTTCCGATCTGCATATTGATGATACTATGTGTGTCTGAAATATTTGCTGATGTTGCATCTCTAGTCATGAATGCAAATACCAGTATAGGCCTATCCATCACCATCCGTATTGTGACTTTGTTTGCGTAGTGACTGGCACTTTCAAGGCAGAATATCATCATCACTTGCATTCTAAACTATTTTCGTTTCCATGTTCAGTAATTTGTTATATTGTCATTGTGCACAATTATATATATATATATATATATATAATATTCAAAGAGTAATATTGGCGAAATAAATTATGTTTGATTTGAAGAAAGTAGAGTCCTGCAAATTTGGAGCCAGTTGAATCCAGGCTTTCATAAGTTGATGGGCAATGGCAATCTTTGGGGGGACTATTAGCCCCTCTGCTTTTCCAAAGCCACCTGCTAAGGCTTCAGCAACTTCTGCTTTCGTAAACCATCGAGCATCTTCCAACTCTACTTGATCGATTGTGATATTTTCAGATATTGCATGTCCTATCAGACCAATCATCAATTGTGCAGGAAATGGCCAAGGTTGGGAAGAATGATAATCCATTTTTCCTACTCTTATTCCGCTTTCTTCCAATACTTCACGCCTAGCTGCATCTTCGATAGACTCACCAGGCTCCATGAATCCTGCTAAGCATGAATACATTCTAGGTGGAAAAGCCTTTTGTCTTCCTAACAAGCACTTCTGCCCATCAGAAGAAATTACTAATGATAATACGACCGGATCGATGCGTGGAAAGCATGTGTTGTGAATGCCATGGTTGCTTCTACAGTCTTTATCATTGCATACCCGTTTGTATCCCGATTCAACTATCCTTGTATTGTTGCCACACGTCGGACAAAAACTATACCTATCATGCCAAGCAAGTATGGATCTTGCTTGAGCCACTATCCCTGCTTGCCTTCTGGGTATTCTCATCATTGCAGTGGCTGGACCTGTTGCGGTGAATTTTCCTTTGAAACTTTTGGTTGGGAAATCCTGTTCGCTTGGCATTTCCCTGAAGTTGATTGCAAAATATGCTACGTCTGTCTTTTCCCCTACAGTCCCATCAGCTAACCGGCCTTTACCGAGATATATCTCGTTGTTTTTTACTTTGGTCAATGTCTCCTTGATCTGATGATAGGACAGAAAATTGATTGCTGGTCGTTCTGGACCATCAGTAACAAACAGTAGGAGATCAGCAAAGACCACATACTGAGTGGATTCAAGACATTTTAGTGAGTTCACATATTCTGTATCTTTCCTGTAGTATGCCTGCCGATCCACAGTATTAGTACCAAAGTAATTGACGAATTCCTTTCTCAGTGAAGACTTGGGAGATAGGAATTTGTCAATTTTTTCGACAACATTGTTGTTATTCCAGAATAATGCAATTTGACGTGCGTTTTGTCCACTTTTATTGGTTAATGTGGAGTCTGCACCAGCATTTAAAAGATAATTAGTTGTTTGGATGTGTCCATTCCTAGCAGACAGCATTAACGCAGTCCAACCGCTTTCATTTCGTTGGTCGATGTCTACTGACTTGAATAGGCCAGATGTTTGTCGGATGGCGTTTATATCGCCATCCGACGCAGCCCTAAAAAATTTTGCCAGTATTTCATTCTGAGCGTTGCTTGCTTGTAGATTCGATACATCTTTTCCACTCTTCATTCACACACTTGACCACTAAGCGAATAGTGTAGTACTATATTCTGTACAAGCAATATATGTTATAGATATTACTTTATGAAATTATATTATGATACAAATACTGGAATTATATTAATCTTTTATAGGCCTACCGTACTCTACATTGAAGTACTTGTACTGGTATTGTTTTGTGATTTTAATTACTCAGTGTTCAGACGCCATATAATCAAGATGGCATTAGTATGATACGGTTGATACCACGCCGGAGGTACAGTAGATGTAGCTACAGGGTTCCTTACTTAAATTGACTATATTTCCTCAAATCGTGTACTCGGATTACTTGTCGCGATGACAAACACGCTGGCTGTTTATAGAACTAACTTACAAATACATTGTTTCAGACTAGGCTAGGCTTACTGATTAATAAATATATCATGGAAACATAGTCTTGTTGTGCTAACCTAGGACGTTCAGCTCATGGAGTCAATCTGAACCCCAATAGCAGTAGGGCTGTTCTGTAGACTGTATATATATAAATTGTTCAATTACAAATCTTATAGATTTTGCCAAGGCAAATTTCCTGGTGTGTCAAACTGTATCTCTTCGTAGAATTGCTGTGCTATGAGTAGGCCTATGCAGTCTCTCTCTACCAGCTAAACAATCAAAGACCAAGCAGTTTCAAGCTACAAAGATGTTTAATTTATCTGCTGTTTACAATAGAAGCCGCTTTTTTTATTATGTTAAGGAAAGTGACCGCTTTTCCTAACTACGACTTGACTAATCCCGTCTGGCACAACAGCTTGCAGCTTGCAGCAATGCCGCATTTGCGACCGGTGGAGAAAGAATGTGACGTCTTCAAATGGTGAACAGGAGCAGCGTGCACCTTGAAAGTCGGCGAAGGCGAGAGAGGAGAGAGGAGTCAACCCAAGAGGCCTTTTATCGAATCACCGAAAACAGAACGAACGGTTAGGATTGATACGGTAGATACTTTTTGAGCCTAAATTGGCCTATTCCACATTAACTTTATAAGGCGGGAGGGAAGTCGGATGAACGAAATACTGTAGGCCTATGTCTCTTTTTTCTCCTAGCGTCATCTCGCGGAAGATATCTCATTCTTATCGTTCCAAATAATGTCGCTCTCTCACATTCACCACAATGTTGTTTCAAACAAAGTCACTCTGGTTCCAAAACAAACCACAAACCTGCGTTGCTGTCCCGATTTGCTTGTTCCCTGTGTAGCTGTTTCGCGTTTCTTCGGCTGTGCGGCCTCGTTTGAGTGGTTTACGATATGGTTGGATGTAGGTTGTTGCTGTGAAAATTGACCAAGCAAGCTGCGCCAATGAGCCTCTTCAAGAGAAAAGCTCGACGGTCGACGACCATATCAATGTCTGATCGAACAAGACAGTCTAAGGGCTCCTTATCAAGTTTTGATGGCAAGATATCATCCCAAGGCTCTACCTTGTCGTTAAAAGTAACTGGTTCGCAAAAAGTAAGTGTGAATCACTTAGGCAGTTTGGCCTACTGTCTTGAATATTACTGTTTTACCGAGAACTACCAAGGTAGATCAATCCATTTTAGGTATATATTTGTGATGTATATTGTAACACCAACAACATGAATTTTATCCAACCATAACAGCACAGTAACAGAACATACATATAGGCCAGGGTTGTGGTTTGGGAAAGTGTTGTGGGTGACTAGATGACAATGTATTGCAAGTGCATTGTCGTATTGCTATCAACCTGATAACTGCACTCAAATTATCTTCCAATAAAAGCCTGCCTGCGCTGTTTACTGTTTGTCTGTTCTGTGGTTAATAGGCCTACTGTGATAAACTGCAAAAGAGTGTACATCTATACATTTACCACATTTTGTATCGGGTGATAGGGTTAGTAGCCTAGCTTACCGGAATCCTCGTAGTTCATGAACGATTCTGTTTGCTGGACTGATGGCTGACTGTAGATTGTAGACAGGTTTTCAGGTAACTTTGAATGTGTTTGGGGTAGGCCTATTATATAAATTGTAGTTTTTCACCAGGCTTATATTCCTGGGTGTATCAGGCATGACCTCGTTATAGCCTAGGCCTACTTCTTTGAGATATTGGGATTGGGCTTCCTACCACACTTCCTGTTTTTTATTGGTAACTTCTTAAAAACAGTCAGGCATACACTAACCGTGTGTGGATGAGGAAATTCCGAATTTGAGAAGTGTCACTAACCAGGTTGGTATGCTTGATTTGGTCACTATACAACTGAAACTACTGTACGGTACCTGTCTAACAGGTTGTTTTTTGACACAGCTGACTTTCGACATATCGCGGGAAAAAATAATTTTACGGTACTGGTACTCAGCGTCATCTATTACCAAAACAGTAAATGTGACATTGAAACCTAGCAACAAACCTTCCATATTTTACCATCTAATTTGAAATTGATTGACCTACAACTAAAATTCTTCTTAAGGTATTTTGTATAATTAGTAGACTGCAATTCTTCTTTTTTAGATTGGATCAGTTCCTTCGGTAAAATCTGAATCAAAGATAAAGCATGCTCGATTTACGGATGACACAAGTACTTATCATAGAGTTTTAAACCTCTTGAAATTCAATAATGGTTAAGGCTTATTGTTGGACATTGTTCATATCAACAATGAGAAATGATTTTGAATATGCAACCTGAGAATTGAACGACGTACTTAATGTAGTTTGCATAGAGATAATTATTATAATTCATTGAAGGTTTTATATATCAACATATCTTTCATCAATGCATATGTATAACATATAGATATAAGATATTATTATATGGGTTACCATATTTTATGGGTAGACCTGTAACTGACACTATTTTTGCAAAATATGCAAAAAAGAGCATGTTTTTCTTGTTAATATCCAGATATGAGTAGCCTATATTCTAGTCTGGTGGTTAGTAGCCACTGGCATTTGTACCAAACTTGACGTTTTTATTGAAGCAGACAAGCACTTGCATCAGGCAATGTTGAATAAGCCCAATCAATACTCTTCCCATATACTATGAAAATGTTAATATAACTTATAATTTTTTTAAAGAAGATCACAGATTTAACGTCCAGCCTTGGTTAATTGAGAATTACAACATTCACAAGCTTTCGGAGCTCCGCTGCTTCATCACCTGGCCTTGAAAATATGTTCATTTCCTGGAAAGCTCAACAGGCCTATAATATTGTACGTATCCCACAAGCACACGTGTCAATTCAGATTCAAATGCAGCGGCACAGCATCTTTTTAAGTTCATTTAGGCCTATAGCAGATTAATTTCCCAAAACCATGTGCAAATTTTGTAGTATGAGGAGGTTCCTGACCTTTGTGTGTTGTAATGGGTTATATGTAGGCCTACCGATTCCACCATTCGAGTTCTTAATAAATCAATGTACCTGTCAATATCGTCATCTAGTCGATCTTACAGACATATTTTGAATGGTCCTTGGTCCATACATGAGTGAAAATATGGTTGTGCAAATCTTCTTTCATAAAAATCGGTGCTATTTGAGGAAGATTATTCTCGAAATTAACATTGATGCCATGTAACTGTATTTGATGTTGAATTTATTCACATTCTTTCGGGAATTTCATTTTTTGGCCATGTCTCCGTAATATTTACTTTGTCTTTTGCAACTGTATTATGTCATATATAATACCATGATTTCTTCAGCATGCAATGATGGCAGCTGTACGCCATCCATTAATGGCAATGATATCTCTCCGAGTGGCAAATATTTTACTGCTGATCATGCCAAAAAAGGAACTTTCTTTAACAATCCTGGTGTGAGTGAATTTCAAGAAACTGAAGCTCCTACAGCTGGAGCACCTATGGAGCTTTACGCTTCTGTCATTAAAGGTGACAAGGCAGAGTTGAAAAAAATAATAACAGGTTTGCTTCATTGTTTTTTATTGAATTGTTTTATGAATGCTTTTGAGTGACACATTCTTGAGGTGAGCTGATTATTGTGGTAATAACATTGTTCATACAGTGAGATATTTAAACACATATAGGCCTATTAATAAGGGGGGTACTAGTACCCATATTGTCTTATCTTTTGTCAGTAATTGCTTCTTTTATTCATCACAATGTTTCATTGGATATCTATATCAGAGATATATTTCATGATTTTGGTAAGGCTATCTTGTGTGTGAAATCCAGATATATAATTGTTTTGTATACAGGTAATTGAATACAGCAATTATGTTAGATTACTTGTCATTTGTGATAACAATACTTCGTAGATTAATAATGAAAGTTTAAAATTACACTTACTAATAACTTTATGAACACCTTGTGAACCTAACCAATTGTGGAGTCCATGGCAGATGATAAGATATAGACAAAAGTAGAGAAATGTTCATCCAGTCTCAGTCTATAAAGAAATAAAGTCCAAAGTTTTCGGAGCACCATTTTAGTTTGCACATATTAATTATCTCTCAGTATTTTGTACACACACACACATAGACTCTTGACACCATGTAGCAGCACACACTAATATAATGATACCACTAGACACTGGGTGTCTGTATGCATGGTGTGCAGGCTTGACAAGGAGGAAATGAAGGAGCTGGTAGGCTACCAATGTTAGACCTCCCCGCTCCACTCCTAAATTCCAATGTACTAGCCATCGCACAGGGGAGCTATGGATATTATTTTTATCTGTTGCGTGGTCAGGATATCACCGGATTGAAGTTTAGTGAGCAGTGACCTTCATAACATTACGCCACAAAGCCAGTAGCGATGGTCCTATTCCGTAAAGTCAGATCCGTCATCAGATGCTGTTTTTGCGTCGATATTGCACATGGTTTAACACAGTAATCCCCAAACTTTTAACTGAGAGTGACACGCATATCTTTCCTTTCTCTGGTGGTGGACTGCTGTCAGAGTAACAGAAAGTGTTACAATTGGAAAATTAAGTAAGTATCCCTTCATTGACAAGATGAATATTTTTCGCTGTTTCTGAAGCAATTGTCCCTACGAGGACCTCGGTTCTTCTTGTATTTTATGGATTACTGATTCAAACTCACATAAATTGGCCTAAATATGAAATCAAAATCCTCTATTCTATAGTTTAGAGAGCTGACATTGAGCCGTAGTTTGAGGGTGAATTGCCTAACGATCAGTCATAATTCTATTTCAGGGAACAAAGAATTGTTGGATACTGCTGACAATTTTGGACGGACTCCTCTGATGTACTGTGTGTTGGCAGATCGATTGGATTGTGCAAAATACCTTATAAACATGGGTTGCAAATTAGATCAAGTTGATAATGCTGGTAGAAGTGCCACTCATTCAGCCGCTCACAAGGTAACCCAGTAGGGTAATGCTATATATATATATAATTATACGGTACTAGTGTTTCCAAACTATGAGTCTCTTGAAGAGATTTTGAATGTTGACTAGCCTATCTAACAGTCATGGCACAAATTGTTTTATTATCATTTCACTTATGAATATGATATTGAAAGACAGGGGTGTTCACAATGTTCAGCAATTATTGTTTTGAATTCCTAATCCATTGTGATGAATACATTCTTTGTAAATGAAGCACCCAGTTATTTTCTGTATTGAATAAGTGTATTATTAATGATATTCCTCATCTTCCTTTGATGTAGGCCTAAGCATAATTATGGTGTTATTATTAATTTTGGGTCCTGCTAATGTTGAAGTTTTTGTGATGACCATTGTGAGAGTTCATTTGCTACATAGCCAGTATCTGAACATTTTTTGTGCCGAATTGATTTTTTAATTGATTTAATTAATTATTTAATTAATTATTTAATTAATTAATTGATAGAATTAGGAGTGTACAGGAGTGTACAGTGTACAATGTATAGTGTACAGTGTACAGTGTACAGTGTATAGTGTACAGGCTCCTTTGATGCCTCTTCGTCTTGCCTGCATTAAAAGCAGGGTGTAAATATGTACACATATGCACATATCCCGTGTAGCCTATGCCTACATTCCCTGAAATCTGTGCATCTGTGTGCCGTACCTTCAGTAAAAAGCAATGGTGTAGGCTAATAATATTGTTCCTTCTTATCGTATTGTTCGCTAGCAAGTTGTGTAAATTGCATGATATATATTTGTGTAGGAATAGTAGAAAGTAGCAGTCGTTCATCTACCATGGGCCTGCCATGGTCTACTGGTTTATCTTCAAGTCTGTTGCAGAGGTAGTTTAGCGTTACGGTACCCTTTTCATGATAAGCCTATCCATGTATTGGTAAACTACTGGACTGCTAGTACCAGTAGGCCTACCATGCCCACCTTTAATTACATCACTTCAATAGGGAAGTTATAAATTCTTGGAGCTGCTTCATAACCGAGGTGCCAGTTTGGACATCAAGGATGACGACGGCCAGACTCCATTGCATCTGGTAACAAGGAATCGTACACCAAAGTGTCTTGAATATTTGCTCAGAAATCTCGGTCCCGGAATGGTTGACGTCTCTGATAATCAATTGGTTGGTGAATGTAGTGTGCCATCAATTAGTCTTCCTCAAACTATTTGTTATATTACGGTACTGACCATCAATTATGAAAAATATAACACTACACATATCTACATTCTACTACAAACTGAGAATTAACACTTCCAAATTATATTTGGATTTGATTCGAATCAGTTTAAAAGATCTATACAAGGATATCTAGACAGTCTAGATATCCCTGGATCTATAGCTCCGGATAGCGGTTAGCAATATTTTTAGTTTAACCTCATTTTATGCTCCATTTTTGAAATGATGATGAAAGGACTGCCGATAACATATGACAACATTCATCCGCATGACCCAAAGCTTAAAACTGCAGAAATGGTGATTCGATTTGACTAAATTTTTCATTTTGCCATGTAACAAATTGCATTTGCAAAATATGGGCAATGAGGTGCGAACTTTGCAAACTGCCTGGGCTGGCGGCAAAACCATGGCATACATGACGCTATAATTTTGCTCCCAGAGGGGGTCACCAAACTGTGACCATCTCGATTGTATTGTCCAAGTAAAACAAAGCATTAGCATCAAGTAGTGCGACGAATAACATTCATTATTCGCTACGAGCAGTTCAACGAGTATGCCGATTGCAGATATGTCATCCACTCGATACAAATCACAACAACAAGAAGACCATTTACCTACGGGTAGCCTACGGGTAGTTTTTGTAGCTCCCATGTTTCACACAGCTCCGCAGCTTATGCGCTCGAAAAAGAGCTGTCCACCTCACCAATTGCAATACCAAATCGAACATTGCAATATTTTAGCACTAAGTGAGACTGAATGATATATTATTCCCCATCAGGTTTTTTGCATAGGCCTAGATCAATCAGCAAAGAAAGAGTGACTTTCGTATCATTGCCACCTTTGTTTATTTCAAAGGAGTTTTCCTTGCCACACAATTTTAATGATTGACGTGTCCTGTTTACAAGGCCAGTGTGCGATCACTAGACCCGTTGATCCCTATGTCGCAGCCTTCGAGCCAGACTACTCGGCGTCGGAATAGAAAATTCACGTCCGGCATTGTAAATGTGATTACCGTATCCTAATGTATAAGATATTGAATTGAAAGCGGAAAATATATCATCCATAGAATTTACGTGTCTTGTGCTGAAACCTGGAATATAAATCTTGTTCCTTAAGAAGTTATAATTAAAGGAGGGTCGCGGACTTGAGGCAAGACGGTTCGTACAATGTTAAATCGCCAACACAAAATAATATTTCAATCATGTCAGTCCACGGTTTATTATGTTAATTTCTGTAATTTTTGCCAAATCTATAGTTCGGTAGCATAAAATCCGAGTAGGCGGGATGTTGCCGCCTCCCCAGAACTCGGCGTTTCTTGTGGCATTACTAGGATTTGGCCTTATGAAGAATATCATCACTTCTGTTGCCGTAACATTATTCAGACTGAGATCTTTTCGTATTACAGCGAACTGCGCTTCACTGGAGTGCTGCATTCAACAACACAGAATGTGTCAAATTGCTGATTAAATACGGAATCAACATTGCACTGACAGACACTGAATGTAAAACACCTCTACATTGGGCTGCTAACAACCTCGATCCATCCACAGTGCAAACAATGGCGGCCATTCTGGTTAGTTTCTTGACAATTGTCTAAGGTGATGAATTGAAATACCATGATCACACCGGCGTATGTTTACAAATACCATGGAGATCAATAGACATTATTTGTAACAGCTGTTGTGCTTGTAAATTTGACACTGAGTATGCATATACCAGCTACCCCACGTTTAACAGAACCATCTCATTCGACTTTGTTCATGTAGCCTAGACTTTAAAAATTGTCATGTGTTATTCCATGTTTTGAAAACTTGATCAAAAGGAGTAGAGCCCTAAAGCTTAAAGTGACTCTTGACCTTCACATGAAATAACTGATGTACTTGATAAACAATTTGGATTGGTTGATGTCAATCAAATTTTGTTATTACAGTGAGGTATCTTCATCTAGTTATTAAATACCATGTTAATCAGTGCAAAATCCATTAACCAGCACCTTGCCAGTCCCAACCCTGTGTGAATTGGTAGCCTTGAAGAAGGAAGTGATCTAATCCGCTTTTGTAACCTGATTAAAGTAGCTGAAAATTGAAGAAGATTTATCTAGATATTAATGCAAAATGATATGACACGGGTATTGTGTTTGCTTGTTTATTTGTCAGTAATATTTCAAAGTAGATGCTGTGAGCGCTTGTCAATTTGGATTCAACCTCTAATGTAGGCTATTTTATGTAGCTGCAATATATCAAAACTTGTTCAATTATTTTAGGAAAAATCGCCATCTGTTCTTAACTGGCAAGATAATGATGGTAGAACTGCCCTCCACTATGCCGTTGCACATGGAAACAGCGATGCTGTGGAATTTTTGGTCAATTTTCAAGCAGAAGAGTTTTCCGAAATGTTTGAATGTGACCCTGATCGTTCAGATTTTACTCATCGAACCCCACTTCACTGGGCAGCCCAACTTGGTATGTAATATGTTTCAATCAAGAACCAATATGTAAAATCTGGCAATATATTTTCTGCCTAGACAGTTTGTGAAATGCTGGCAATCTATATGAATGTGTTTATACCTTGCTGACCAGCCAAGTTTAATCCGTTATTTACTTATTTTTTGCTTGTGTGAGCAAGCACTGAGCAGGTAATTCTGTGAATTAGGCGACTTGGATAGATTGCCGGCCATGCTAGGAAATTCACAGACTACCTAACCAGGACATGGATTGCCAGATTCTATGGACTTATGGCAACACTATGTATAGGAGCTATTGTTATCTACCGGGTATATTAAATTTGAAATAGTCCAAATATGTTATGTCTCAGGCCACATCAACGTCGTTGAGCTATTGCTAAAAGGAAATGCTAAAATATCATCGTCCGATGGAAATGGCGCGACACCTTTTCTATATGCTGCACTCACAGACAAACACGTAAGCATTGGGTGAAATATTCGCACCACTGAAGAGTAGAAGTGCATATTTTTTATCAAAGGATTTTAAACAGGCGGTGGGCATCAAGCCACCAATCTTATGGGCGACGGGCGTGGCTCCCAACCAATAGGGCTAACTCACCCCCTCTTCTCAAGAAACCGTAGGAATGAAATTTTAAAGTTACAAACTGATATCACTTTCAGTTGTAAGCATGTGTTGTTATCTTGCTTGCGTCACTGGTTTCTGACCTGGGGGTGAGATCGTGAAAACTGAAAAGGGCTCCCATAACTATTACTTGTATGGAGGCTACATCCGGTTAAAGAATAACAATATCTTTCTATTCACTGAATAACAAGAAATTACTCATCGCGGGCGAGTTATTTACAAATATAGATTTTTGAATGACAATAATTGGAAATTCTTTGACGTTAAGCGAGGAATGAACCCAGGATTTCGCTCATTCCTGCTGAAGTAGAGACATGTAGTTATAGTCCATTTGCGTTCTGCTATTGGGACTTCACAAATATATTTTTCTTGGATTATGTGGGTACTCGAACTCATTTATCGGCCAACAAGCGTTCTGTGCAATCAGTGTGATCGGTCAGAGTAGTCTAGATTAGCAAAAATGTATAAGGGATATTTGTAAATTCCCCAGCTTGCTAGTTTGCTTCCCGTCCTTGCATCACAGACGGCGACCTTTGATCCTGATGTTACAGCATTCATGCCAGACTTGACGGCACCGCTGTAGGAAATTCAAAGTCATGCTAGCAATTTCAATTCACATCAATCAATTTGCCTATGAGCAGACCTGTCTCGACAACACCAGTGACAGATTGCCGAGTAAATGCTGACATTTGCTCATGGAGGGAGTGATAATCAGGGCAATGTGCATGTAAGGTCCAGATGCCATATGACGACTTGATGGGAAGTCGGGTCGCTCGCAGCGTCAGCTAGTGACGAAACCCTCCAGCACCATTTGCTATTCGACGAAGAACGAGAAAACTGAAAAATCGCCATCATTCATGAAGATTGACTAAGCGAATAGTTGGTTTATCAATTCCTAGCAAATATGGTTTTCATTTTTTGTGTTTTGGTTTGTTGGTTTCTAACACAAAAATTATTCCCACAGAATGTTGTGGAAGCTATGATTGCACACAACCCAAAAGTAATGGAGCAAGCTGATATAGAAGGTCGGAACGCACTGATGTGGGCTGCTGGGAAAGGTTGCAAAGAAGTTGTCAGAACATTGCTTGGCATCAGAAAACCTGCCACAGATAAAGAGTCGAATAATGATGGGAGTGTACTGGGTGTTGACGATTCTAAGACAGTTCAAGTATTGGAATTCACTCCCATGGAAGTAAACAAATTAGACAACAAAGGAAATACAGGTAAGAAAATATTAGTTTATTGTGACTTATTTTTACTATGGTACTTACCAGCATGGTATGGAAGGTTCCATTGTTCAGTGCTGGAGTTTGATTCCACTTGTGTTACTAGGTAAACAGGAAATGAAACATCCTGCATTGATTGGCAAAATTAGTGACACCCCCTGTGTCACTCTTGCCAATTTTCGTTGGCGCCGACCTCCACACTTTAAAATTCAATCAAAATTCAAAACTTTATTCCTGAGGAAGACGGATAAACATGATGCCGACCGTGATGACTGCGGTCAATCATGACTATAAAAATGATGAACTTTGTCCACAGGCCCTAGTTTGATGCCTGGAGTAACTTACGCAGCCTTATTGTCTACTTTAGCCCTTCATGCTGCCGCTAGAAATGGTCACGGTGCTCTGGTAGAGATTTTGCTGAAGAACGGAGCAAAGCATAAACTTGCTAACACAGAGACTCACCACACACCTATATTTGGTGCATGTGAAAAGGTATTTATGCTTCTTGTAAAAATGTCAAAGACAGAGTGATTGGAACCCTCCCTGTTGCACCAGCAATGTTATTCATTATATTATTTGTGAGGTAACGCGCTCCCCCCCCACCCCCACCCCCACCCCAGTTATCACTCTCTATGAATGGCGGAGCGCTGAGCTGCAGCAGTGTCAGGATTTAGTCTTGAGGTTGTCGGACATGCCCACGAAGCGGCTATCTCGACCTGGGTTCAATTTCTGATCACATCATATACCAAAAATATGGTATCTGTAGCTTCCTAGTTAAATAGCCGGCGCATTGCCGATAATGGGTAGTGGAAGCGGCTGGACTTAGAAAGCCATGTAGCTCTTTTGGTGGCATCTTCACAAAAAGGCATGGAAAATAAGAAAGTATATGCTGGTAAAATTGAAAAATGTTTTAATTACATTATCACTATGATGAATTGGGGTTGCCGAAGTAAGGCTGCATAAGAGTCTTTAGCATTTTATATATTTCTGATAATTATATTGCTGAAGATATTAGCATATAATATATGCTATAATATATGCTATATATATGATATTACGCAGGGTCATGTGAACTGTGTCACATACTTGCTTGACTACAAAGCAAGTGTTAGAATCATCGATTCTGAGAATCGAACACCGTTGCATTGGGCTGCACTCGGGGGACATGCTGAAGTTTGTGATCTGCTATTACAAGAAGGTTTGATTTTACGTGTTTGATCGTATTTTTCGATTTGGTTCTGTCATTAGTGGATGGCCACTGCTGATATTATTCACATGATTGGGCTATGCTTTTTTATTTTGAATGCCCTTCTTGCCACCCGCAACCCTTCCGATTTGTTTGGACTTGGAACCGGCGATGGACCATTACGTGTCGGCCCCAAAATTTCATTCATCCAGTATGTGCAATTGTGCATCCATAAGCATATTCCATTTCCAACTGTGTCATCAATAACTATATAGACTACTGAAATTTCGAAAACGATTTTTTTACTTTAGGTTTGGATGTTGATGTACGTGATAAACTTGAGCGAACACCCCTGCATTGTGCAGCGGTGGGTGCTTTCATCAATTGCATGAATTTACTTCTGGAGAATGGAGCAAATGTCGATGTTCAAGATCAAGCTGTGAGTAGACAAAGTCATTGATATATCTAGTTCAGGAGGGCTGGTTCAATTTACCTAACAAAGAAGACATTTTCCTGACAAATAGGGAGCCTGGCAGATAGGGGACCTGATAAATAGGGTGTCACACTCACACTTGGTCTGGTAGTGCCCCACCCATGGCTAACCCTGTAGATTAAACTATCATAATTATTAGCCATCCAACTAACCATGCCCTAACTTCATCCGAGTTTCCCCCGGAGACTTATGTAAATTCTTTGATCAAAAAAGAAAGGTGTTCCAGCTTTTACTCTGCTGATAAAGGTTACCATCTCCTGTCTGAATCGTAGAAACTTCATGCCCCACCCACCATTGTCAGACAGTCTCTATTTATCTGGCTCTTTTCTGTCTCCTTCAGTCTGGTCTCATATTTATCAGAACCCTATTTGTCAGATAAATCTAACCGACCCTATCTGTTTATTAGGGCTGATGCATTCACTTTCTCTTACTCAGGGCCACTCTGCATTGCACTGGGCGGCACAATCCGGACATCTAGATGCAATAAAATTGTTATTTCAACATTCCGTGTTTCCGAACCCGATGGAATACACCGAGGAACGGCTCACACCTCTGGATTACGCTTTGCAGAAAGAAAACGAAGATGTTATGCACTATCTTATTGAACAAGGTAACTGTCTTCTCATGGCAGTTTTTTTCTGAAAGTTAGCGGAAACCAAATTCAAGCAGGACACCTACACACAGGTCCCTGAACGGCTTTCAATTTAGGACACGACACAATTTTCATTGTGATTTGGTATGCCCAATGAACAACGAGTAAAATCCTGTCTCAAATAAGCCTCAACTATTTCCTACTACACCAGGTGCCTTGTCAGCGGAGCATATCAGAAATATTGCGGCCATGAGAATCCAGGCTTACTTTCGAGGATACAAAGTCCGAAGAACCAAAGAGATATTGATGAGGACACTTGCGTTACGAAAGGAAAAGCGAAAGCAAATTGAAGCAAAAGAAAAGTGAGATTTTTGGCCCCACTGTTAGCTCTTTCTGGAGATACCGTACTGGAAAATTTCTACCTAGAAAACCACATGGTTTCATCTAGTATATATTATTCCTACTTTGTTGGTTTAGATATTCTATTGCATCATTGTATCTTTTAATGTGATTGATAATTTATGTTTCAGCTCTGCTGCGACAAGGATTCAAGCTTACTACAGAGGTTATCAAGTCAGAAAAAATCTGCATTTCACCAACCAATCAATCGTTACACACAAATTTGATTCCTATCATACAACCACCAATGATAAGGCCGCCACCAAAATTCAAGCTTACTACAGGGGATACATTGCTCGGAGAGACTATCCACACAGGAAATCAGGAACTTCAACCATGAAAGAAGAGTCCATGACAGCAAATGATGTGGAAACAGAGTTGCCAGAAGTCAATTGTGTTCGTGACAGCAACTGCCGCAAAGTCGAGTAAGAATAATTTCACATGCCATAGAAATTAAAAGTTGTAATGGATTTTCCTTTGGAAGACGGCAGTGTACAAGTTGGCACAGTGGATTAGGAACCCGTTGATCGCTCATGAGGTGGTTTCATTTCCACCAACCCCATCAAATAGAAGATGCAAAATTAGCTGTGTTTGCAGTTTCTTGCCAAGCTTCTGCCAACATAGAGATAATGTGGAGGTGTAGTGCAAGACAGAGATGTCGGTCTACGGGACAGTGGCCAGTACCTGCTTTCAGAACATCACCCGGCTCATGCTTTATGCTACAATGGTGACTACGAAAACTCTAAATTTGCATGTCACAGCCAGTCCCAAGCCCTGGAAGATTGGGAGAGTTACGATGGGAAGGGCAATGCATATTTTGATAAACACAGACAACATATCTTACTTGCACGTAATTGTGTATGTCATGAAGGGATGAAGCGCAATGCACATTGTGCATATGTACTACATTTTCGAAGCTGGCTGATGTAACTGTAATCGCATAGCCTCAGCGTTGTGATTTATAGCCAAGTTCCCGAGTAACAAGTCAAGTGACTATGACTTGAAGTCCAAGCCGAGTTATATTTGCCAATAATTATGATTTTCTCAGATCTGGATTTGTTAGCCTTTCTAGTTGAGCAAGGGTGCAAAATTCCACTGTGTTGACTTGCAGATAGAATTTTCTATATGTTACGAATGATTTTTTTCGAATTGATTTAAAAGCGATCTCTGACAAACATTTTGTCCAAGAAGTATTTCGATAAATTTCATAAAGAAGATCACCACAGATTTAACGTTCAGCCTTAGTTTATTGAGAATTAGAACATTCACTAGCTTTCGGAGCTCCGCTCCTTCATCAGGTGAAGATGGAATTCATGAATCAATTTTATTAGTTACTTCATTAATGACTGGCAAAATTTTATGGCGAGTATCGAATCAATTCTCCATTTTCCCGAATCTCGATTTCTTGAGTGTTGAACCATTGACCTTGGGTAACTGAAGACAATTAACATAATCTGGACTGACTGACCGAAGTTGTCGCAACGCTGCCCTATGGCCTTGTGGAATTATTGTCATTTCAGTATATTAAGAAATTGAAGCTATGGATTTAACGTTCTCCCTCATTTATTGTCTCTGTCACCGAAACCCCAAATTCAATCATATTTTTCATTAGAAATGGAACTCCCACTCCAGAAATAGATAGTGGCTCTCACTCTCCTGAACACGAGGCCGATGTTTCGTTTACGGCAAAGGATGACACTGCGAGGGATTTAAACGTTTTTTCGAACGACGAAGGCGTAATCTGCGACCAAGCATCGACATCATCATCTCATTCCACGATCAGTTGCAAGCAAACATCTGTGTCCGAAAGAAATGGCATTACTACCTCACGATATTCGGTGGATGATAGTACTCACAAAACTGATGATTCTAATCGCAATTTGGGTGAAAATGTGGCCAGACATACTTTCAGTTCAGGTATGTAACACAAACATTTAGGTATATAGATATATAAGATATGCCTAATTTATATGGGCTTGAATGTGAATATTATAAGGGTTATGCTATATTTTTAAGATACCTAGGCCGGTCCAAACTTTTGTATCAATTTATTGCCACCACTCTCCACATTTAAGCCAGCAATGGAAATTACAGTTGGTTGAGAATTCAGTTTTGCGCCACCAAACATCCACCAATTGTACAGCACACAGTTGTGAGCATAGACTTCGACAATGAGGAGATTGACAAGGACATGACCCTGTTACACCACGCCTCCACCATCCTTATGACGCTGTAAGTTTGGCAGCTGTGAATATTTCATCCAAAATATTTCATCTGAGGTTTGTCTGCCACTGTCACAAATGAGTGCTAGCTGCCGGGCCCTAAGCCTGAACAAACCTTCCCTGTCTATGAAACCTCCACCAAACGATGTCTTGTTGTGACATCATGTAGCATGTTTTTGTTACAATCACTATGTAATATACTTTTAGAAATATTTACCTCACTATTTTCTCAGCTAAAGGAGCCAATAATGACCGTGCTTTGAATAGTAAAAGTACCAAATCAAGCAGATCATTTTCCAATCTTGGAGCACAGTTACCGACATCAGAAGATCATCTAACTACTTCTTGTTTACCTCAAAATGTCGTGAAAATTCAACCTAAAAAGATACAAAAGAGAAAGACTAAAAAAACACGTTCAAAATTATTGTCGAAACCTGAAGTTTTTGATTCTGATTCTTCAAAAGAACATTTTCCTTCCAATAAATATCTCGTTGCACCGAAAGAAACATGTCCGTCAAAAAGTATAGAGTCATCCATTAAAGTAAAGTCAAAACAACTTTCAAGAGACGTGACACGAAAGTGGAATCCATCCCCTCCTACGCATCTGAAAGAAACAAAACCAAGGAAGAAGAGGCTGCTTGTACCCAAGAAAGATCGAAGGTAACTCTTTAGAATACATTTTAATTCCTTCCAAGAATGCGTCAATCACACTTTAGTGGCGTAGAAAGACTGAAAACAGATCCACGCCATGAATACAAATATATACCCAAGATGGGAAAAACGGTGCCGTATCCATAGTTTACCCACAAAATTAC
The DNA here is from genome assembly GCA_030412335.1 of Botrylloides violaceus. Classification (NCBI taxonomy): domain Eukaryota; kingdom Metazoa; phylum Chordata; class Ascidiacea; order Stolidobranchia; family Styelidae; genus Botrylloides; species Botrylloides violaceus. The sequence continues at coordinate 90,866 of JASFYC010000331.1, forward strand.
CAGTACATTGGGGTTTTGAATGCAGGGACGGGGTGATTGACACAGATACCCACCCAACCCACTCCTTGAAGCCTGGATATGCAGTTGCAAATATAGTACTGGCACTTTGTACATGTCTGTAGTGTATGCAGCTGTCCATGTTCTATCGTATGCATTAATCAGAAATCAGAATTTCATTAAGTATTACTATTCATTTTCAGCAAAAGGTTCTACCCTGCACTAGATAATTTGGGTGATAAAGACAATATACAGAGTGAGAACGTTTCCGGCGTTGCAAGATGTTCAGAACTGGACAGCCTGTATTACATGGACGAATTGCCAGCAGTTCCAAAGACACCATTCACAAGAGCAAGGCATAGGTAACCTTCCTCCTCTTTCATTCTGCCATGCTCGATTTGTTGATTGGCACAATTGATTGAATCACTCATGATTTGTCACTGAATTTTATGCCGGATGCCTGTCCTGTCCCGTTATGACCGCGGTGGTTGTGGGCTCAGTGTAGGTACTGGTCAGGGGCGGCATTATGAACTTTTCCTCGCTCGTTAAGTTAACGTGCTCGCTAGCTGTTTCGCTACCGAGCGATTTACGAGCGAGGAACTCGGTAAGGATTCTGGTATTACGAAGTAACCTCGTAAACAACTCGTAGAAATCTTACGCAAATCCGAGAGAATGCGTCAAAACGTTCACGTAACGTGTCGTTTACTCAGCAAAGTCGAGGTTTTTGCGATGTCGCATAGCTTTAGGTGCCGTGCCATATAGCACAGTGCTGCGTTGCAGTTTGTTGCAGGAGTTGTTTCTTGTTTATTTTGTGATGGTTTATGCAAGAAGAGATGAATGCTCTTGTAACTGGCGTAGAGCAAAATCGAAAATATATATTAGGCTCTTTTTCATCAGAAGTAGCCGGGTTGCGGCAGGCTGCGTGGAAGAAAGTGACAACACAGGTAAGATGGCAAAGTTTACACCTGCTTGCTACGGCACCTAGGATACATCAGCTAGACAGCTACAGTAGGGTAATGTTACTGATAGAGCTGCCCACGTCCTCTACGGATCCGACTCATTTTCAACAGTACCGGTACTACCAATAGCTTGGCCTATGGTTTAGCAATAACTTTGCATTATCAAGGTAAATTCCGTCAACATATCGCGAATGACCCAGTCGGTGGAACAAGTGGTGGGATTTGCAGAGTGCAGCCAAAAAAATTGTTGCAGAATGGGAAAAAGAGATGACAAAACCGGAGGTGGAAGCAATACCTCCTACTAGGAGGCTCCTAGTCATAGCAGTTCAAAAGTTCACTGATATTTGTTTGCATTGTGCATAGCTGATTCTGCCTGCTTGCAAGTTTACATGTTTATTTTACCTTATGGTGTTACTTTGCATATACACTGTTTTTATGAAATCAAATTTTGTTTCTCCTTCGTTTTGTAATAGAAATTGCAAACTGGTAGGCCTACACAGTATAAAATGCACATCATTCCAGAAACCAAGGTATTTCGTGCTATAAAGACTTGCTCCTCTACAGTCAGAGCTCTTTTGCTGGCACTGTTAGGTTGCAAATAATCCTCGCGCAATAGCTCACATAACTCCAATATTACGAGTTTCGGCAATAAGTTCTCGATCGGTCAATTGCAATGGATTAAGGCGATTTTTGTGCCGCTTTCTGCTTTGCCGCACTGCTAGAATCGCAGCCATCATCAGCGGCTCTTCCAAAAACACGCATAGCGAGCAGTCACAGGCGCTCGTAAATTAACGAGGGCGTCTGCGAGGTTCGGCTACCGAGAGTGTAGTTCATAATACCAAATTTCGAGTTACCGAGCTCGTGCGTCAATAGCGAGCTCGTTAACGTTTGCGAGGAGTGTTCATAATGCCGCCCCTGGTAAATGAAGTTGTGCACAGTAATCTTACAGTCGCTTTTCTTTAGGGAATTTCTTGGACTTTCGGAATATATTGAGAGTCTGATGACTATGTCACCAACTGAAAGAAGACGGCTGAAAGAACATCAAGATAAAAGAAGAAATGCGTTCCGATTGGCTAACCATGCAGCTTCGATTATTCAAAGGGCGTGGGTCAGGTATTCTCATCTTTCCGTTGGTTCATGTTACGGTGCTTAGACGATGTGTCGTCGGACCCCAAATTTCGTATACCTATATTTTCTACTCATTGTATCCGACCATGAGAGGTTTTGTAATTGATCGAGACAGAAGAATTCGCTATGGAGCAAAAAAGTCATATCCAAATTAATCCGAGGAGAGAATATGGAAAAAATAGACCACTCATCTGCGGACATAAATATAATGCAAGACATATTTTGGACCACTGCTCAGCACAGATGTCCACAGCGCCCCTTTTTCTGTGTTAAGTGTAGTTTGATTGGTAATGCGATGATATATATATATGTTTTCCTTGCTGACTAACCATAGAGGAGCTACTGATGAGGTTATAGCTAAAGGTGTAATTCTGCTGATAAATGAGATGATATATATACTTATGTTGCGAGGAAAGGGTGTGACCGGAGCTGGAGCTCCCTCTCCTCTAGCCCGGCACTTGCTTATCATGTAGTAACTAATCACAATATGTTGTTCCGGAAGTAATAATTTCCGGTGGCGGGTGGTGTGTTTCGTCAAACATGGAGAGTGAAGAAGTTAGGCAATAGGCAATCACCGAATACGTAAATCACTGGAATTCCTTCTATCTGCTGATACGTTCTCTGCTATATACAGTAAATCATCTGCCAGTATTTTGTAATGTAAAAATCATCCTACCTAGACACCTTCGACATAAAAATCCATCGCTACACAAAAAGTTTTTGACTGCAAGACGGAAAGCAAAAAGGCAACAACAAGCAACTGAAACAACAAGTCCTGATTATCCAGTGATACAAGAAGAGTTGGAGAACAAGCATGACAAACACTTAGAACATCTGGAAAAGGCAGTTGGCTCTCCAATGCATAGCAAATCTGTAACAAAAAGAAATGATAATGACAGGGATGTTTCAGAAATGACTGTACATACTACGCCGCCTGAGACAGTAAAAGCGTCATTTGCGTCTGCAAGTGATGTTGCTTCGAATTCTTCAGGACGAAAAAGGTGATTATGTCTCATTGCATTCTTCATTTTCTCATTGGGATGGAACATTGTCACCTCGTCAGCGTGTGCTGTACAGTAGTTATCGAAGATTGACATATATTGATTTTTCAATGCCTATACAATACAATAATCAGCCCCCTTGCTTAAGTGATCGAAAAGTCATCTGATTTATCTACGCCTCTATCTAACAGCGACCCCCTTACATAGCTTGCGGCCAATACTGATTTTGGTCCAAAATCAGTGCTGCCCGATAATTAGTTGGTTGTTCTCTTCATAATCATTGCTGATTTCTTCGACATTAGTGCAAGACCACAACAGATTCAACTATATGATTTGGCTGTATTTTACTCTAGATGATATTCCTGCAGCTGGTCTCTACATCTCCATTGCGGAGATCTGCTTGGGACTACCAGTGAACGTAGCTAGGGAATTCTATGTTGTCTCATGGTCATGTCATCCATAATACATCTGCCAATAAGGCTACAATGTACGTGCATACTGTGTAGGGTGTAGGCCTATAGCGTAAGACTGTAACGTATAACCGTGCAGAATGGACTAAAAGGGTGATATTCTTTGCCATGGTGCAGCACGCCTCCACAAAACCCCTGCGATGTCAGGAGCATGTGATGAAAAGTGTGGACACCCATTTCCACATCGCATGTTTGGCCCGGTTGGTATCATTTGGCCGCTGGCGGCACCTTTTTTCATCGTCGTGTTCTTGTCACATGTAGGCCTACTTGTACATATTTCACAGGATTGGCTTTGAGGAATGCTCAGATTGATGATCAACTTGCGCACTCACATCATCACATTCTCACCTCAAATAATATTTTTTTTAGTATGAAAGCTAAACGACCAAAGACCTCAAACCATGGTGCTACGTTTATATCTTTGGAAAGACTCGAAGAATTGTCAAGAATTTACGGTAGGCTACAGGCAGAAACTCCCGGGGCGTGTATCCATTAGCCAAGTCCAATGATATCTTGGCCACCCACAGCCAGTGTTGTCATGACTCAAGTCATTTACTCAAATCCAATTATGCGATGAGTCATCACTGATGACTTTACTCAAGGATGAATTGGACTGTTAATTTGAGACTCTGCATTACAATTTTGCAAGTCATAGATCGAGTCTGTATTAAATTTGCGTCCTGGAATTCATCAAATTATATCTCATACGTATTGTTTGCCAGCAATCATAAAGTCATAGATAAATTTTAGGTATGTTCTGAAAGAACAGATATTCCACCTGCGACATCAGCGCAGTGGAATTTCGCTTTTTGTCAACACTTCAACCAGACAAGCTAAGAAGCTCGTTTTGATAAAATTATCAGAGATTTGTGTGTTGTATTTTTTTCTGAAAATTGACTCGGAATCTGGGATTTAGTAACTACACTGGCAACAGCCGACCCATAGTTGGACCGCTAGACATCACCCACTGTTGCATGTTATTGGCTACACTGTTCAATTTCAGGAAATCCAAAGATGATGAGGGATTTATTATCCAACGCTGGTAGATCGAATACAAGCCTTCCATCCATCACGTCATCACCAACTAAATCAATAGTAGATGCTCCAAGGCCTATGACAGCAGCAAATACTTCACGTCATGTTTTTGAAAAGAGTTTAAGGGGTAAAAGATGTTAACTAGTTGCGTCAGATACAGTTTTATGAATTATTTTCCTGTTTTGGAATGGACGATTACGAAGCTTGACCTTCATCACCACAAATACACTACTTGTGACTTTTGCGTTAGATAGGCCTACTGTTCCTGCCATCACACTTCCCATTTGTCCAAGATTCGGTCAGGGCTGGGGAATTTTAAGATTTCGCCATGGATCAGCCAATCACATAGTTAAAATTGTTCGCAGAGCGTATCTTGACTTGTGTAAGGAAATACTGGTCATTGACATTTGGGGCAACCCTCATTATCTTTCCATAAGAGTCTGGAGCCTGTCAGGGAAGATGCGAATGGTAGGCCTACCTAATATTACACCTTAGGCTATTGGCTATGATGGCTGTTGTCTAGACCTCATCAGGTCATATCAGTGGCAGGTAATGAAAACAATGTCCATAATACATATATTGTTCTAGGTACCGCAGCTTATATGCAGCCCACTTCCTCATTCCAATCTACCAGACCATGGTATGGGCTTCCCAGTGTTTCTGGAAAATCCAGGTAATAGTTAATATGTTTAGATCTACATCAGAGATTGTACAAACACAGATTAGGTTTGTTGTTTGGACAATCACAAACTTCTGGCACGAGTTTATGACCAAACCCCAGGGACTGATGAGGTCACAAAGACAGTTTATATATATATACTTTTACTTAACACAAAATGAATGTGTTACTGTGTGTCATACTATACATTGTATATTGTATGTGTTGCAATTATAGAGTGACACGCTAGGGCCTATTACGATAGGTAGTGTAAGTGTCCTAATGAAATACGAGGTTATCATACATTGTGACGTCGCCAGTGTAGCTTACCTTGAGAACATTACTTCTAGGCCTACCGTGCAATTAGCATAACTCGAGCATTGAGTTCACACTATACATTTGATAAAGCATTGATTGATTTACATTTACACCTGTAGACTCACTGTGTCTGCGTCCAATGGACCAAGAAATCTTCAGAGGTCAACAAGCGGACGTGCCAAGGCCAATGTTGACTACAGGATGATGCCACTTCAATGGCAAAAGCTATGTCAGTAACATTTTGTTGAGTGGAGCATAAACAAACATTGAGCAAGTTGTTTTCCAAAATCACATATACTGTATTGCCCTTCCAATTCATTCCATCATTAATAATTTTGTCTTCGATCATCCTATTGCCGCGCCCGTGACTGCAATTATTGGTTACTATTTGTCAGGGACCAGTCACCGGCATTGCACTAAGTTACTGTGGTCCTGTCTTCTGCTTAAGGACATCATGATGAAGTTATAAACCACGGCTTCCCAAGCTTTTTCTTACAAGGACATTTTGCAGCACGCCCCCCATTTTGTTGGCCCTTTCTTTCTATGTTATAACCAGAAAATAGCCTTAAACACCTATATGAAAATTATTCCAAGATTTTTGCTGCCAATTAACATCGATGCGCTAGTCTTGTTTAGCAAGGTGGAGTCCTCAAACAGGATTCCAAGGGTTACATGGAGAAAAAATTACATTATCTAATAGCGAGTCTAGAGCCGCACGCCCTGGTTGAAGGTCTATGTTCGCACAACGTTCTGTATTGTCCTGTCCTCTTAAAATATGTGGCTACCGGTACTTTTATTTTCAGATGGTGAGCTTCAAAATGCCAATGCTACTGATTCCAAACGAAAGAACTTTGCCAGATTTTCATATAACGTAGGAGAAGTTGGTTAGAGTTATTATGTCATTGTGCACATCAGCATTGCATCTTAAACGGTACAGGCTTCTATTGTGTCTTGTTGCTTCTTAACCTTGCACTTGCCAAAAAGAAAAGTTCTATCAAATTTTCATTTCCATGAGCCCATCTCCCGGAGTCTCCACTGTGTTTTTTTGTCTTGCTGCATAATTTAATGTTTATCTTGTGATTGTTGTTGTTTGCATTTATTTTATTCAGGTAGAAACTTGTCAACATAATACAGTATTTCGGCAAAATTTCTCCTGGTTGGTATATCTTCAGCAGTATTACGTTTTCCATGATGCACTGGATGCTGCAAGCCCTAGCCTAACCCACGCTCTGTTGCTCGCCAAGCTATTTCCTTGTGGCAAATTCCCAAATACGAAAGGCTCCATTCCCAAGCAAAAAATCTGCTGCTAAGCAAAAGGTTGTGGTCAACATATTGCCTTTTCACTAGATAGGTAGTCTGGTGCCTACCCCTGCAACTCTACATGGATACGTTGATACATGAATTGGCACAAAGTTTGGAGAGGTATATTGCAGTTGAGTCATTTATGCGTAAGGACATTCTTTGTCGAGCCATGCAGAAACAGCGAAAGTGAGAGAAAGCTATTGTCAAGGATGAGAACCAGGCCATACGTTTTTGAATCTAGGCCTGAATCAAACAGTTGTCAAGGAAGAAAATCATTCATTTATTCACCACCTTGCAATGTCATGTGTGATGCTCATTGACCAGACTGCATTTTATGGCAGATCTAGATAAATACTTATGTGCGCAAGAATGCTCGTCCTCACAGATTCACACCTATTATATGCCCTATTTGATCCACAATGGGCAGACAGACTGCTCAAACCATATATTTTTTGTCATTCGCATCGTCTTTCTGCACTCCTGAAATGGGGCACAACAGTAGGGGATGTCAAAAATATCTCTCGCGTTCACCGGCCATGAAATGCGAACCGGTTTATTGGGCTCGAAATAAGCATCCAGTGAAGAAGGCGATTGGTTTATAAAGCGATTCTTGATTTGCTGAGCCAGCTAACAAAGGATTTAACTCATGATATCATCCGCCTGACAAATGAGAAGCTGGTACAGTCGTGGTTACTGCTTAGCCCTTGCACTACCAGGCTTATATTGGCATTGCATTGGACGTCTAATAACTGGCAACAAAACACTAATGTTTTTTTTCCGCTGCAGAATCATATGATGAACTAGATCGTACTTGCGTGCTGTGCTGTATCCAGCTGTCCAACACAATCCGCAGCATTGGTATGGCAGACAACAAGACTACAGTACTATGCTCAACTTCGCTAACTTGTCTTATCCGAGTATCAAAAGGATCATTTTCACGGTGTTGTAATTGTAGTATGAAATATGCAAGAATGACAGAAGAGTCGCTAGGCTTCCACACATGCCTGCTGTCGTGCAGAATGAAATTTGGAAATCCACAATGAAATAATCTTTATCCCCATAAGATTGCTGTTAATGTCGGCTCTGGCATTCCTGGGTCTCCTCCATGCTTAAGTCCGAAGCGAATAATCATAGGTATCCACCCGAGTTGAAAAATTCTGCGGCAAATTCCCCATATGCTCTTTATGCGACGCTTTGCGACTTCACTTCCCATAATGTGTACTCTTCCTGTCACTATTGAACCAAGTAGTTCCTGTGGGAATCTTTGTGATGGTTCAGTTACAGTCGAATCAGCGCAAACGTGCGCAGCAGAAAGGTTGAGAAACTGATGAAAACGACCGCCGGAGTAAAAAAAGAATACGAAATACCGAACCACAGCAAAGAGTATACACGAGAGTTCTCAGCGCACGACATCTCTACAATCGCTGAAGCGTATAATCATAGAAACTGTTGTAGAATCATTGCGCTCTATATGCAGAATTCTACTATAGAGACTCTTCGATATATAGTATAGTAGAATTAATTCTGCATATAGAGACTCTTCGAAGAGTGTCTATAATTCTACCGAGCACTTGTGGCGCTAGTTACCTGTACTGTACTGAATTCTCGATTCCGTGCAATCAGAGGAGCAGGGAATGCACACTGCCTGAGTGACTTTAGTGCTGAATCATAGAATGTAATGATGGCTGAATGCTACTTGCTGACTGCTTGTAGAAAGTGAAGCACGCAGCCAAGACGAAAGTGAGAATGTTGATTGTCATGGGGGGAGAATAAATGCCGCCGACATTCAATCCCCCGTGCCCTCACGGAACAGAAAATTCGTTTTTTTTTTATCCGATTATTCGTGAAACAATAGAATGTAATCATTACATTCTATGGTGAAACTATAGACTCTCCGAAGACTCTCTATAGTGAAACCATCATTCGTGAAACATCTGATTAGACATACCGTGTAGCCTACAACAATGCCGCATGCCGGTACCCAATAGCCATTGACGATTTGAAATTATAATCAATAGGGTTCCACGGAACACAGAAGTAAGCGATTGTTTATTTGGTAATTTTTTGGAAAAGCGGCCCATTCAGAATCGCCCCAAATTGTAGACCTACGTAGATCGATAGAATTTAACCTCCTGAAAAGAAATATACCCATCCCACATCTCGGCCGCAACTGTTTACGGAAATATCGCCAGTCCAAAATCGCTACCCCTACGTGTAAAAACATAGCTGTAGCCAACGACATATTTATATACATGTTTATATGTCGTTGCTGTAGCTGAGCGCACTGGCGAACCATTGAGATATGAATGACGTCCCACATTTTGTGGTTGCCAGATATATCCCTACCGAGAAAGTCATCAGCGATAATGACCCAACCGAGAACGACCAAATGTCGAGGAGGTGGACGGCACCGCTTGACCCGTCTCCGCACGGGTCGCGATGCCTTTGGTAGCCTATACCATCCCCTCCGCCTATGCATCAGAGTACGGTGCCCGTTGGGGGCGCATATGTCTCTTCGTGCGGACTCCGCACGGGTCGGCCAGACCTCATCCATCCCGCCCCATCCTCTATCCTAGGACGCGGTGCTGATCTGTCTCCGTGCGGTAACTTGATGAGGTCCGCATCCTTCAAAATCTGGCGACCACAGTTCGCGTGCCGTCAGTCGCATCTCAATGGTTCGCCGGTGCGCTCAGCTACGGACAGTAGCGATATTTCCGTAAACAGTTGCGACCGAGATGTGGAACGGGTGTATTTGTGTTCTGGAGGTTAAATTTAGATAACTAATCTTTGAAGTTTAGTTATCTATAGTTAAATGGTATCGATCTACGTAAAATTTGGGCCGCTTTTCTAGAATATTCCCGTACACTTTTATCCGTCGTCTTTTGTTGCTGCATTTAATTTACCCCGTGTATATATACACTCACTACTGCTACTGGGGCATATATCGTATGTCTTGTGGGCATGATGTGCATAATATGCAGCACGCTGGACAAATAGGAGCCGGTTGACTGACTTTGTGGTGCACGCATGATTATGCATATGTCCGAGTCCCGCATTTGTTGGCAGATCTCGACAAGAATAACTTGTGCGCGCAGGAATTGCCGTCAGCGTAGAGTCTCGCTCATTTTCCATAGCCTGTGCCTATTTTATGCCCTATTTGATCCACAACATGTAGACAGACTGCTACGTCTACTAACGATGATATTTAAACCTGGGACATTGCTACTGGTACCAGTTTCGTTGCTGAGATGCGGACAATCTATACTGTTAGGCCTATTACACAAAACCGGTTGCCAAATGTGCACATGAACCAGACATATAAGAACTCTGTGGGCTGTGGAATTACCAATAGGCTGCTACCTAAGTCGCAGAATCATTGACACTTTGGCTCTAAGATTCTCTGTTTTGTAATTCTCCTCGCTAGTATTTTAGTATGAAATTTGGATTTCTAGTCTAGTAAGGGATGATGACAGGCAATTCATTTGACTATGTGACCGGCTGCCATCACTATCGTATTGTATACCGTACTGTACATTCACGGGGTGTCATATTCTTGATCGTACTTTTTTCTTCCAGGATATAATTATACGTCTTTTAAGTAATTATAAGCATACATTTGTAACTAAATGTCAAAAATCTCATTGAATTCATTTCACCACCTATCACGATGGAAGAAGCAAGAAGAAATTTTGAAACCATGGTTGGATTGGCTGAACGTAAATTAGATAACATTGAGAAAAAGATTGACGACAAATTTGATGAACATTTAAAACGAGACGATGATGACACAGAGAGTGACGCCACTCTTCTTGAGACTTTAAATGAAGTTAAAGCAGAATATAAAGCATTGTGTCAAGAAGCAGCTTCACTTGGCCAAGCCCAAAAACAAATGGCACAGGCGTTTCAGCAAGAACTCCTTGCCCAAGTGAAACAGTTGCAGATGCTACAAGATAAAGGTGTATTTATGCAACCTGATAAGAATGTGCAGCAATCTATTGATACTACATTATCCCAGAATGGTCATGATACAAACTTATCGCAACATGCCAATAAATCTGATTCAAAGTAGAATTGGACTCATAATTTGGTATTGAATATTTAGACTGGATACCTTTACAATTTGCACGGGCTTTTGATAGGAGAGGATGCCGTTTCAGCAGCCTGTAATTGGATATAGATGAAGGACATTTATGTGGACTAACTTTTGTAACCTTGCCCGAGTCCACCCGTTCAAAAGGGGGTTGTCGTGACAACAAAACAACCCAAAGATATGCCACTGTTGCCCATTCATCAGGTCATTCAGTTCTGACAATTTTTGTGATAATGTACCTGTTTCCAATCAACATCTGGTCAAGATGCTTTATTGCCACAGATGCACCCATCACCCGAGAAGAATGTGATAAGCATTCCAGGCATATTGATGTCAGTAAGCAGAATTGGTAGGTTGGCCTACACAACAAACACACAAACAAACCATAGATTCCTCGTGGGTACTTTCTTAACCTATAAATCTGTGCATGACAAGGCTTCAATTTATAAAAGATTAATAAAATGAATTGTATTAAGTATATATGGTATTGATCACTTCATGTTTGTCCTTTTGTTTATTTTATGTTGTGTAATTGGTAGTTTACTACAATGTGTAGCTGTATACCGTAATTATAGTCCAATTGGTTGTGATTTGCATGTTGTTATGCAAAATATGATGTGTGCAGCAGTCCACGCAGAACCAATCTACACCTGCTCGATTCTTTTGTATTGGTTTACCTTGGATTCTGTTAATATGTAGGCATAAGGCCTACTGTAGCTTCCTACTGCTTAATCATATCTTTCATTTGCAACACTTTGACTCAGTGGCTGAATTTCCATGATGTTGTTGGTGTTTAAAGCAAATATCTGTTTATGGACACTTGTCAGATTTTTTTTACGTTCAACATCCAACAATTCCTTGTGATATTCTATTTCATCACCCATACTCATATAATTACAAAATTCTTTCAGAATCGAGAGCAATAAGGCAATACTAGTTAGACTTGACTACCGATATATATTATACTAGTGGGCATTTTGGTCATTGTTGGTGGTTCCTTACCACATTGAGAGTGTGAAATGCTAGTTGGTATCATCAAATCATGACAGTGGTAGCCTACAACACTTGAATGGCCTGGCCTGATAGAAGAGCCTTACAATAGATATTATATATAGAGAATGTCGTGTGTCCATTGTTACTTCATGGAGGAGCGGGCCTCTGAAATCTTGTAACGTTGAGTTCCTGAAAAATTTGGCTGGCTGTTTTGACACTCACTGAACTGATTTGGTTCAGTATTTAAAGAGGACAAAACTACCTCGCAATTCGTGGCAACGAGGATCGTATCGGTATTAGGGGAAGTATATATTATATATTTTGTCCCCGCATTTACACTGAATCATGACAACACAATATACCGGTACACACACTGATTGTGCAATGTGTATTAATCACAATGTGTGCGTATGCGTGGTCCGTATAGTACACACAGTGTCTACCAGTATAGTGGCCAGACAAGGAAGCGCTGAAGGAGATTATAAAACAAGTTAAGCATTCCTCTCCGCACTACCACCCAATCTGTTTGGTTGTTGTTGGTAGAGCTACTGATTCAATTATTTACATCTTTGGTATAGCCCTTTGGGGACTCCATCTCATAAGCTACAGGCTTGCTGGTTCTGTGGCTAATAACCTTTCTGGTTTGCCACAATTTGTCAGTTGGACGGGTATATTTATAGAAGGTCTTGGTTCAAGAACTAAGCCCATTTTGCAGCCCAGTAACCAATAAAATTAATTTTCGTCCTTGAAATTTTCTGATAGCTAGCCTGGCTTGCTCTATGGATTTCGTAAATTTGATCATTGTATCAGCAGGTTATGAGATTTCCTATTATATACATCTCAAATATGATTTTCTTGCAGGTTAAACGATTTTAGCTAATTAACAAGACGTAGGTTGCCACCATAAGAGATGGGTGTTCCCAAGTTTTATAGATGGATTAGTGAACGGTACCCCTGTTTAAGTGAAGTGGTGAAAGAATATCAGGTGAGAAAATTTTGTTCCACTACGGTAGGCCCTACTTGTAGAACTAGTTTGAATAATGAGAGTCCTTATGGCTTTAAGTGGTATGCCATACCGATAGTGGGGACCTCCTCCAAATTTCTGCAAGGTATTAATCTGGAACATGGTACCGTACTACTCCATGCGTCTGCGTTGGAAACTCAATAGTCTTTGCATTTGACTCAGTCAGGAATAGAACCCGCAGTCCTGAACAGAGACATGACATTCAAACCACAGTCATGGCCAACGCTGAGTTTTTGAACTTAATAAATGCGGGCATAAGCTCATATTATTATATATGATTTTGGGAAATTTAATGTGAGTGAGCTTCACATGAAATTAATAATATATCTGTTATATATATATATAAATAAAAGAGCCAGTTGGTATGTATGTATGTATGTCTGTCAACAATTTTTATTACTGAAGTACTGAAGCTATCGCCATAAGATTTTACAGGGATGTAGGGACGAACGTTATATGTGCGACCATGTGGTTTTTAGTGCTTCCAGCTTGTATTTCGTTATAGTTAAGTTATACATCGTTCAATGCTGCTATTTCCAAGTTTCGATATGCCGAAATCAAAGATGCACCTTTTAGATCGCTTCTGCCATCTATTATATATGGCCCTATATGTAGAATTTGCCTCTCGCATCCACTTTAATTGTCGTCTAAGGCCGTCTCAGCTGTACTGTGTTTGACTTCGCTTATACTGGTAATAAGGATGCGTTTCGGATCGGGTGTTATTCTGTTATAAGCCCTACAAAAGTATTAGAAATTTACTGCAGTTTGTGTGAGGTAGGCCTATAATAATATAATAATAACAGTAGTTCATGCGATACCCTATATCAGATTGGTAATTTGCGATTTTCGGTCACACGGGAAGTCTTGCAGTCTCGTTGCTACGAGTCTAGTTTTTGTTTTACTGGTACAGTACATTGTTACAGGTGCCAGAGTTTGACAACTTATATTTTGACATGAACGGAATCATCCACGTGTGCTCTCATCCAAATGACGATGACCCGCATTTCCGAATAACGGAGGAGCAAATTTTCAAAGATGTCTTTCATTACATCGAGGTAGTATACATACACTTTAGGTTACCGATACTGATAGGTGTGGAAAAGTCATGTACAATAGTCCTATTCAATGACATTATTTTTCAGGTTTTGTTCAGAATTGTATGCCCACGTAAGGTTTTCTTTATGGCGGTTGATGGTGTGGCACCAAGAGCAAAGATGAATCAGCAAAGAGGGCGAAGATTCAGGTTTGACATTTGATATTCTTTTATTACCTGGCAATGTCCAATAGGCTAAGCTATATGAATTAAGAATCAAATTTCCGAGCATTTCTAATAGAGCTGGTGGTGGATGGGCAATAGAATATTATATGTATAATATATTATATTGACACTACAAATTTAATGTGCCGGCTCACATATTATAAAACTTACTTCACTTTAGTTTTTGGAACTCTGCTTGACTGCTTCATCCAGCTCTAGATGGAATGAAATTTTATATTTTGCGTAACTACATACCTAGTGTTAATAATAACCTGTAGGTCTGCGAAAGAAGCCGAAGAGAATATTAAAAAGGCATTAGCAAAAGGGGAGATGTTGCCCGAAGAAAAAAGATTTGACTCTAACTGCATTACTCCAGGTGCTTGATCTTCATCTGTAGTAGGCTACAGCACTTGTGGTCAGTCAGAATGTTCGTGCCTCTCCTGTGGTAATCTTTCCCATTTCCACGGTCTTGGGACAGGCCATGGAAACATGAACTTGATCACTGGCGTTTTATAACTCTTGTGCTACTCTCTATAGCCTATCTACTGGCATCTCAACTGATCTTCTGCCATCAGTTACTGTCAAGAAGGGTTTAATCTTAGCAAACCACAAATCTGGAATCATGTTTCTGGGCTAATGAAACTTGATAAGAAACATTTTAATTTGCGATGAACGGCTCGACTCGTGTTGCTCATTATAATGAATTTTCCAATTGCAATGCATTATTCTCTGCTACATTGCATAATGGTTCTCAGCCACCGGTTCACAAAAATGTTTCGGCAGAAAAGTTTGTGCGTGCCGTGGTAAAGCAGTAAATTATCACAAGAATGTCTGAAACTTATTGGTCTAGCATTTTCACTTCTAAAATGTTTGAAAGCATTTAACCTAGAAAACTATCTTGTGTGCTAGCGAATTCTTCATGGACTGGCACTAGCCACGACTAGGGCTGGGCAAAATCGAATAGTATGAAACATCGGATCGAATCGAATAATTTCAACCGAATCGAATACCGAATAGACGCGTCTGACCTAGTTATTAACCTAATTCGATAAAATTTGATCAAAAATATAATTATGATCAACGGTTAGGAACATGCAGAGACGCAACTAGCCAAACGTGAAGTCATGTCTACGACTTCATGGCGTGCTGTCAGAGTAACAGCAAAATGCACAAAAGTCCAATTCAAAATTATGGTACAAGAGAAAAGGAGTGTTTCAAGCTAAACCTCTCCTGGCTACGTCCACGTTGAAACGCGTATAGAGCTTTCTCAAGTTGTTGTAGTATTCGAAAAGAGAACGAATTACTATTCGATTTGGTCCGAATATCTTGCTATTCGATTCGATTCGGAGTATTCGAATTCGAGTTCCCAGCCCTAGCCACGACCCAGTCATTGCTGACCACTGTATTCAATCGCATAACTTTGGTTAAAAAACTACGGTACCTGACAACGTTTTACTTTGGTCTGATTAAGCCATTAGAACTTCGGTGTGATACTGGTGTAATATTTACCATTGTGTTACTTAAAGACCTGCAGGTACCCCCACTAACTAACTGTTTACCTTCTGTTCAGGAACAAAGTTTATGGTGCGCTTGCAACAGCAACTTGAATACTTGGTCAAGTGTAAAGTTTCAACAGATCCATCTTGGCAAGGAATAAGGATTTACTTATCAGGGCATGAAGTAATTCTTCATAATATTATTTAGGCTACTCGTTCATATAATTTTGTATGCCATCTTTTTTTTGTTTGGCTTTTTCTTTTCCTAGAAGCAGATGGGTGGTCTCGTCTAGGTTCGTCAGACCAGTCACTTCACTTAAAGGCTTAAAGAGTGCACCGGAATTGATGATCTGGTGTGCGGTTTGCTCCTCTGCACCACACATTGAACGCAAGACCCCACTTGGGAAGGGACCCCATATAGCACCCCATCCCTGGTCTGATTCCATTGAGACACATCCACACCAGACGCGGCAGGTTGAAGCCAGTTGATAATTATCAATTTATGATATTATTATAATTATTATGTTAAACGCATAAACCTGAATAGCTTGAGCATTATGAAACAGTCACGATTGGTAGAATCTAGGAAACATTCAGCCAGACACTTCTCATTGAATGTCGGATTAATTTAACAGACACCGGGTGAAGGAGAACACAAAATTATGGAATTCATAAGAAATGAAAGGATGCAAGAAGGATATGATGCTAACACAAGGCACTGCCTTTACGGACTTGATGCAGATTTAATGATGCTGGGGTTGTGCTCTCATGAACCGCATTTTTCGCTGCTTAGGTACAGTAGACCTATTTCAATTCTACTTTGATACTGATTGCTCTGATTCTGGATAGGTACTGTTTTGTTGTTATGGTAAATCGGCATCTCCTATCGCGTTGTTCAGTTGCTAGAGGAGCTGTTAGCAAACCGGGCAATATCCTGTCCGCTATAGCCTACTGTTTATTATCTTCTTCGTAAAGAAGATCAGCACAAATTTAACATCTAGCCTTGGTTTATTGCGAATTGAAACATTCACTTTGAGATTCCTATCATGATTAGGGCATACTGTCTTTCCTTGTGAAACCATGCCCGTTTACCTGAACTTAGGACTGGTGCTGTATACTAGCAACAATTGGATTTGCTGAAGTGGTTGACTACAGGATACTTGACACAGGGACTGTATTTTTCACTTTTCAGGGAAGAAGTTCGCTTCACTGGAAAGAAAAAGCATTCTGCGAGAACAGCAAAACCTGAGCAAACTACGTTCCATCTCCTGCATCTATCTTTAATGAGAGAATACATTGACCATGAGTTTGGATGTTTGAAGGTAAGCAGCTAGTTGCATTTTAAATTAAAAATTTAAATGTACTGTCAGAGTGATACAGGGTTGTTAGTAGAATAAAAATCCTGCCATAGGCTCCACTATATTCTCGAATAAAATACCTGAATTCTGATCGATCCTGATATTAGCTGATTCAATCTTATCCGAATCACTTTTAATAATATGCGATATCCGGTGATTCAAATTGACCCGCTAGAAGAGGGACTTTTACTTGATTCTATTCAGAAACAAATTAATGTGAACTGAATATTTGCGCATAGCTCATTTGCTTTTTTGACAACATGCGACTGAACTTTTCCGTAGGAAGCAATAGGCATCAGACGTATGGTGCAAGAGGTCAATTTCCGCCAGCCAATTTGCGCTTGTCTTTGATCCCCACACATTCAAAAATCGAACCTTTACTTATGAGAGGGTCTATAAACATGACACCGCGCCTGATAATTGCACTCGGTTGTTATAACTAGTAGTAAATGACAAACCCTTTGCATTCGCGTTGAATGAAAAATTCACTGGCGTATCGCACGCCCTAGTTCTTCGCGTATGTCATGTGCATGCATGCTCTCATGATATGCAGATTAATCAGCACCCAGTAAGCAGTTATGTGTCTGTATTATCATCTTACGAAAAATGGTGGAGCCGATGGCAGACGATTCATCTTGTGAGTCTGTAAATGCCGCAAAAACAGAAAAAGTTTCAACGCCCTCTTCTCCTTCTTGTAGACTAATGAAGTTAGTAATACTGTAGCTATGTCGAGGTTGTGCATATTTAGTATAACATCCATTTTATCATTTTAATACGTTGTAATTCATTCAGAGTACACTGTCCTTTGAGTACGATTTGGAATCCGTCATTGATGATTGGGTACTAATGGGATTTCTTGTCGGTAACGACTTCATACCTCACCTTCCTAATCTTCACATTGCTCACAATGCATTACCCATGCTGTATCAAACATATAAGGAAGTATTACCTACTTTGGACGGATACTTGAATGAAGGTGGATTGGTCAACTTAAGAAGATTCGGAAAATACCTTCATCATCTTGCCAAAGTAATTACCATTTACTTTCTTAACAGCATAATAAAATGATGGTGGGTTATCAAGCTGATCACTGGCCATAGAGAGTGTCAGAAAGTTTCGGCTAAATTTAATGGAAACTTAGTTAACAATCTTTCTTATTATTATATTATTGTCCATTTTCACCCGGTGGATGAAGGAAGAAGCAGAGCTCTGAAGCTTGTGAATAAATTTCCCAATAAATTTGACCACAGCCTGGAGCTAATGGTAGACCCCCCTTTTCCTAGTATGATTGGGACAAGTTTGAAGAAGTCTTTGCTGATTTCAAATGGTTAGAGTCAAAAGTAGGCAAGAAGAAAAAGAAGCAGCAGAGGTAAAAAAGATTTTTTGTTTCACGAGAACTGGCTTTTGTTATAACGGACTGATGTGCTGGTGGCCAACTGGTCTAGGTTAACCAACCTGCGTTAAGCTGCTGTCCTCACTCAGGTCTTATTGAATATTGTAGTAGCATTGGACTTGATTGTCTGCTCTGTAATAATGCTATGTACTGGGCTACTGGCGTTCCGTAATGTCACAGGGTGGGGATCGAAAAGACATACATACTTATGCCCGGCTAAAACCTTGAACCTGGCTCCCATCCATTTCCATTATAAAGTGAAAAAAGCCTCATTGGAGAGCTTGTTTCTGAATTGACCGAACAAATCCCGAGAGTTAATTCCTTCTCACAAACCGGAATTGTCGTTTTTGTCATGTGCTTAAAAGCTGTTGAACCTGACTCAGGTTTAATAATCAGTTGTGCCACCTTTTTGATCCCCACCCTAAATGCAGTAGAATTTGCAAACTATCCGAGATCAAATCTGAGACTTCTGAGACAGCTTCATCAGTATGACCACTTTGTAATCTTATGTTCATTCAACCAGAGCCAAGTTGTAGCGTGGAAGCACAGACTAAGATCTTCATCACTGGTGGATTTCTTGACGATTTCAGAGTAGACGTCAGATGTCTAGCTATACTAATCGCTTAATTCGCCAAAGTCCGAATTGCTTCGAAACACCCACCGATTGATTTGTTCATGTGAATTTTCACACAGATGTAATATATATATAATTATACAGTACACCTTGCATACACATAATCGCCTACTGGTAGCATTGTTGCTGCCACCACGTTTATATGCAATACATATTGCTGAATATTCTGATACGCATCAATGTTAACAATAACTTTTCAATATACAGCCTCCCAGCGAATGTCAAATATTTCAAGGGAAAAACCGGAGTGACTTCTTTCAACTCTCTTGAAGATGACTGCAGCGGTGCGAGTTATTCAGAATCAGAAGGGACCTCCAAACAAAAATCAATCAAAGTCATTACAGGTTGGCTATATAGATTATGGAACTGCTTGCTATAGGCTACAGGTACTGGAAAATTACAGCTGGACTGAAGAGACTGAAAATGTTTCGTCATGACGTTGGCAAAAACTAAAAATCCACGGTTACGATTGGTCTCAACTCCCAGTCCTGGTTAAATGAGGGGGCTGCGAAAGTACGGGCATCTAGCATGAAATTTACTGCCAAATCACAAGCAGTCGGGTCCACTGTGGCCAAATGGAACATGGCCAAATGAGAAAGCATGTAGTTTGATACCATAAGGGACTTCACATTTGTAACGAGTATTCAAGATGCTTAACGATATAGTAAGATGATCTTATCATGCACAGACCTGTCCATCAAACAAGGCCTCACATCTCCTAATTCGGAAAGCGATTCGCTTGGTGAAGAAGAAGATACGTCAACTTACAAATTAGAATTCCAACTCTACAAGAGGAATTATTATCAAGAAAAACTTCACTTCACTGTAAGTTATTGCTGTGTTGTGACAATTCGATTCCCTGAGATTCGGTATCCCCGATAATTTCAGTCGATCTTGGTGAATTAACAGTGGAAGGAGAGTTTCTAGAGTGCAATATGCGAGGCCCGCCTGACCATCCCTTTTCTCACTTTGAACATAGTACATTGGATTATTGCTTCGCATGTGAAGAAAATAGTTATAATCTCATTTTTTCTCCCACTTAGTAATAGCAATAGTTTGCTGATTGGGTCATTATATTCAGGGTACCGAAGCTGACGTGGCAAAGATTGCATATGAATATGTACTTGCAATACAATGGATCTGTCATTATTATTACAATGGAGTGCAGTCATGGAGCTGGTGAGTCAGCTCAGTTGTTTGGAAGCTAAACATAGATGCTTAGGTTAGATTTTTTCCACTACCCCATCACCGGCAAGTGGATAATGACATTGTGAAGGCGTAATACGACACAAAAATGTCCAGCGCCCCATTTCCTGCATTCTGCATGCTTAATTGCTTACATTGTGTACAAAAGCCAGATCATTTAAGTCTTGCACTTACGTCATGATTTCCATACCTTATAGACTATAGTATGCGATTTAGTTATTGGGTGGTGGAAATTTACTGATGCCTTTTCAGAAAAATTTCTGATGCATGCCGTCAAAGACAGGCAAATTTACCTTGTGAAAATATTTGGTTCATCTAAATTTGTGTCTGAATCGAATGAAGTAAGGAATTCTCAGCTACCGGAACGATTTAAGTACTTGATTCTAAATGCCCATCCCTGATCATGAATAGTATATTACACTGTGGACACGCACAAGTGTAACATGGCGGAAAGAATGTGGAGGACAATAGCTAGATGTCCAGTAGGAAAGAATTGATAACATAAAACTCTTTCCCATGTTTTACAGGTACTACCCATATCACTACGCACCGTATTTGTCTGATCTTCGGAATGTAAGCAAAATGAAATTGACGTACAACATGGCCAAACCATTTCTACCATATGAACAACTCCTGGCTGTGTTGCCAGCTGCGAGCAAGGAATGCCTTCCAGAGCAATTTTGGGTAAATTTGCCAACATTATTATAGTCTATCTACTCCATTCGTTCATGGGCATATCCATCCAGCCAGCTCAGTAGCCCTTATTGTGAAACCCCCCTATTGCAGACGTGTCTGAATAATTATCTCCTACAAGACTTGGTCTGTTTCCATTTACCTGGGAGCAATGAACTAATCATTTCTGATCAAGTTTTCTCCCTCGCCATATTTCTAAATATTGATATAATATTTCTATCCATCTAATTTGTTTCATAAGTGGGAGTGTACAGACTACAGTATCTACCGTATTTGTGATAGACCCATAACATGCAATTTTTGACTTAATGCATTTGACATATTTTCAGGAGTTAATGTCGAGTCCGTCTTCACCTATTATTGATTATTATCCGACCGATTTCACATGTGACTTGAATGGCAAGCAGCAAGAATGGGAAGCTGTTGTTTTGATTCCATTCATAAATGAGGTAAGGCATCACTTTATATTTATGGGTGACCTTCAGAAGCAGATCAAGATAACCACGGAATACAAGGAATTAACGATACTATACTAGACCAGTTTGAAGGGTCGTCCCAGCCCCAGTATCTTGCCTCAAATCAGCTAGGACTAAATTCGCTCCTCTGTTGCTCAATCCAAGATAATTATACTATTATCTCACCCCTCCATAACTCCTCATCGAAATCTCCGAAGTTATTCAACGAATCACAAGAACGATCAGACAATGAATAAACACTCGGCTCCAACACACACAAAAAAACCTTGCTAGTCCCATACTTTTTTTTTTTTGTATTTTTTCATGTCTGATAAGAATGAACCTGCTAATTTTTCCGTATCGTAGAATCGACTACTGGATGCAATGAAACCATGCTTGGAGATGCTCAACAAAGTAGATAAGGAAAGGAACAAACATTCTGGATGTCAACTCTATACGTTTGATAACAACATCGATTTTTATGTCAAGTCCTCATGCATTGGAACATTTCCTAACATTGCTCATTGTAAAGCAAGGTACAGTAGGGCTACTATTAATACGCTGTATCCCCGATATAATGCGGAATCAGATATAATGCGGTCATAGTATGGACCCCGATTCCATGACTGAATTTTGCCACACTTTCACTGATACTGTAAATTTGAAATTCAAAATAGATACGTCTTGTATTGGAATTTCGTTTGGAGTTGGACACCAAGAGATTTAGGGGCTAGGATCGCTATTACTACGCGTAACGAAACTGGCGGCGCTAACGAACGATAAAGCTATCCCAAATGACTGCATCTTTTTTCTGTCTGGGATATATAGCGAGTACCAATCCAACATCTGCCCTATATAGCACGGGTTGGGAACCCTTCTGATGACTTTTTGGCGGGGCTGAATTTCATCATAGTATTGTGTAATATTTTATATAAATTCTGTGTGAAATCTGAACAACACATCAGTTCATTCTAAACAGTGCGACTTGTAGGGTGCTGATGCTAATCCTTGTGGCAGATTATGCTACGCCAGAATGCAGAAGCACAACGATAGTGCACTCAGACAAATCTGGCTTGGCCATAGCAACGGCAATGCAATTGTTCATTTAGGCCGAATGTTGACTTGAGTCTTTATGATTTGTTGTGAATTTCCAGACTACATATCATACCCCTTCATGCTTGGAGCAGCACGGAAATTTCTAGTTTTATAAAAGGCTTGCTTCCCGGGTGCAGACTTTCTGTTTATTATCCTGGCTTTCCAACACTACATCATCTGCCTCACAAGTAAGTGTAATCTGCGGCACATTCTCGTGCAATAGATCTAGTGAGTGTCACCATAATTTTTTGAAGAGTGTAGTGGACCCGATGACGGACGATCAATAGATATTGTAAATAAGGATCACCACAGATTTAGCGTCCAGCCTTAGTTTATTGAGAATTAAAAGATTCACTAGCTTTCGGAGCTCCGCTCCTTCATCAGAAGAATATAGTGGAGAACTGGAGAATATTCAGTTAGATTTAACAGAATAATAACATTCACGAGCTTTTGAAACTTTGTTCCTAGTCTACGATGGGTACCGAACGTTAAAATCTTTTATTATTTCTTCACCGATGAAGGAGCAGAGCTCCGAAATTGTGAACAATATTCCAATAAAACGGACTGGACGATAAATCTGTGATGCTTCAATCTATATCTAAATAATCGTTGTCATCCACTACTATCAATATGATTGTAATGAAATATTGTGTTTCGTGAACAGATCGTCTTTGCAAAAGCGTGGTGTTAAAGTGTTTCAAATGCCAAGCAGGAATGAAAATATGATTTTATCGATACTATCTCCTGGTGGACATGAAGCCAGTGGTGGGGGACAGCCATACTCAGAAAACGATGTGAGTTTTTATAACGAGTCGTCTGGTAATGATCGGCTGATAATGGCTGTAAACTGCCAGTTTGCAAGGCATGGTTTTACTAGTATATTTGACTTTGCCTTTTCCTAAATGTGCCCGTGTGCTGTGTGCTGCTGAAATAGTCATAAACACAGTCAAGCACGTAATATCGGTGACCGTATGCGATATCTATGATCACAAATTTAAACCATTGCTGATCATAATCTAGGAAATCGGTGGGAATCTAGTGTAAAAACACGTCAAAACTTGTGAATTTGTATCTTTTGCGACATCCCGAAATGGGAGAGCGGGAGGATTAAATTAAGATCATTGCGACGCCATGGAACCGAATTAGCCTATGTCCATATTCCTCTTTTTTTTCAATTTTTGGTTTGACATTTAGAGCTTGGTATTCTATGAATTATGGTAGAGATGAGACAATACATAACCGATTCCGATACCGATACTCCAATACAACATAGAGTTTCAGAATTGTAGCACTAATGTTTACATTGATAGTGACTATAATATAAACAAAGATACATATGACATATGTACTGATTGGACCCGAAATTCCACTCTAAAACATAAAATATTCCGATATAAAAGACACACCAAATGCATTTTTCAATGTGATAAAAGAATAAGTTGACTAGTCAAGCCCACAGTGCTAGGATACATTTAGCCAGCGTGGTCGGATCAATCGTTTATGTAGGCCTACCAGCGAAGCATTTCGATAATAAATCCGGTCTGTGTCACAAGTTATTCAACATTACTTCCGTATAAGAGCCAGACAATATTGGAAGGTGTTGTGAAAAGAGTTTATTCCAGTAGCTTGGATGTGATGTTCACAGTTGATGGAGTGGTGGCATCAGTGCACAAATGTGCACTGCTACCCAGTGTTAATGACATGGAAAAACAATTTGTTAGCGATTCAAACTTAGAAGATTCAAACTTAGAGAAAGTGATGATTCAGACGTAGATATTGGGGATGACATAGATGATGAATTTATAACAATTGCTGGACAATTGAGAGATGCAGCAATCTCAAGCACAAGCAGTGACTCAGAAAATGATCAGTCAACAACCAACCACAACAGCAAAAATTTTAGACCAAACGGAGATTTACGGAAGGCGAAGAAGTGTACTTAACAAATGTTGATAAAAAGCTTTTAAGAGCTATTTACAGTCAAAATTTATCTGAAGATTCTGGTACCAGTAAATTTACTGTCATCAAAACCATGAAAGCATGTGAACAATGGAGTGGTTTTGCCGAAGATAGGCACAGAAACAGCCATTTTATTGCTGGGAAGCTTGCAGATGTGAGGCGTATTTTGTATCGACGTATGTCACACTGCATACTGAAGAGTTAGTAGAGCCAATGGCGGGTCATCAATAGATATTGTAAAGAAGATCACCACGTAGATTTTGCAAGAACTATTGACTGACTGATCTGAAAACAAAGCTTTACGTTTGGAATATCTCCTGACATTAATAGTCTAAGTTCACGTTATGCTCCCATGCAACTTACTGTAAGCGGGTGAGTTAGCTCTGTTGAGGGAGAGCCCAGCACTCGCCTGTGCGGTTGATAATTTGATTCCTACCGCCCTCATCAAACCAAAGATGCAGGAATAGGTATAAGTCTTGTCGCAACTTTCTAGGAAAGTTTCATGGTGCCATAGGAATTGCAGCGCTACAGGGTTTGACAACACAGCTATGCTTCCTTTCCAAAGCATGCATTAAACACACTGTTCAGTTGGCATACGCACTGTCTGTAGTCTGTACACTATTGTGGCGAAAGCTGCAGCCAGTCCTTGCAAATGAGACTTGCGAGTTGTAAAAGGAAGGGCATCTGGTAGACCAGACCTCTAAAAATCACTTCCAAACCATGAGGGATCTGATTCAATATTGCCATCCACAAATGGAACATGTTCGAAAAAGCGTGAATCAAGTCTTATTTTCAACAAATAACTTTGTTATATTTTATTATCAGACCATCGAAGATGTAGCCAAAAAATTGCTAGGGACATCGGTTTTTGTCAATTGGCCGCATATGGAAGAAGCCAAAGTTGTGGCAGTCTCTGATGAGAATACTAAGGTGTGATTTGAGATTTTTATTAACACATTGTGATTGCTAAAGTGATAATGCGTGACCACATAGTCATGTAGGTGAGCCCTACGCAACTTGGCTGTAGCCGCAGCGTACATCACAATGGTGCTAACAATGTCAATGGAATCATCAAAGAAAATGGACCTACAGTAGGAAATTACCAACAACTCAACTTTCAATGACTTCTTACTTTTAAGTATACGGTAATGGAGCATATTCATGCCACTGGAACTAAAGGCTCCAAACATAAGATACAACGAAAGTCACTGAAACCTAAAGAGAGAGATGAATTTTGCTTGGAAATCAATGGAATCAGGGAAACTCTTCTTGAACGAAGAGGAATCAATGTTGGAGAAACACAATTTTTAGTTTATGCGCAATTGCTGCTTGGCAGGAAGTATGTTTGTTCCATGCAAGGCCAGATCACATTGGAGAAACAATGGGCGACCAATGCGAGACCCTATGCACTTCAAGCAACTGTTAAAGTGAGTGTCTTTGCTTATTGGGGTAATTATGTTTAGGTCTATTTAAGACTGGCATTTTCATCATGATGTCCATAAGCAAAAATAGGCCTGCAATAGATCAATATAAGTGACCAACTTTCGACAAACAGCATCACTATTGCAGCTGCTGCAAAAGGCAAGTACAATTGTACATTTGTACACAGACCTAACCAAAGTCTGCCCACTGGTCAATATCCATGCTCTAGTGCTAAAGTTGGCTTACAACAACAGGCATGCTCATCAATATGTCCTCTTTGTCCATATGCAAAATATAGTTATACCAGAATATAGATTGTTTACCAGTAAGTACAGTACAAGAGCACAAGGCTCCAGTAGATCAGTAATTCATGTACCGTACAAGCATGGGAAATTTCAGTAAATTACTTCGATTCAAACCATTGTCAAATAAAATAATTCTCATCGTAAAGTTGAAAATCAGAACAAGGAGTTTGTTGGCCGTACATCGTGCCTGGCTTGTTTTATGTTGTGATTATATGGATGGATGAATGTCAATTATGTCCACATTGAATCTTCTTTATGGTGGATGTTACATCGTGCCTGGGTTGCTCCATGTCATGATTTTATATAATAATAACATCCAGCCTTGGTTTATTGAGAATTATAGCATTCACTAGCTTTTCGAGTAGAGATGGGACGATACCAATATTTTTGCTGATACCGATTCCAATACCCAAAAATTTGACTGATACCGATACTCCGATACTTGTCAAACATAGAGTTTCAGAAATAAAGCACTTGCTTATATAAGTTTCATTGATAGTGACGATAATATAATAAACAGATATAATATGATATATTTTCTGATTGGACCCAAAATTCCACTACAAAACATATATTCTGATATATATAAAAGAACCACCAAGTACATTTTCTTGTGTTGTAAAAGATTAAGTTGACTTGTTGAGCCCACAGTGCTAGGATAGCCTACATTTAGCCAGTGTGGGGGTTGGACTGTAACATGCTCACCAGTAAATATTTTTGTAGTCTTACTGTGTGACTGGTGTGAGTATAATATTGAATGCATTGCAGTTTGCGCATTATAGCAATGACATTGAATTTCAGCCGATACCAATACTTATGGCCAATACTCCGATACCGATACTCGTCCCATCCCTATTTCAGAGCTCCTCTCATTCATACGATGAAGATAGAATCTCTGGTGAATCTTCTTCATGATATCTATGTATTGTCCTCCATCGGCCCCACTATATTCTTTGATGTAACATGTAGCAATGGATTGTAATCAGTGTGTGTGTGAGTGCCCTTTGCATCACCTTTCTTGGTATTATGCCAAATGTAAACTCGTAGTGATTTGGTTTATGTACCTTATGTGTTGCTCTTTAGGATATATCGGTGAAAGATCCCAACTTCCATCGCTTCAAAGATATGGAAGAGTTGTTTCCCATTGGATCGAGAGTTTTCATGCTTGAACATGAATATTATGGCAGTCAAGGCGAAGTAAGAGTAAGAGTTGTATCGGCACATTTAAGAGTGGCAATTGACCTATTGCATGATATTAGTAATAATGCCTATGCAGCAAAAGTTTAGTTGTATCTTTTCAAAACACCCATGACTTGTTATCGGATAGGAATGAGCACACAATCGAAAGGCAGACTTTCGGATCCCGCAATGCACCATTTGGACATTTCCCCACCCACGTACCCTTCACATGAACCCAAGGCAATTTTTATTTATATTTAAGGTGATCGGAGTGCAGAAAGGAGTGGTAAGCTTGGAGTTAAGGACACCTTCTGAACCCGATGTGGAATCGGTCATTCTACAGAGACATGTGAGAAATAAAGTTTATGAAACTGCATCTCTTCGTACTAGCCAATAATATACGAGTGTCACAGCAGTTTTGGTGCACATTGCACAGCCAAATTTATTGGAATCTTGGTTCACCAACTTTCATAGCTTTCATCTGAGGAAAAATAGTAAATTCTCCTGTGTGCTAGTGGCATCAACGCCCATTGAGGGCAAAATACAAAATTGAGCACCTGCTTTATACAACAGACACATTTCCCATGAACTGCATCAGAAAGTAGCTTACTAGTAAGACTGCCTGCTTGATGCCGTTGCCGTTGTTCGATCACTTTGAGCTCTTTGAAACAATATTTTTATGCTGTTGCAGTTTGCGTTGTCTGCAAGATGAATCGGGGTAGTGAAACAACGGTCCATAAGAGAATGCGCTGTTGTAGAATTGATAGTTGCACAAATTTTTTTCACATAGTGGTGGTTGTCTACCGTCCTGTATCGAGGCACACGCAATGATACCTTGCCAAAAGTGTATCATTCTCACTCAAAATACTTCAAATTGTTTAACAACATTGCAAAATTTGACTAATTCCATTTAGAAACTGTCGTCCAGATACTACCATGCTTGGGAGTTGGCTAGCCGGGTGGGCATATCCGGCTATCTGCTCTCTCGTATCACCGGCACAATTTTTGTGTTCTACCCGACCAACAGAAAATGGCAAATCGGACTCAATCTAAGGTTTACCAAAGAAAGCAGTGGAGTTGCTGGATACACAAAGTTTGTTAACAGAGAATGGCTGTACTCAGAAGCAGTAGAGAAAGTACTTATTGAATATATGGAAAAGTAAGTAGCACTTGTCACTTTTTGCCATACTTGGCCCTACCATCTATGCGCACTCCGCAAAAATTAAGAACCTGTTGCAAGAATAATCTGTTTGGTGCTATATTTGCTTATTGAGATTGTGGGGCCATGAAAATCACAGGCATCACCTATGGTAGATCGCCAACACATGTATGTAACATGAAAATTTCATATGCGAAATTATATGTAAACGAATCAGTAGAAGCATTATGGTTGCATTTACTTCGATATCAATTGATGTCAATCGATATCAATTGTGAAAGTGTGATCTAGAAGAAAACTCCAATCAAGACATCTTCATTACTAGATTCCCGAATGTGTTGAAGTACCTGCAATCCGCTCTGGGTCGGAATGAACAAGAATTCAGTGCAGTGGAAATGACAAATGAAACAGAGATGGATGATGTCATGGAGAAATTGAAAGATGTTACATCATGGTTGAAATCCCTCGACTGTTACCATGGTGATAAAATCAATCAATATTCTGATATTTTGGAGCTTAGCGTCGTCGAAGCAGTTATGCAGAAAGTGGATGACAGCAAGGTGAACAAACATCGTCATATGAATTTACTCTAGTATAGGTCCAAATTACTCAAAGTGCTCTGGTCTGGTTTTTGGGTAAGGGAAGTTTGGAATTGATACCGTCGCCGGTACCGATTTGGTGGTCATCAGATACCAAAAAGTTACACTTACAGCCACATAGACAATGTGAATCGTGATTCATTATGTTGCTATCGCAGCTGTTGGAGCGGTTACTCCTCTGTCGCTTCCTTACCTACAGCTTCCGTTTCCACTGCTTTCACCAGGAAAAACAGATTTGCATGAGCATGTGTGTAATCTCAGATTCACACAGGGTGGCACCCCATCCTCTTGCACCTAGATGTTTAATTATAGGCACCACATTCGCTCCCACTGACTCGAGTAAGTTTCTCTGGACAGAACTTCCTGGGGTACCATGAAGAAATGTTTTATATCTACTAATATTTGACATTTTTCTGATACGCAGAAGAGAAAACCTCAAAAGCCATTTCAAATCTCAGTGACTCCTCACTTGCTGTATCGACCTATGGCTCACCAAGGAACTCTCATTCCGGATATGACCACCCAACACCGGCTATTAGACAGGTGATCTGCTATAATAGCAATAAACTGAATTTCTCAAGAATCCAATCCCTGCATCTGGCTCAAATCTGCCGTGAGGACTATATTAGCTGATTTGGCACTGATCAAGGATGGTCCCTTATTAAAAGTTATTATGACATAGCAGTAGCATGTCTAGAATGAGGTGATCTTGACTGATAATAATGACCTGATTAAGTTTGGTTACCTAGGCGATATCATTCTGGGCAGTCATCACATTTTGGGGGAAATTATTGGACCTATTTGGATGATAACTTCTTTTTTGACAGAGATAATCTAAGAATTGAATTAGAACACTGATAAGAGACAGGCACTTTCTAATATTTGTTTAGCATTGAAATCGACGTAGCAGCACAAGCATTTGATCTTTAAGGTTGCCCCAAATTTCCAAACGTGAATGTTGTTTCCACACTGCTTCTTGCATCCTTTGTGTCATACCGCTGTTGAAGCTGAGTGCCATTTCAATAATGGTAACAGGCCAAATCACTAGACAGTGGAACTGCGCTTTCTGACTGCAACCCCCTTTATATTATTCAGACTAGTGTTTACTGGGATAGGGAGTTCTATCTGGTCATTTTCTTATGCCCACCTCATTGATACCCGGGTAGTCTTCACAGTTCACACTCTCCCTATTGCACCAGTCATCTAGCAAGAAAGCAATGGATAATATTTTAGAGCTGTTGGTACGAACTTGTCAAGATTTGATCTCGCTATCTACTGCTTTCATGAACGGTGTCCTTACAGTTACCCTGGTGGCACTATCGTCCCACCCCGATCCCATTTCGCCGCCCTTAACTTCATGCTTTACTCCTGTGAAACACTTTTTACATCCTCTGTATCAGGCATTTTAATACTGACATTTATGTATTGCTCGCTGCGTCTTCCTTTCCTATGGCCCCATTACTCTATGCAATCGTCTTACAGAGCGAGAGTGTGATTATGGTATTTGTTACAGGATAGTAAATGTTCGCGATTCTTACACCGTTCCTCTCGGATTACGCGGCACCATCATAGGAATTCATCAACAGCCTGGAGAGGATGTTCTCCATGACGTTGTTTTTGATGAGGAGTTTCTCGGTGGCCTGGAGCTTGGAGGAAGATGCCCCAAAAGGAAAGGTTACAGAATGCCAGAATGCGCGATGATCAACCTTTCTCATGGCATGAGATTGTCCAGCAGGGATACGAAACCAACGTCCATGGTGAAACCTCATCACAAGCAGCAAAATATAAAGCAGGTACCGTATGTTCATTAGCCTTATAAATATCACGAAACGGCGAGTTCATTCTTGTTTGAGTTTTGTCCATTTACTCAGTCTCGCACAATATGCATGTCGCTCAATTCATGCACAACATGTATGATCTGCTGAATGCAGACTTTATAGGTTTACCGTGAAAAGAGCTTTAGTAGGCCAGTGGTTTGCGAACTGAGGTTCTCTGTCCTTTCTGGAAGAAAGACAAATTTCCTGGGGCCGCAAACCACCTGCCGAACAAAAATAAATACCTCAGTTCAGAAGAAAAATGTTCATTTTCAGCACTACATAATTATCTGGTTCATGATACATTGTGTAAACAGAACCAAGTCAAATTAGTTGAACTAATAGTTTCTACAATGATTTCAGGTTATGTCCAATCAGCGTGGTGGGCAAGAAAGGAACATGGCAAGTCCAAACTATAACATATCTGATCAAAGAAGGCATGAGGTGCAGTCATCCTCTTATTTGTTGTGTTTTTTGGCCATGTACTGTTTGTAAGTGGCCACAGTAAATCGAATTGTGCAAAGTCAGCAGTGCATGCCACATGCCCGTCCTGTCACAGCCATCCCATCCCCATTTTTCCTGGTTTCGGACTGGCCATGGCTGGGAAGTATTCAGTTTTTGCCGCCACCATGCATCTGTGAACTGTACGTTGCACTGTCTGAGCATGTAGACGTTCACAAGGAGTGCTCGACATTGCCATATTCCACCACCCCTCCGCATTATGCCGGTGACACCGGGAGCCTTAATGGGAAGCAGCGAATATGAATACCTAGTTTTTATTGTAGACCTATTATATACCAATAAACTGGACTGGACGTTAAATCTGTGGTGACTTATTATATTTATTACTAGTTTTACATCGTAAGTTTAGTGTGGCTGTTGAGACATTTTCTTACTATACTATACTATGTTTCTGTAGAATTCCCGGCCTCAGTCAGCAAACTCACCATCACGTACTACTTCAATCATGCAGCGTCCAAACTCAAGCCAAAACCAAACCAAGCACAATGAAAAGCAATCTTCGAAGTATGTCTATGTATAATTGTGTATGTCATCCCTTTAATCCACAGTCATAATCTTAACAAGTCAGCTATTGGATTTGTTTATTGTCTATTGCCTTCGATATTCACCTGAGGAAGGAGCGGAGCTCCGAAAGCTTGTGAATGTCTTAATTCTCAATAAACCAAGAATGAACGTTAAATCTGTGGTGATCTTCAATACGATTACCTTTATCCATAACTCTTTTGCCTACTGCTATTCCTCATCAATCTTCACATAGAGCAGTTACAGATAACGTTAGGGTTACAGGCATTGTTCCGTCGGGAATGAGCAGAGGAAGTGGCCAGAGCCTCTCAAGCTCTGGTATTTGTTGACTGTTGAGGAAATGCAGTGTGAACGCATATTCAAATACTGGTACCCAACTTCGGTCTAGCCCCACAATGCATCTCAGTGGTTCATCAACCAAAATGCACATTCTAGATCATTTGACTATTCTATCCATAAATATGTGCAGAAGGAAAGACTCTCAAAACCAAAGTCCTGCCAATATTAGGTTTGATGCCTTGTGGAAAACATTGAAAGAAGAAAATAAAAGAAAGTCTGTTGATTCGGTCACCCAACCTAAAGAAGAGCAAATTACCAAAAGCACAAAGACTTCTCATGCTGCAGGAGTGCCTGTCATAATAGCTCCTGCTGTACTGCGCCTTGGTACTGAAGAGCATATTTGTGAAGCTGACAATATATCGTTAGCCAAAGTAAAGTAGCAAGATTCAACCTACCAAATTTCACATTTCCATTGTCTTTCTTTATTCAGGCCGCAATGTCACTTCCAAAAGTGGAAAATATGGCGATGGGTCCAGCTGACGTTGAAACAAAGGTATTGATGACTTTCCAACTCAAAATGTGTGATAAACCCACCTGATAATATCATGTCGGTTTCAAACCAGAAAGCCGAAACTCGGAATTATTTAAATTGTCATTTTGTACCCAGTATGCCATCAATGTGACCTCGTCAATGCAAAGCAAGACTACATGAATGCCATTGCATTCATGCAATCCGTAGCCTAAACGTTTCCGAACCAAATACACAAACCAGTGCACCAATCTGCTGCACTTTATTCGATGCTTGGTGCAACGCACGGAAGTATCGAATGCGGCCAACCGATTGAGGGCATTTCGGCAAGAGACTTGCGTCTTAATCATGATGGATATGTCATTCAACCTGAGAAGTGTCGTCACATCAGCTCACATTATTGACATGATTTATCTGTTGAGATTACATTATCCTGCAGCATGTTCTACTACGGTGGTTGGCGGCTTTCTAGGTTTGCGTGAAAATCATTGACGAAATTTGTGAGAATACGCAGTATATTATACAACCTGACATTTTTTAAGGTGTCTGGTGTGGATAGCCTTGAAATAATCATAACAATTCAGTTAAATTCTGAAGAAGAATAGCCAAAAGCACATTCATTCACTTTTTAAACACTACCCAAACCAAAGCAAGCAGGGAGAATTTAGTTTCCGACACCGCGCTCATGTGCCCCGCAGAAGTGGTCGTGAGCCAAGTTTAGCAACCAGTTGGCCCCCGCCCTAGTGAACTAAATTTCTAATTCTAATTTATTTGGCTGGGTGTTAATAACTGTGGTTGCACTCTAT
Source organism: Botrylloides violaceus (assembly GCA_030412335.1). Taxonomy (NCBI): domain Eukaryota; kingdom Metazoa; phylum Chordata; class Ascidiacea; order Stolidobranchia; family Styelidae; genus Botrylloides; species Botrylloides violaceus. Next base: position 124,524 of record JASFYC010000331.1, read on the forward strand.
AGTTATCCATCATAAATGATCATCTAAAACTATTGGCACCAGCCGCTTTCAGCAATTTTCAAAACATGACTTGATTACGAAATACTTTTCATTCAAGGAGTCTGTGCCGAAAGTTCCAACCACAGGTGCAGGGAATACTGCCTCGCCATTGCACGGAGTGACCCATTCAACGACAACAGTTACTCAAGCGAATTCAACTCTGCGTAAGTTTAATCTTAGTCACAGTAATTTTTTCTATTCGCCACACTGTATTTGAGCCTGCCAGTTAGTTCAGCTGGAAGTGCAGCATCTGTGCGGTAATTAGTTAGTTGGTTTGATTTGCAACAGACACATCTTAACGGGGATAGAAAAAAAATGAATATTCACAACATCCCTGCCAGGTTCCCTTGGCACTTGTAATTATGGTGCAGGGAGGTCGTTTTAACATGACAATATCAACCGCTTTCTTGCCGACATCTGCAGAGTAAAATTCTACATGACGAATGGTCAGGATCGTTGCATAAAATGAATGTTACCAGCGACGGCGAGTACAAAGCCTATTAAAATAATGGTGGGTGTGACAGAGGGCATCCATTGTAAAAACTGCTTCCAAATCATGAGTGATTTGATCCATTTTAACTGCTGGTACTCACTAATTACGAAGCAAGATCGAATAACAAAGACTTTTACTATACTTAATTTTGTTTAGGCAAAACGGAAAGTGAACATCTTGACAATCTTTTCAAATCTATTAAAATTTCGCATTCTAATACTCCGTTCACTCCGAAACTCGCTTTCACTCCAACTCAAGCATTGCATCATACATACTCTCGGCCTAGAGCAAGTACATCTGTGCAATCGAATATCTCACATCAATTTCATCCTGACAACTCAATGCTTCATGGATCGGAACGTACTTCAACTGGCATGATGCCGCACCATGTGCATTATCCTAATCCGTCCATTCCTCCGTTTCTCATGCGACCGCCCTTCTATCAGCATAGTGGCGCCTATCCAGGATCCACGGGAATGCCGTTTGCTCCGTTTCAACAATCTCCGTATCTTCATACACCCGATTACTTCATGATGAAGCCAGACGGCTCGACAAACGTGAGTACATTTTGAATAAATTGTTGTTAACTTGTTGCCAATTTGCTGTCAGACAAAATGGGTTTAATGTTCATGCATCGGCTTGTAACCCAATTCCGGTCGTCGCAGACTCGCAGTGACAAGTGTTTCGTGGTGTTTTTGCGCGACATTTACCCCGAACCCTTGGCCAGAACTAGACTAATATTGCACTGGAGATTGTGGGTGGCTCAGTTTTGAACGGCCGACCAGGATGTGAACCCGAGTCTCTGGCATACATTACAAGAAATAGCTATCTTTGTTCAATAGGCCTATTTATAGGCAGCTACCCCTTGACCTGTTGACCATGCTGTGCCTAGATAAGAGTGTTTATAATACCGGTACCTAACATAAAAGGCATAACCCCAAGATACCGTTGATTAGGGTTCAAAGGCATAGGACTGAATAGCACTGCCTGCAGAATTTAATATTTAGGTTATCTTGTTGAGCTATTGGAGATAGTAATAAGTACTGTTGTAATAATTTTAATATTAGGCATATTGTAGCTGATTTAGACGCAAGACAGGTCTAAGGTCCAGCTATCTTGTTTAGCAATTTTAAGTGACAATTGGGTATAAGGAGGCCTGCAGGGAAAATAATATGATTGATTGAATGAAAGATAAAAGGATTGAGAATATTTTTTTATTTAATAAAAACTTTTAGTACTGTAGTAGTGTTTTGGGGGCTTGAAATGGCAAAGCACCTTCTCAACCCATTGCTGCCTTCTCGTGAGTTTTGACAATATGCATATCGCAGTTTTGGTTATGTGCATAAGCACAATAGTTCGGCTATGAAAACTATGGCTAGAGACCAATAAAATGAAGAGAGTGCCATTGACCAGACTAGTGAGAAGGATCACTAATGAGTAAGGTTACGATGGTCGATCCTCATTAAGGAAATCATGAAATTTCAAGCAGCCAAAGCACAGCAGGAGACAAAAAAATATTTTGTGAAAATAATTACTGCCAAACCGTTTTCCATACTTTTATATTTAATTCATCGCATCATATTTTCACCTTGAAGTGTCTTTTACTCACAACAGAGTTATAATGCATGCCAGGAAGTTGATTACAGGGCAGTCTATTAAAATGTCAAGGATTCGCTGCGTAGACACTGCACTGCTGTCATGACTTCACAGTAGCCTACTGAAGTTCCTTTTAAATAGGTGTACTTTATTTATAGCCTACCAAACGCGTTCCTATTATGTTATTCCATTCCAATGCCTTCGCATATGAGAACGCATATATATATATGACAAAAGTGGTATTGTCGACTTGTCGAGTACTGCTTGGGCTGTAATCGCACCAGTGATGGTGAAGCCCCATTCATTGAGCCAGATCCCGAACATTTTGTCGTCACAACTGTTTTGTGTAGTTAGGTAATTGCTATCGAAATATTCAGAAGTCGCGTGTTTCACTACCGATTACAAGTTCATCATGATGTCAACGGCTGACTTTTGATGAAGAGCATATTGCAGCCATCGTAATTGCGTATTGACTATCCAAACTTCTGACTCCGCGAACGCGAGGCCGGCCAGATCGTCAGTTCGTTCTGGCGTCCGTTCGCTGTGGCGTTTTATGTAAGAAAGTGTTGTAAATTCACTGTGAGGTTCCTTAGGAATACCGATAACTCTACTTGTAGGGGTTAGCATGTGAATAATTGAAAAAGAATTCTTGTTCCTTCTAGGCAGATAATCCTTGTCCAGTTGCGCTTGGCATGCCCCGGAGCCTTCCCCATTATCGATCGGTGACACTTTCGTTGATATCAACAGCTCGGTGATGTATAGGCGTAGAACAGTCACTTCTAGTTGAAAATACCTCCTGCGGCAAAATTAAAGGTCGACATCTCACCACCTGACAATCTCAACGCGGTATTTGTGATTGTTGGGAGCGGGGACTATCGAAACGAGGTATTTCATCAGAATGATTATATACATGATTATGTGACCTGTACAAGTAGTTCGTGTTGTACTTACCTATCAATCAACACCATCAACCTTACCGTCGCGGCGTAAATCCAAATGTACCAAATTCGAGATCCTGCGCTTCTCATGTGCTGTATACTGTATGTGGCTATGATGCAAGGGCATTTTGGGCATTGAACAGGCACTCGGTTTTTGAGTGCCTAATCTCAAAACTTTTACGTTGACATCTATCTCTAGACGGTCAGCCTAAGTTGCTCAGCGCGCGATCTTGCAGTCAGGCTTATTATGACTCTTATTTTGAGGCAAGAGGCTCTGGCTCGTCTCTCGGCTGAGATCGGAGCTGAATTGATTAAGCTGTAGGCAGAAAATTTCCCATCCACGGCTGGTCCCAAGTCAAGACAGGTGGGGACGGTTGGGACAGGAGGGGGAGGGCACCAGGTGTAAAAATACTAAAAATCGCTGCCAGATCATGAGCAGTTCGAATTGTTCGATCCGCTGTGTAACCCACGAACGGAACTTGCCCGAAAGAGAAAGGATGAGGATTGAGGCTTTGTAGCCATGCGGTAGGCCAATAAGGTAACACTTCGAAACCATAGTCCTAGTGTCGTTCGATTCGCTAACCTTGCATGATCATCACTGTACGATTCTGTCACCTATCAATCGGGTGTAGCTATATGTCAGGCAGTGTCATGTGATGACTAGTCAATAGTGGTTTGCACATTTTGTAACATCGGGTAGTAGGTCATGGTGTGCCAGTTGCGTAATTTCATTATGTTCAGCACTTGCTAATAATGGTAACCTGGCCATGAAATCACTCTTTACATCGGTGCGTCTGAACTATCCCTGTCGACCTGTGTAAGCGTGACGCAAAGCCTTCACAAACCGTGGGAAGATTTTCTTACTTGCGCAATCACCGTTGTAATCGGGCATCTGCAATCTTGCTTCGATGTTCATAAAGTGGAAGCTATGTGGGTACTTTTGTCGCGTGTCGCTGATAGTATAAACATTGCGTATCGCGTGAAATCGTGGGTGGTACGTTTTTGTGCAGGAGATGATGTATATTTTGGGGGCGAGGCGTCATGACTTATGAAATCAGTGATCTCCAGGAATTTTATTACTAATATGCAATTTTCTGCGGACACCAGCGATTTCCAGCTATGATGATGGTAAAAAACGCTTCAGTCTTGACGCGAAGAGAAGTGTAGGCTACTATCCCTGTTGACGGGCCACCCTTTCGGAAATTCTTTCACGCCTCCATTAATGGCTGAGTCCATGCGTTTTGGATTCACCATGGCATACATTAATTGTCTAATGAAGGCCACGTATTGTGTGGAATATGGTGCATTATCAGATCCCTATTGGGTTGCATCCTGTTTTTTAAATTTTCACTTTCGTGGTGTTGCGAGATGCGATGGCCGTATATTAGACGTAGTGCTCTTACCCGTGGTCATACAGTAGATATATAGTTCTCGATGGCCGTGCTGCATAGATAATGTGGTTCCGGGTGCACGGCTTGTGGTGCTATTGTTCTAATGCATAGATGGTGCAACTGCACACAAAATAATAGAGATCTAATCTTGTCATGAGAGTTGAACTGACCGAAGGCAGCACTTGGTCTTAACTCATAACTTGCGAGTCATCGAGCACGAAAGTACGTATTTCAGGTCTACATGGCCGTCAGCCCGTCACACCGCTGATGATACGTTCAAATTTGGAGTATAACAGTTCGCGATGACGGAGCTAGTATTTCACGAAATCTTTCCGACGTCAAGCTCTAATCCCTGACTAGTACTCTATTAGTCAGGTGACGCATCTCAAGCATTGTCATCATGAACTGTCTATTGGTAGTCTTGACAAATTAAGTTTTGTGGCGGCAATCCATTCTCGACGGTGTGAAACCAGAAACATTCGATATATGTATAAATCTGTTGCTATTCTACAATCTACTTTGCAATATTGTGGGAATGCGCATGCTATGGTAATGAATTGTGATATGATATTGATTACGGCTATATAACGGAAGTAATAGTATCGCGAAATATAAGCAACACGGACCAAATAGTGAAAATATGCTAAATATATCAGGTTAGATGTAAAAACTCCTACCAATGTCGTATTTTCGCCAATTTTGATCATATAATTGCTTAATCAAAGAAGCCAATTTTTTGTTAGTTTTTGTCATATTTGGGGTAGTGCGAGGGATTGGAGAAAAAGGTTATTGTTTTGAATTTATGGCGTTTTGGTCATGACTCATGACCGTACGCCGGTTCAATGGTAAAGGGCGGACCAAAAATAACTTTTGTCCAATCCTTCGCTGAAATATAGGCTTGAAATGTCTGGATTAGGATACGAAATCTCGACGATACCAAATCGATTTCTGTTTCATTTTCAATGCTGTCGTGAGAATGTACCTCTGTTCGTCGTCGACTTTCTCTTAATCTTCGAACTTTCCAGGAAATATCGGTCATAGGCAATGGCATCATGTAGAAAATCTGCAGTTTGATGATAGTTTCTTTTCTGTCTTCTATGAAAAAGATATCTGCGAATTTGACCATGCTGCCCACGAAATCATCTAAATTTCCGATAATGATTTTGCTCTAAATGCGTAATCTCTCAGATAGCAACATGAAGTTGACATCACTTCCGGGGAGGGGGTCGTCGTCATTTCTGTTGAATGGAGCACGAAACAGTTGGCGAGTTTTGGCTCTCTTAGATGCCAAGGTACATTGCCAACGCCATAACGAGTTATCGCGCAGTGTTTTCATACACCTGTTTCTGATATACTAACTAGGCTACTTCAAAGTCTAGGTAACAGGCTAATTGGGGGTCGTCACTCAAAGCATTAAATGTCGAAACACGAACGAATTACCGTACTCCGATCTCAAAAAATCGTGATTGGCTAGTTTCGCTACGTGACGTTCGCGTTGGTCTTATGCAATACTCGGAAGATATTGCTAGAGTCGTGACAGTCGTAGAAACAAGATGAATATCGTTCCGATTTCACGTATGATACCTAGTTACCGTCAATGTGTGGAATCGAAATTGTATTGTACCGCATGTCTTGCCTATATATGCAGTTTATTAATTGCCTAGCGTGGCTGGCAACCCGTCTTCATCACATGATACAGATATATTTCGGGCGGCAAGTTACCAATGCAAAGATTCCAATTTTCCAAACTTCGTTACATAGACCCGCTAGGGGCAGCATGATGCGCAACTTGCGGCTCCAGCGAATCAATTTCAGATACATTGCTGGTCACGTTAGTCAAATTATAACCTGTCTAGTCAGGAGGCAAGACATACACACTGGCACATTGCCTGCTCCTGCACATTTACGGAAACGATAGATTAAAATGAACCTTAGCAAATTATTTTTTATTAGCAGTCGAATGAACATCTTCCTCCCCCGCTTCCAATTAAAACCACTGCGACAACGGTTTCTTTACTCTCTATTATTTTAGACCATCACATACGGTAGTTTTCCCACGGGCCCTTTTCAAAGTAAGCCCAAGACCGCCGATGGACTTTGAATCGCAGAATCGGTAGCCAATTTTATTAGCGCTGTGGTAATTTTACCAGTCAGTAGTCGTTACAAATCTTAGAAACTGGATATCTATCTCGTAATGGTGCATTTCCTGCAGTGATTGAACCTTTCCAAGGATTTAATGAAATGTTCGGTCGAACGAGCACCGTTATAACGCTTGATTTGATTTAGCTTTCTGCGATTGAAAATTGATTTTCCGTTGAACCACTAATTGCTCTGCATCTTCTGCGAACCTTCCTTACCCAATCCCGATTGACCAAGCGGAATGTTCGCATGCCAATTTCAGTAACTTTTCTTTTTAATGTTCATACCGTGACTTCCAACCTTGTCAGTACAGAACTAGAGGTTGTAGCGTGATCTTTGTGTCGCTGAGAACGGATAAACTTTTAAGGGTAACGTGCGCGCATTGCGCAAAGTCTATCCAAGCTTGAGACAATTTACAGCAGGGTGAAGCATAACGGACGTCGCCTTCATTGCGAATAAAACAGCGCATGTGTCAGATGTCCTTGAGTAAAGTTTCCGCGGTCAATATATATTATGTGGCTTTAAGTCAAGATAGAATCTAAATAGTTTTATCCTCGGTTCATTTCGCAATTCTGGTAAGCCTCGAAGAGCATACTGAGATCTGTGAATTTTATAAAATGGTGAACTGGTGGCTACTTCATGCGAATCGTTTATTAACTATTTAGTATTTACCTGCGAGCCTCTTCACCTCAGTATACGGAGACCAGAGTCGCGCATTTGTTGTGGAACAGTCCCGCATTTTGTCGTTTATCCCCCATTCCGCTCAGGCATCCCACTTAGTCCCGCGTTTTGGCACATGTCATCTCCGCATGTTGCCTCAGGAAAGGCACGAAACGGCGGTTGGTAGGGAGAAAATGCGGGGTTGATACGGGGTCGAAGGCGGTTGATGCGAATATGTCACTGGCACTGGCTGGTTGTTATGTGGGCCCGGCCTGAACCTGTAGCAGTTGTTACCTGTTGGCCTAGCCTATGTCTGCTATAAGGATACTGGTTGCTGTGCGCGAACGATATCGGAAACGCTTTGGTATAAATGTCACAATACGCTCCCGGCATTCGGTTAAATGGCAGTGTTCTATGACCTGCCTGCACTTAGCGCAACAATATGCTGACAGAGTATAAAATTTATATTTAATGTGACATTGCTAACGTTTCTGTTGCACACGAAAATGGCGAGATCGCCCGAAGATAAAATTTAGGATAAGATGTGACGCTTGAAAAAATAAACAAACAAGCACTGCTGATTTACTTAATTATTCTGACAACCGATTCTGCGTCCCGCTTTCGTTATGCTCGGGAAGCTAGTCAGATATTGTGGAACAATTTGTTATGCGCTATTTACGGCAGTCGATTTGAAAACAGCAAATTACCAGTAGTAATAATGAAAGGATGTAATGCATCTCGAAGTTAGCGATCTCGCGCTATTCTTGAAATGCTATAACCCACAGAAGCTTCTTGATATTGAAGTATTTCGGGCTACGGTAGCCATTTTCATATGTAGCAGGTGCACCTTGAGTTAATAGCCTGCTGTTAACAATTACTAATTGAAAGGGGCTCGTGATTATAATATAAAATTTTAATGATGCGTTTCCATATTAACCAAAGACCATCCCTTTTATTGTGAATTACGGTTTTACGGGGCACTCCACGATAAAGATAACAAGCACTTGTAGCGTTTCCGATCACTGGCTGCAGCAATCCTCAGTCCAATGTATATAATTAGCAAGAATTTTTTTAACTAATCTCGTGATCTTTCGAATCATTATAGTTGTAATAATTTCGGTTCCAATCTATCGTGTCTTTATAGGCCTACCACGTCTGACCTTGTTTTTCCCATGGCCAAACTATTGACTGTTGTTGATACTCCCGGATGTCGTACTAATTTCAATCACTCTAAATGCAGAACTTCCTTTTTTTGCTCAAATATGCTACCAAACTGTCGACTTCCTTTATACACATTGTATTTTTTTTTAATCAGACATGTCACGGTCGTTGTCATTCGTGCGGAAGTTACAGGCTTTGTAATTTTTACGTGACATGTGTTACTTCAACGCAATATTGAAGAAAATTTGGGTTTTGCAGTTGTCGTGAGCTTTCTGGCTGTCCTCAAGCTCGCAACATTTATGTAGCGGAAGTAACCCGACCGTGTTGGTGAATGTGTTCATAGTTCGTGTATGGCCGTGTTTGTCCACTTTTTGTGTACCGGTACCCCACTTTGAATTCGTACACCGCTGCTCTTTGGAATAATTGTCCATTAGCCTGGCTGAAAATCTCGGCGACGGCTGCAGCGCTGTGCTCATTCTAGGATTCGCTTTCTGGCGCGTGAATCTAATCTGGTCCATTTGAACACGAACTACCAGGGTACTATGGAGTGTGGCGTTGTGTTTTTTTGTTTTTGTTTTAATGTGTTGGCTTATTTGTCCCACGTCCTTATACGCAGCGACAGTACCGTTGCTTTGGGAGAGCTAGGTGACCTTGAAAATATAATTATTGTGACGTTACGATCATCGGGTATATTTGGTAGACTTAATGAATCGACTCACGTAATTTAACGACACGCGCTTCTCTGTCATGGTGACCGATCGTTGACATTCTGCTGGCTCAGTTCAAGGAAATGAGATATTCAAAACAACGCTACAATATCTATTGAGTCTTTCTTGTTGCGAAACTTGAGAGTAGTTTGATTCATTCATCTTACTAATTGCGTTCAGGATTTAAGGAAAAATTGTATTGCTGTCTTATGTTTGCCAGGCTTTTCATTTCGAATGTGAGATAGACAGTATTAGATTGGTAAGGCATTAATTTCTTGCACTACGTGCGTTTATATAATTGTTGCTAAGTGCGCTGTAGTCCTAATGAATGGACCGCATATCCAGCACTGATTTTCCACCACACTCTTGCCGATCTAACTTCTTGTTAAAACGATGCTATGTAGTATGTACTGCTTTTTGCGCATAAATATCATGCAGAATGTAGTCAGACTTTTTGCCTTTCATTAGGCTTTCATCATCTTTGTTGAGATAATGGGGGAAAAAAGTGTTCACCCCTTTAAATTAAAGCATATACAATCTTGTAGGCCTTCGTCTGTGTAGACTACGGCGCGTAAAACCTCGCGGCATCCTATATCTTAGGCGAACTGACAGAGAAACTACGATAGTGATTGGTTTTGCAAAATGTGACGACTCCTTGACTCACTTCGATAACTCATGACGCGCCTTATGCAGAAACCACTAATCGCGTACGCGTGAATGAAAAGAATGGTGACCAGTCATGAATGATGTCCTTCAGACCACAGGCTTTCAGTAATCGCAGTTACACGTTTATAGCTTGAGATAGCAGAACTCAAAACTGCTTAGGTTTTGCTATGACTGACTAGACTATGTAGTACAAGTATATTTGAGGCACAGTCTATGTCGAACCACTGGAATCAAAAGTGAGGGAAGCTAGAATTAGATGGTAGTTGGTGAACACGTGAGGAGGACGGTAGGTCAGCTCGGAAAACACGTTTACGCGCACGTGTTTGAATTGGAAGGAATTTTTGTTTTGGAATTATGGCGTATTTAACTAGTAAGGTCATTCTTATACGCTAAGGCAATGCGTAGCACGCGTGTCGATACTTCTAGTTTGTAGCCTTGATCATTATAACAACCACAACCCACCGCACTCCCCCGTTCGAACCTGGGATCTCCTGATCAAAATGCGGACAGTCCAACCACTCGGTCAACGAGACGAGACATACTGTAGTTTCGAAAGCGGAGTGGAGCAGCAAGAAAAAAACCACCGTCCGCCATCGGCTACACTATAGGCCTACTTACTCTTCAAAATCCATAGACACGTGTCTCAGCATCTGACAATTGCTCCGAAATATATCAGTATTCAGTATGTTGACTCTTGTTGTCGGCCATTTTTGTTAACAACTAACTCATTCCGCTAGACCTGGTTAGACTTATTCATTGGGTGGGAGCAACAACGCCCAGGACAATCTATCGCATTCACATGCGCTCACTATTATCGCTAAAAAACGTACGCGTTCTTAGACACGTCATGAATTGTGCGCTTAGATTCTTTTCCTTGAAAGTATGATATACATTAGCATTTCTCAAACAATATGTTGTAGTAGCTTGTTTGCCGTGAGAAATTTTCAATTACCTGTGTCTGTACACTGTGCAGTCTGGTGCTTGGCGAAGTAGTTCATCCAAGTAAAGTAGGCTACACTTCCAGACCTACCGGTATGTGACAGGAGCAGTAAGCCTCTTGTGCTTGGAGACAAGCGAGTTAGTGAGGCATGCATACAAATACGTAACTATGCAGATGTCAGGTGATATAGCGAGTCGCGGTATTATCCGGTGGTGTGGCCAATGGCCAGCACCAACATGGGCAACATGGCGGCAAATCATTTCTTTTTAGAGAGTTACTGATAGTGATAACGTTAGGGATGAAATGTAGTTACGACGATGAGGCTCGGAGGGCGACAAAGAAGCACCAGCCACCTTGAATATTCGCGTTTTACCATATTTGTGTTGATCTGTACATGAACCGATTATCAATTGTTATATATTTAACGGCTCCACTACAACTTCAATACTTATCAAAGAAATGTGCATTTTGGCTCAAAAATGGTTGTAAATAGACTCTATAGAACACGCCTCATGTATCGATGGCCACGTTTGGCCCATTATTGTGTTGTATCGAACAGTTGTTGACGGCACGCTACTGGTCGCAACAATTTGATTCTACTACTCTACGTACCGAAGTAGTTTACTATGCAGTCAAGTCAGGCATATCATTTCATCGTCTCGTTTGGTATATGTTAGTAAAACGGCAGGCGGATGCATTCAAACACATAGCATCCACGACGCCGCCACAACCACGCTAAATTCTGATCTGATAATATTGGTGACTGTGTTTCTGCTCAGTGCCTGAGATGAGATGGATGAGTTACGCAACCCACGGTTAGCTACTAGATAGGATATGAATATTTGGTATGATGTGAGGTAGATTGGTGGAAATGCGTTTGCAAATTGGTTGGTGTATGTGATAATGATGGCGATCATGTCCTCCGAATAGAGTCGTTCGGCCAATACCAGACACACAAAAAGATATCAGAACCTGCTTCTGAGAACCCATATATATCGCAGTATCGGCTCAGTTTGATGACGTTATCGCGAAGTATTTTGAATGTTAATCATAAATTGTAAACGCACTCTGACTTAAGTTTGCATGATTCCAAGGCAGTCTTTCTCACGCTGAATTGATGTTATCGGAATCGCCGTACAGTTAACGTGTGCTGAGTATGTCACATTTCACGTAAAATTAACGACATAACGTGAAGTTAGTTACAAGACCTTGGTCGTTGATATTCATTTTTGTCGTAATGTATGACGAAGACAATTAAACGTTTTCCCCGTCATGTGAGTAATGAGTAGACTTAGCCTTCTTCAGGCCCGCAATGCTTCTAATCGTTACACACAACATTCTTGTAATAAGAAAATTCGAGCACTCCTCAATCTTGACGCTCGACTTAAAACCATGTTATATACACCGACGATAGTAAATCAATCAAGATGGTCGTACCAGGGAGAGTCATGATTCAAGCATGGCGTTTTAGGACGACCGACCAGTACCTATACGTAACTTTATGGCCTATTACGGTGGCTGTAAATGTGCTATGCATCGTTTACATCGCACATTAATTACGTCTACCGTAGGCTTTTAGTGGTCTTGCCTGTTTTAAAACAGGTTTTATCACTAGTGATGTCAGTATTGTACGATTAGAGGCGAAAAGGCCACGTAGGCGAACCGTCAAATTTGAAGGCTTCTTCGTAAGAAATATCTTGCATTATTGCACTGGTACTTCATCGTCGTTACATTTACCCACGTTACAAAAGGTTTAGTCATTGGTTGCATCAACTGATCGATATCACGAACAGGCGACGATAGTTGTGGGTGTTGCTCATGTGTGACACACCCCTCGATGAGAATTTCCTATCGTGAAAACCTTGTATAGAAAGGTCTCACATGACGATCCTGTCATAATATACACGTGGTAATGTTCCAGCGTTAATGAATAAGCATAAGCTTGAAATAACTGGTTGCATATGATTGATGACATAGAGGCCTGACGAATGACGGCATGAGCGTAATTGACGACACTCAGTATTTCAGACTTTAGCTTGATGAATGTAGTGGAGCCGATGGCGGACGATCAATAGATATTGTAAAAAAGATCACCACAGATTTAACGTCCAGCCTTGGTTTATTGAGAATGACAACATTCACAAGCTTTCGGAGCTCCGCTCCTTCATCAGGCTGGACGTTTAATCTGTGGTGATCTTCTTTACAATAGACTTTATCTTACGATAAATTGTGGCCAGGTTTTCTGTACGTCCAGCAAACGCTAGTTATAGGGAGCACAGAGCAGAGCTTTGCACTGGGAACTATTGTCGCACCTGCCCGCCCGGGCTGGATTGGGTAAGTACCGGGTGGATTGGGGAAACTGCGTTGGTTAACGGAGTAACGACAAATCGGAACCAGGCCTTTGCTGCCTCCTTGCCCAACTCAAAGCTGTGTACGTGTAGTCTTTGCTAGCTTATGTAATGTGTGCTGTACCAGTCTGCGGATGCAGCTAATGCAAATACGGACAAAATGGTTGCGGTCCCATTTGTAATTCCAATGTAATCACGTCATCGAATTTTATCAGTATCACTAAACGCGCGCGTCACATTTTATCAGTATCACTAAACGCGCGCGACGTGACGTTTTAACATAGAAGTTGTGTATATTTTTGTCTGGTAACCTTATTCCGGTGAACGCTGAATCGATTCGTGAGCGTAAGTGACTGGCTAGGGTTGTTCATTTTTATTGAGCGTCTCTTTCATGACAACGTGAGTCATTCAGGTAACAAACCATACCACGACAATGAGGTCTACTGTTAGTCTATCAATGTCATAAGTAATGTCGATGATGAATCATCTGTACTTGTAAAGTTTACAAATACAATTATACGAAATGATGATATCATGCAGCGATCTAGGCTGTACCCTTGCGTCGCTAAACCCCGGCGTGTGATGTAAGTAATTGGTTGATGTCCCATGTCAAATTATTATCAATTTGTGTGCGTGTAAGATCTAGCGCCGTGAGATAGCAAAATTAAGAATGCTACTACGTTTTGGCTAGGAGTGACTAGACTAGTAGATAGTATGTATAGAAATTAAAAAAAATTATATTCGGGAACATTCCGTGTCAAACTACTCGGATCACAATGATGAGGGATGAAAACTAGATCTAGTTCGTACGGTTATGTAAAGAGGAGAGAGAACTACTGTTACTGTAAGTACGGTATTTCGACCAGAAAACACTTACTATGCCCAAATGAGAATACAACGAGACAGACCCTTTACGTAATATTTGGGATAATATTCTGGATAGTTGGAGTGAAAGAATAGGACAGGAAAGTGTTCCGTTGTGGCAACTGGATCAGAGATATATCGAAAGTTGAAGGAGAGGTCTAGCTAGCGACTGGCAGAGTAATCATGCAAGTAACACCTACTCTTCCGGCCGCAGCAGACAGCTTATTGCTATGTGCTTGGAGATGACTGAATTTGTTTCTTGTGCATGGATGCTGCACCATGAGGCGTTGAAGGTGGCATTGCTGATAACATGACCAGCGGGTTTTCAACTGGTGCGGTCAGCGGTGTGCCATGGGATTTTTTTCTGAAGCATGCGTTGCTCAACGGTTGAAATTGTTGTGCGGTGTGAATAGTGGAGTGTAATGACTGAGTGCTATCCTAACGTGTGAACGGATAGACCAGTTGCTATCTTACTCACCGCGTCATTGGTGAACAGATATCCTCTATTGAAGACGGCTAGCTTATTTTGTGAATGTTCGTGGCATGTTAGTATCTATAGACTCGAGAATTTATGAAGAGGTCATGATAGCTTTTTCATTCTGCGTTGTCTGATTATATTAGAAATGGCGTATCATTGTTGAGTATTTTGATTTACAAGCCTTATCATGTCCTCAGTTATTTAATGGAGAAGTGAAGATTGAAGGGTGTTCAGTAATACTTTATTACATAAAGTAATACTTATCTCACCTAAGCGCACTACTTCGTTATGCTATTACCCAGAATCTGAGTAGTTTCGCATCTAAATTACATTAGAACTGTTCAGTTACAGACCAAGAGATTCCGATTGTTACGGGTGGGATACTGCGTGTTTTATAAGGAGACATTGATTGCCCACTGTGAACGGTAAAGTCTCGAGTTGCAGGCTGCAGGAAGTACCATTAGGACAGCCAGCTTAAAGTCGTTGGCGCCACTGCAGGCGATCGTGGGATGCGCGGAGTCACCGATACTATGCGGTGAACAACGAAGAAATTTTGGCGAGTCGCTACGAATTACTGTAGCTTCACCTTGACCCCATTCGCTCCTTCCGTCTCTCACTGCGATGATACTATCATCTCACCTCTCATCCTGCCCCTATCCGCAACTCTGTTATTTCAAAGCTTTCGTGGTCCGCCATTCCTTGCGAACCGTCTGGTGTCAATAATTCGACCCAATTTTACGCGCCCTTGTAGTATAACGCCATCGAAATTGCTTGTCCTATTCAACAACGCCAAAAATGTGCATTACCTGTAGCTGTGAACTCGATCACTAACCCTTAAGTTCGTGATTCCCGGTACGCCGTATGAGCTTTAGATATGAAAAGTACAACTTTTTTTTTTTTTGAACGTAAAGAATTGACACGCTCGTCGATCAGTTAGCCCCGCTCTGTGCGATAACAGCGATAAGAGATTTTCCATGTAAAGACACGTCTGTATGTTGTTCCGATAACTACATGTATCAAGTAAAACAGCTTGTCAGCGACCTTGATGTGTTGACGTCGCGCAAAATTGCATTTGTCAACGATGCTCGAATGGTTTTCTATTACTTTCCCTTGGCGCCGAGTTTTTATTCAATGGTACAATGGTTTATAGCTGAGCTTGTGAACTTCAACATTACGTCAGGCCTATCCATCTCGGCCCTGTCTATATCGCCAGTTATTTAGACATTGCCGGGAAAGTTTCCCGGGTGATACTAATAGACAGGCCGCGAAACCCGCGGAATTACTAATACTAAACTATGGACTTCCGAACCACGTAGATTTTCAACGAGTCGCCCGTAATTAGCTCATGTAAGCTTCAAGTGCTATATATCCTAGATTTTAAATTATTGTCTCGCTGACCGAACCCTAACCTTATGCGTACTCTAATTTAATTGAGCTAGTGAGTCGTCTAACTGTCGGTCCATCTTTTCATACCGGTATCGGTTGTGTATCAGTAAGCATAATGCATGATTCTGCGCAACAAAATTATATACAGTATGGACAAAATAAACACGGTCCTAATCTGTAATGAAATGATCCGCTTGGCTCGCTTGTTAGTGTGACCCAGTATATTTCCAGACCAGTCGTTGCGATCCGTATCCGCTGTCTTCTTCTTGACCGTCCGCACCGATACCATTTTTACAACGATTTTGCGCAGACCGAGACCGATTGATACTCAACGATCGGATAAACAGTTGACTAATGTAATCGTATAGAGAGCGCGAAGTAAGGCAAGCAGCCAATAAACCAAATATATTAATGCCTCTTGTGATAGCAAAGAAGTATTTGCTTACGAAACGCCGGATTGAATGAGTCATCGCTATGGTTTTTTGACGCTGGACAGCCGCCGTCAGCGACATATTTTGTAGTGAGAAACGAGCGATCAAGGCAAAGGCAGTGGGAATGTAACATTTAGATTGAATAACATATTTATACAATAGCCGTTGGTGGACGATTTACGACAGATAGCGGTAGATGAGAGTTTCGCCGCGGTTTTAACGTCCTGTCAATTTTCTCGGGGAGTCAATTCACAAGCTCCTTGAGTTTCACGAGGTGGAAACGGCTGAGATTAGATTTAGGTGATTCTAGTTTTTCAACGTCCAAAAAGTGACGTTGGGGTGGCAAGCATTCTGTATCACGTCGCTAAACTCCCACGATCGTAGGCTAAGTCCTAGCCTTCCATGAGGTTCATTGCCACGGGCGTGAATTACCCGTTGTCGTTGCCATATGCTTTGACCACCGAAACGAACGGGGCGCGCCTGTATTGAGCAACTTGTCTTCGATGTGCCTCTAGGACAAGTTCACGGCTGTTTGGATTCCTGAAATATCTAAGCTAGTCAAGACAAACTCTAGCTGGCAAAATATTTCTGATATTTTGAACTCGCGTTAGCATTGGGCGACGCGATTCTTTGTTCGTTGGTATGCACACAACGCTTAGGCTAAACTATGGTTATATATAATGTTCTTAGCTGTAAATAGACTCTAGGACGTCCGGAAGATGATTCTGGCGGCGCGGCAAACTGACGGCTTGTTATTGACCATGCTTATGTGATGAGTAGTTTCGTTTGTATGACTTCACATATTATTTCAGTGTATGTTGTTTGGCCCCGACTCGTACTTTTAGCTTATAGATATTGTTGTTATTCACAAGGCTGCCTGGCTACTACTGTATATAAAAGGATCGAATATATTTTACCGTGATCTTTGTTCTGTCGCGTGCTCGCTGTCTTGTCGGTCATAGCGCTTGCCGGACGCGTGCCGACTTCGAGATACTTGCGCAAATAGGAAATCCGGTTGAGTCACAATCGCTGTGTGCTTTTCCGCGTCAATCTTCGTTTTGTATTGTCGTCCTGTTGTTGGTCACGGCAAACGGTGCTACAGATAATTTCCGCATTATAATGCATATTTGGGGTCGACCGATTATTATCGAGTCCGTTATTTGTATATTTTTCGATTATCGGTATCGTCTGTTAGTCGAGTAAGGATGTTGAAATTGGATATCGGCTTCAATCATCAGTCAATAATCGGCAGATATTCATGATTCATGATTTATTGTAGCGGCTTGAAAAAACCAATATCGGTCGATCTCTAGATTGGATACCCCTTAAAATTTCATCACAAATGATGAGTTTACAGAGATCAGTAAAATTAGTTAGTGTCATCGTCACAGACTTTCGACGACATATTATCTTCAACTAGAAATGGCATATCTTTATCAAAGGTACGTAGAACCAGAATCGAGGTTTGCCCGACCGTCTTATCATTTTAGTGGGATAATTCGTTTGGCGTAGATTGTTGTAGTGGCAATCACGTTTTCATTTGTAGACAATTTCTGGTTAAACCTCGGGCATATACCCTGAAGGAATTTAAGATTGGCTTTTCTCCGAAATATTTGCGTAGTTAAGTATTTTTTCCTTGTTGTTCGATGCATCGCTCCAGTTCTATAGCTTCAATTTATATTTCTACCGCGAGCTGCGTTGTTTGTATCATTACGTAGTTGGTTTCGTAAGCACTATTGCGTCATAATTGCAGGCAGGATTGAGCGTTAATGGATAACTCTGCTTGTTTATGAAATGTTTTGTAAAAGCGTCTTTGTTATGCTGAAGTGTGTTGGACTGTTTTGTGGCTCGACTTATCGAATGCAAGTAATGACAGGCTTTCAGTATACTGCGAGTTTACCAGCGTTGATACATGTGATTTTTATATTGTTAAATTAGCTGGCTGAATAAAAGTGACATACTGTATGTGTCTACTGTGGAAGGTCCAATTGAGATGTGCAATGATATATCCTGCGCTGCGTATTTTACCACATACCACTGCAACAATAATAGTCAGGAGTATAATTATTCACCTAATATTATTTCTTATTTGTTGATAGAGCTAATAATATTTACCCTGCGGCTGGTATTGTTACCAATGCAAGAGTGAATTATCTCCTTAGCTACTAGCGTAGCATGCAGAGCTGGATATTATTGCTACAACTTATTTTATACCTAACACCATTTGCGGCTATAATTTGGTACACATTCAACGAAAGATTGCCCATATATAAAAGAACTTACTTCCCCGACGACCAGGAATTTCAATATCACGAAAACCTACCAAATTTATCAACTAATTCATTTCCGACTTTCATTGGATATATCGGGTCATTGGTAAAAAATACTATGAGCACCAGATACTGGGACGAGATTGACTGGTATATCCAGGTATGACAGTGATAGCAATTCTCAAAGCTTTTCAGTCATTTTACTTGTTTCTAAGAATTAATATATACCCTATGCTCTCCCCAATTGCGATTAAAGGAAGTCCTGTCAACTTTGATAAAATACCCTTGAAATATAAAATCTCAGGATCAATATGAAATTGTATGTTGCTAGCCATTTCTGCATGCAACTTCAACAGAATTTACCTTCAGCCAGTTCGGAGACTAGATTTAGGCAAGATGCTCTGCTCGTTAGGTAGCTGCTATCCAGTCTACAATGCTAACCGTAAATTGATTGCTCCATGTGTACCCATTTCCATAATTACCAGTACCATATGTGTTAATCCAACCGGGTCAGCTAGACAAAAATGCACACTCTTCCTCCATTAAATCTATGTATTTTTATTTCCAATTAATGTGTTTTATGCTTAGTTCTGTTGGGGCAAAAGCAGTTCATTATTTTCTCTATCACAATTTTCAGGAAGGCACGAAATTGTTGTGTGATCAAATGCTACCTGAGAAAAAGGAAGATGCTTCACTAAAATGGTCTTCTGGTGAAGGTGAGGAAAACGTTTAGTGATCTTACGTACCGGTAATATGTCAACATGGTCCCGAGCAATAAAGTAGGCAAACTTTTTGATTCTGCTCCATCCATCTTCAGGCTACGGAACCCACCTGTTTTTCATCTTCAGCATGCTCCTCACCTTGACAGCCTTATGCTGATGATGTACCTGTATGTTTTGAGTCTGGATTTGTACATCTCCTGAGGGAGGGAGCTGCTGACGATTTCCCATGATAATAAAATCCTTTCCGACCATGGTTACAGTAAAGATTCCTTCAGGACTTTACCATTAATCAGCGAAAATTGATACCAGTAAGGCTTTTAAAGCCCTACGTAGCAATTTTAGACATTACTCTGTTCGTCTACTGTTCGGTATGTTTCTAAACTACATGACTAGACTAGACATAAACGTGTGACACTGACACTTCCAAGTGACACATTCTGTAGGTGACTTTATTACCTTCACCATGCAGTTAGATGCTAGTTGTACCGTGTCTGTCCAACAGTCCAAATCCAAAATAGAAGTGTGTTGTGCTCTAATATGAAATATATGTATGGTACCACTACGTCACATTGCAGTGAGCAGTAAAAATATGTCTGAAATAACTAAGGTGTCTGTACTGTGCAGCCTCACTGATGGTCTCAGTCAACAAAGATTTCGAGTTTAAAAATACATAAATTAACCAGAAAAATTGTGGCAAAATCTATGCTCTATCCATTGTTCTTTCATGGTAAACAATTACTGCTGGTCCAGGCCATGGATGAGCAAATCATACCGTACAATAGGCCTACCCTTTTTTAGCATGTGGCGTCACAACTTTGTTGGACTTCTGCATTGACAATGATAGGCTATAATATGGTGAATGTGTTAAACCAAGTCATCTCCTATTGTAGGCCTCTACATTCGGTGTCAGTGTCATGTATTGATCCGGACTTTCTAAATTCTAGCTGAAAAAGACACCACACCGGTTTCGAAAGATGCACAGCAAGTTAACAGCTCTAATGAGGCTGCACAAGATTTATCAAAAGATATAGAAAATTTGTAAGTTGAATATTGTAAAGAAGATCACCACAGATTTAGCGTCCAGCCTTAGTTTATTGAGAATTAAAATATTCACTAGCTTTCGGAGCTCCGCTCCTTCATCAGGTGAAGATGGAAAGTTGAATATGACATACGGTATATATATAGAGAGAGAGAGCGATTTAGCGGACAATGTGAAATGACCCACTCTGATAGTCCTTGTTGCTAATTCTGTTGTGTACAGGTTCACTATTCAGAGTCACTTAGTAGGCCTATTGGCACAGGTGGGAAACTCTTCTAGAGAGCTTATTCCAGAGAAATACTCTATATGTTAGCAAAAACTGTAGTAGAAACTTCCCCACTGGCCACTACCATACTAGTCTACCATTTCTTGTAATGGCGATTGAAGATCATTCTTGACTAGGCGGCAAATTTCTATGAACACTACTACCATAATGAAACTGAATGATAACTTATGACTTGTTAATAACGATAGTAGCAATTCATTGGTAACATAGCTTCTGATAGGCATGCTATCTCCATTTTTCTCTGATATATGATACGGACCACATGGTCTCTTTGCTATTTTAGCCCTTTGCTGGCCATTCAACACAGATAGCAACACAGATATTGGTAAAAGTTGTCATTACCGCTTGTTCCTGTAGACCTTAGTTCTACCTGTAGGACGACAGCTTGTGTGCTTTAATAAGTACCTGCATTGGATATATTTATCGGTATTAGGAATTTTTTCCTGATCCTTTACTAAAATTGATAGTCGTACCAACGTAGACTTCCTTCTTATGCATGCATTAATGCCGTTCTATGTATTTAAATATTATTCAACACCTTTAACCGTTTAAATCAGTATAGAATATTCTTTCGTTTAGCATTGCGGTTCTGTTTGGTGTGGTACGATATTGCCTTTTATGGGCTCATGAATCCATTGGAAAGGTCAATGTCCATTTATCTTCCTTCTACAGTACTAGTCATGGGTAATTTGCCAATGCCGCACCTCCCGTCACAACCTTTCAGAAACTGAGCAAGTATCAGTCCTGTCTGGCAACAATGAAATTTGTTTTTGTTCAACCTGCACAGATTGTTATAACTTAAAATAGTCTCGTTTTATATGCAGTTTCAGACTTTGTGGTTGTAGAGCAGTTCTTTGTGTTATGACATTTTATATCTAAAAGAAATTTTATGCCCTTCAGTATTGAACGTGTGTATCCAATTGCCTAGGACACTGTTCATGTGTGATAATTTTTCTGAAAAATGGACATACGATTTCTTGCCACTTAATGTATTTGTGTGGTCAAAAGCATTTCAGGACCCACCTAGCCACCTGTATTACTGACAGTTGTAGGCAAAGTCCGCAAACTTGCTACATGTTTCTCTGAGATCAATATACATTGTTCTATAGATTTTTCTCTATAGATGACTGATAAATCAATCGAGTTTATACAGGATGTCAAAAAAAGTTCAAAATATTACGCAAGTCTGACAAAAAACAATGGATTTTGATGTCATATATACAATTGAGTGTGTTTTGTCCTAGGAAAATTCACAATTGCGTCATTTCAAATCTGACCATGCAAGAATAAAATGAACATAAAAATAAGTAGTCACAATAGAGATACCGGTACTCTGATAAGTAATACAATGATATAACATGATTACAGTACAGGTAAATATATGGTTCTTAGACCAGTACCTGGATTTGCCATTGATTTTTCAACTGTGAGAACCCATAAGTGTCTGGCGTGGGCTGAGGAAACTATGCTGTATGGTACATCATTCAGACAGGCCTAACGGAACACAATTTGAATGCATTCATTATAGGTATAGGCCTACCTGTTCTGATCTATATCATAGAGATCTTATGTTACTTACAATGTCATTTGTATACTGTGTTATATATAAATGTGCAAATACCAGTTATATCATGTGTAATGTAATCCAGCCTGTGTGGGCTGGACCAGTGGACCTCCACAAAATTCTAGGTATAATCGTATGTGTCACAATGAAAAAATACTTGCTGTCTCCTGGCCTAACATACCTAGGCTCAGTCTAATAAAATAGCGTAATCTGGAATTGATTAATTAAAGGTGCGTAGTCTTTTGCCGGTACCGGTACTGTCATTTGCATCAGATTAAGGTCATGGGGTGCGATTGTATTTTTAAAGAACTTTAGAAAGGATGTGATTTAATATGGGGTTCTACCTACTTTCAGAATTCAACAGTAGTGCTGTTGGATTTCAAAATTGTGTATTACCCCTCTGAGGTGAATCATCTAGTGTGAAAGGTTAACGTGTATACATACATATATATATATTATTCTACCCATTTTCAGGAAAATTGAAGAACATGGCTCCGACGCAGACTCAGAGAAAGACGAAGATTATATTGAACGGTCCACCTCAGTTGAAGATAAAGAAACTGGTCAGTATCTATCATCAGGCTATATTCATATTTTGGTCAAATAACTATGTAAGACCTATATTATAGTACTAAGTGAAATATAATGAACAGCGGATTGCAAAAAGTATATTTATAACACTGGATAACAGATTGTGTGTGATGATGATTGGTGAATCAATGTCATAATTGGTATATATATATCGTCCTCTTTCCTAAGGCCATGTGACTTTTGTGGATGGCCGCATGACGCAGCGGATTGGACCACTAGTTATTTAGCAGTAGATTTTTTGCCAAGTGCTTTTCCTGTTGTAACCTATCCCATTTGGCCTGTGGGCTAGGCACGGAGTGAGGAATGTTTATTGTTCGTGTTTAATGAGTACCGGTAACGATATATTAGATTTATTTTGATATCATTATAAGTAATAGGTCTACAGGTAGGCCTACTCAATATGAAATCATTACCAAAGAACTTCACAAAAATCTAACCATATCAGTTAGTAGGATGAACTTCAGAGTTCTGCACCATTACTTAGTCTCTTGGCATCTCGGTAGTCCCTACAGGTTGTCACAGACCACAGCGCAATATTATTTTTTCTCCTTGTGATCTTCATCTGTTTTTGCCAGCGATTTTATGTCGGATGGCCTTCCTGCCTCAACCGTAAACCACCCTTATATTTACCCATGATTTGGACTGTTAGGCTACTGCTTAATCAGTGAATTAGCTCCACTATGGCTGACTTAGGGCTACATTTTTCTTATATTGTCCTATTATAACGTTGGCATTTTGTTTTGTAGGTACATTGAACAAGCAAACATCTGTTGATGAACTACTGCGATTATGCAATGAATTTGGGTTGGCTCCACCAGTTTATACATACTTTATGTTAGATGATGTAAGTACGGTACTCTCCTCTTTTTCCGATTTCTATGCAGAATTTTTTACATCGGGTGTCTTTCCTGTTGCAATTCTCCCCATTTTTTAGGCTTGAGACTAGCCGTGGTTGGGGACTTTTAATTTTGGCCGTCAACAAATATTCACAGACCATACTGGTGTGCCATCATGTCTAGTCAATGCCAACTGAAAACTATTTTATTATACTGGTTGGAAGTGGTGGACTGGTGGTATCTGATTACTAAACAACTTCAATAGCTCAATAAAAATTTAGGTATCGCAACAATCATCCATATATTTCTACTTTCCTGCGTGCATTGTCTCATAAAGATTTGTCGTAGTAGAGGAACTCTGCTCGCAGAATAATGTGTCAGTAACTCGCATTATGATTAATACTCCTCGATTGTTAAATAACAATACAGTGTGACTGTATTGTTATTCTGATCGTGCAAGATGAATACAAGGCAATTTTGCTGCTGCAATCAAATGCCAATGGTTAGTCATAATATAATCATGTTTTCTGCCTGGTTACCTACCAACAGATATTTTCACCGTACTGACCTAGTCTAAATTGCATAAATCCCAGTACTAAAAGTACAACCCGAATATTACAGTTAGTCAGGGGTAAGAAATTTGCATCTCAGTGATCAGTCTCTCATTTGTGCATTTTACTTGTCCTGTGTAACAGCGGCTATTTCCCTTGCTATATTACGAAAAATAGTGGAGCCGATGGCGGACGATCCAAATAGCAATAAATATAATAAGTCACCACAGATTTAATGTCCAGTCCAGTTTATTGGAATATGATACACTGGCTATATATTGTTACTTGTTACCCAGTGTTCTAGTATTGCCAACGTAACTATGTGGTCCTGATGTCATTGGTGATATTATGAGAGAAATTGACGATCATACATACATATATTCTCAGTAAACCATTGGTGGAGGTTAAATCTGTGGTGATCTTTTTTACGATATCCATTCCGCCATCGGCTCCACTATACCATTCATATGCCAATGTGACACATTAGTTGAATTGCTATTATTTCGGGTATTGTGATCAGCTGATCACATCTGCTCTGTATGATATTCTCCATACCCCATTTCCGCGATGGCACTGCAGCTGTGAAAATAGGATGATGGTTTGAATATAAAAGATTGATGTTCACAATTTTATTTTCTTGACGGTGATTTCTCACTGAAAGTCACAGTTTGTGTCTGCTAGTTGTTCCAAAAATCACCTAATTCAGGGATATATGCAGGTTCCTGAGTCTTGTGTCGCATCACTGAGCTCAAGTTTTAATTTCCCTGTGATTCTGGTCATTCTAGCTATTTAGCATGCCGGGCATATCCCATGATGTAGATTTTCTTACTTCAGTAAAGTAGGGTTAACAAAGCATTTGGTCCATTTGCACCTGGTTTGGCCCTTTTGTCAAATATTAGAACCCGAAGCTGTCTGCAAGCCGAGTTTCCCCACTCCCTTGTTGAACTCAATTGTACCGCATGATATTCAGGTAAATTTCATCCCCTCGATATCTAATGATGGTATAATAACTGCTAGCTGTGTATTTATTAGCTGCACAATGGCAGGAAAACATGTCTTTTTTACATCATTAGTCTTTCCTCTGAGGATATAGAGATAAGTGATATCCGCGGCAACAGGATTTGATCACTATCATAAAATGTGTTACATTGTAACGTTGAATAAAATCACAGAGATTTTACGTTGAATTTTGTGATGTAGAAATACACCGTTACACAGTCGCGTTCTTCCAGCTTCAGTGCATCAGTGTTCCTCATAAACATCTGTCAGGGTGTACGAGTGAATGTGTAGTGTACACTTGGACTTGCAATATTTTGCTTTTCTCAGAAGGTCTTTAAATTATCATTTTCCCGCAAGCATGTGTGTAAAGTCAGCACACAACAGTGCAGTCCATACTGTAGACTTACTGGTAACTCTTCTTGAGGTGCACAAAATATGAGGGATACTCAATATTTGGTCCAGCTCCTGGCCCCAGAACGTTGCTGAGCGACTCTGTGTGATACTACGTTTATTTACACTGGGTCAAAAAGAGTGCTTCATGGCCCCTTTCGGGTTGTCACGCCATCTTATGAGCCGCTGTAATATCTGATCTTAATTCTATTGCAGCTAGTCAATAAGGGTCAAATCGTTGCAACGATACAACTTTGGAATGGTCTGCGATTATCCTGTGCACCACAGAAGACAAGAGATAAAGCGATGGAGGATGTAGCAAGTCAAGGTCTTGCTGTCCTGGTAAGCTAAAGAGAAGTAATGGCCTGGATAATGTAGGTAGTAAGGGAACTGTTCCTAATTGAAATCCCGAATTTTTTCAAAATTATTTTGGCTACTGCTGCTGCCAGTCGTGCAGTGATAACCTACGGTATGATTCTTCCGGCCACAACCCACCTCTATTTATCCAGCCTTGCAACTGGCATGTCTAGGGAATTTTGCTTTGTGGGATTGTGTATTCGTGCATCATACGTATGTATTTAGATGAGAGCATACAGACTCTGGAAAGAGGTTCTGAACTGGATCATGTTACACTCCACAGTCCACACACTATCCCTGTAACATCAGGCAGTTGCAAGCTCCTAATTTTGCACCTTCACAGCATCCTTGCGATCACAGTCAAGAACTCTGCCTACTGTAGCACCTAGCTACTCATGATAACTTCTTCTTCGTCAACTTTTAGCATTTTCAATCAGGTTGCCGCAGCTAGTCAATGTGTTTGTGATCTGCATTATGATTTGGCAGCTGGATGCCTTTCCTGCCACAACCCTCCATTTGGGAACTGGCACTAGTTAATAATGAATTTTGCTCCCTGGTGGCTTAGTCGATACTTGTAATGACAACATTAGATATCCTTTTTTTGAATATTTGCAGAAAGCTGATGTGGTAGATAACCGTCCAATCTCAACAAGGGCACCGTATGTAACCATCCATAACGTCGCTCCTACACAGTACTTTTCAGCTCAACCAGCATTTGGTAAGTGCCTGGGCTGTTTGCGTTACTTGAGTAATCGTTTGCGTCTGTTGGTTTACTGCTTCTGTTTTTTTCATGATTGTACATCTGTTCATTAGCTAGAGATGCTGTATTTTATTAAGGCCGAATCCAGATAGATGGATACCTATTTGATAAGTGGTTGACGTTCACCATTCACTACATCATATTATGATCAAAATCGCTGACAACATACTTTCTTGGTGAAGCAAGGAACGAGGCTGCTGTACTTTTTCTCTGGATTGCTCATAGTTAATCGTAACACCAATTAGTTCCAGGCCTGGTTATCGTGTTATATTTACTGCACATGAGGTTCGAAGCTTAATTGCCTTGTATACCTTCAATTTCATTGGTGCGTGGTTGGTTCTTAATCTTCACTCTCTGGCACCTCAGTCATTCAGATTGTGTTTGAATCGATCCCACGTCACATTCATGACTGTAACTTCTGTACTTGCATGAAGAAATGTTATAACCGGTAGCTTTACCAGCTACTATGATAAACGCTTCCTATAAGCAATGTTCTTAGGCTACCTACGCTAAGTAGAGGCACAGATTATTCGGGTACCAGCTGTAGCATGTGACCGATCAATGTGATTAGTGCAGTTCCTAGTTATATCTGACTGGTATAATATTTTTCAGGATCTCCCGTAGCGTATGGAACAGCGCCTCCAGCATACTACTATCATCATCATGCGCCTCCATATATGATGCCATCAATCAATCGATCGATCGTCCCTTTGTCATCTGATCAACAACCCCATCCTCTCATGCATCCTCACATTCGCTATGGACCACAGTATGCTCAATTCGTACCGAATTACCCGTATATGACAACACAAATCAGTCCGACTCATCAAGCTAAGCTGCGGCCTGGTATTATGCCTCCTGCCATGTGGAATTACTACCCCAACGATTATTTGCAGAAGGATATCTTTCATAAACCAAAGACAGAATTCAAGATTCTTGATGAGCCGCCAGTTTCCAACAACAGCGAAGAGGTAAGACACTTTTCTAAACAATTGATGGTTGTGTGTTACAATTATTGTTCTGATTCATAGATTTTCCACTCCTGTTCAAATTCCGTGTTAGGCATAGTCTTGGTGGGTCATCAGCTGACTGAAAATTCAAAGTTCATTTTTGCCTCTTATCCGACATATGTATAATTCCCCCAACTTAAAGCGTGATATGTGAACGTACGCGCACATAGACTGGGCATCGAGTTATGTTGCACGCTACCTCCACATTGTCTGTGACACTGGGGCCTGCCGGGTGGCAGGGATGGATACCATATTCACTTCCTTAGCTTGACACAGTTGATGTGGGCCGAACTTCCAGCCTCTTCCTCCCTATCAATTGTGCCGACTTTTGTTCATGTCTCTTGTGCAATATCTGGTGAACATGGTGTAATTGATATGATGTTTTTGCATAATGGAGTTGTAAATCCTCGCTTTTATTGACTTTACCACTGGAAATTATATTTCAGAAGCCCGATGCTAATCCAGGAGCCAGCACCCCAGAAAGTAGCAATGTTTCTAACTCAGCGAGTAGAAAAAGCAATGATAACAGTACGAAGAGAAAGGGCACATCGTCAAAGGCACATAAGCAAGAAAGTCAATCCAAAGTGAAATTAGCGATTTCGTTCAACCAAGAAACAATGTAACTGCAATCTCAGCAACCCCAGTTCCATTTTAAAGCCTCGGTTATATGTTCCTGTATTTCAGTGTTTTCACCGCTTAAGTCCAAGTCATTACAATGTATTTTATAAGTCGTTATCATTTACATTGAAACACTACCTATTTATTGGGATCTGTCATAAAATTATGGCTCAACCAAGTAACCAACGTCATGGATATTACAATACAATACATAACCTTTGCGTATTTATGGTGAGTACAATATATATACCACATGTAGCCAGGAAATATTACTCCAAGCCTATTAGTAGCTGTGTAATTAGAATCAATAACTAGGAGTGCATATTAATTTTGTATAACAACGGTAATCTTACGCTATTGTAAATTTTGGTTTTCTTTTTTGCTCTGGTCATTTTTTCGAATTTACATTGTCAAAATCTAGGCGTTGTTGCTGTTGCTGTCTTCAGCGGTATATGAGAGCAGGTGGGACCTGGGAAAATTAGTTATTAATCAATAGGGAAAGGGAATTGCTGCGAACTTATGCAAGTAAGGAATAGAATGTTGCACAGGGTGAAATACCGGGCGAGGTAGGCGCGGATGTACAAGACAAGAACGTAGGAACCACAGCTGGAATCCCTCCCCGGAATGCTCACCGGTCGGCCTATTCGGATAAGTTATAGCATATTTGAGTAGGCCAAGTGTGCAGTCGGTGGTATAGAATTTGTCTATTGAACGTGGCATAGCCTATCCTCAGAAGAACTCCGACAGTCTGAAGCTCGTAAGGTGAGTTCTTTGCGATAAATGCATAAGCCACATTACGTTCGCCTTCCGTAGACAATGTCACTGAACTCTAGATGGCGTCGGATGACTGTTATAGCCTGTATATATATTATCACTGCTGTGGCCATTAGCGAGCATCAGACTAAAGCTCTAGCGCCAGCTACCGAAATTTTCAAACAAAGCGTTTTATCGAATAACTATGTCCTTGCCACAAAAAATCAGGCCACTTTCCGAAATGACTCGCATTATTCTTCATGCACTCCGTATGTTCGTCTGAATAGAATCAAATTTATGTAGGGTAACACAGTAGCAACAGTGGTCCTGCTCTCTGCCAAAAACGCCTCTCGTTTCTGTGTGTTAAAATAATTTAGATGCTTTTGACGGTAAAGCTGAGTGATTACATATAGCTCTTAATAGGCTTACATAATTAATGACTTTGAATGCGTAAAATACGTAGCCTATGCTTAGGCCTATCCTTCGTATTTGCAGTAACCTACGACCATAGAGACTCAACTTGAAGTTGGTACTGGGTCAATAGCGGTGCAAAACGCGGGAGCAATATAATGTTGACTATATGTAAGGCTATTCTACACATTAATACAATGAATCATTGGGTAGTAGCCTATACCAATGAGTAGCTTTTAACAACCGACGATCGAACTCACGTGGTCAATAAATGTAGCCTTCAAAACAATTCCCCGATATTCCATATTTGTTGTTACAAATTCGCACAATAGGCCTATGTAAACTCAAAAAGACAGTTGAGGCCCTCGAGACCTGACTTGTGCGCCGTTGTTTGAGGTCTTTACAGCAACGACATAGGCCTATAATAATGTCGTTGATTACAGTAATCGTTATTCCGAATTTTCTAAGCACATATATTCCGTGTTCCCAATGCCATAAATTAAGCAGCTGGGTCAGGGAGAAACATTTCCCTCCGCCTTTGCGAATCGCCACTTTCGCGTAGTTCTCGCGTCGATACCGGAAAGCGCACTAATGTCGGCGACCGACTCTTTTTCACTGGGGTTTCATTAAGTCATATTGTGGTCATGCATATATAGGCCTACATTATCGCATGCCTGACACGACTTACGAAGATGCCAGGATAACTGTATAGGCCTATATCACTATATCATCCTAACATCGCATATAAAGCATCACACACTGGCATCGGCATTCACAGATGAAGTAGGCCAATTAGTCTACGGCCCTTGATAGCCAAATTTTTTAGTCTTTTAACTTCAATTATAGTAATAAATATAGGCTAATAATAAGTCACCACAGATTTAACGTCCATCTTCACCTGATGAAGGAGCAGAGCTCCGAAAGCTTGTGAATTATATTCCAATAAACTGGACTGGACGTTAAATCTGAGGTGACTTATTATAATTATTACTATTTGAATCGTCCGCCATCGGCTCCACTATTTTTCGTAACTTCAATTATGAAACAGTGAATTGAAACTTAATATAAAATTCACGAAAATATGTAGCCCTATATATGCAGAGGCCTACATGATAATTTAACATAAACGCCTGAAACGAATAAAAGTTCCATGATACAATATAACCTTAGTAGGACCATGGCCTACTTTAGTTCCTACCTCCTATCTAAATGAGTAGGACTAAGAGGTGCTATCTAATTAAGACACGGGTCTGTGATAAGTTGGCTATTACAGGGCCCCCCAATCAGCGATATGTAGGAATTCTCTCGTAGAGTGAAGCAAATATGCGGGAACAAGTACCTGTAAATACATGGTGGCAAAATCAATCAATTTAGTGAGATAATAGCATAGTGTTTAGGCAGATGTTATATTGATCAGATCGCCTTGCTTGCTATAAGGAGAGAACAGTTTTAGCCTACGCGCCTATGACCTTTTTAATTTCTCAAATGATATCCTCCGTGAGTGATGAGTGCGACAAGGCGTTGATTTTTTTCGGTAGTTCGTTATTTAACTATAGTAGAATACTGTAGGTCTGTATCATTATAATAGGCCAAACTGAATCTACAGCTGGCTATATATAGTGGGTAGGCTAAACCGAACTTCAGGCTAATTAACTTCGTACAAAAAGCGTAGCCGTCCGATTCACAGAGTCACTTCTGTTATGAAAAATGGCTCATCGAATAGTATTGGGAGATAACTGTTAGCCCATGAAATTTGTGCAATCGCCAGCAAGAAAATTTCGAAAGGCACCCAATTTGAAACAATTGACCTAATTGACAACAGCGTCTACTACCGCTGTTATGTTGATAAACATAAACTATAGGAATGAGGTGTGAGCGAAGTAGATGCCGGGAGTGATTTATTGAACTCCTAATCCGATGTCGTCTTTTTATGTGCGAATTCCCCTGCTTGGACATTGGTGTGTTTGGTATAGGGCCTATTTATTGATCGCCTGTCATCCTAGGGCTGCTACTCCTGCTATATGTGTGGGCTAACGAGTCTTACTTCCTTTGAGCTCTGACGCATTGTTGGCTGCCAAGGTGAATTGCATTTCTAAGTTGGAATTATATTATTCTACATAGCCTAACACTCACCTAGACAATATGCACATCGGTGTTGCGCATCCGGAGAAATATGCACACCCAAGGAAGGACCACGCGGATACGCAGTATAGGCCTAAACCAATCATCAGGAGAAGAACCAGTTTTTCAGAAAAAAATAACCGGTAATCGCGCGGCCTTTTACTGGCAGCAGAATTTTACAACAATCCAGACGATGCTTTTTGGAGCGGATTTCCTCATCAGGAAAACATAATGTGTATCCTACTACGATCACCTTGGAGAATCTCGGTAGTCGACATAGCCTAGGCCTATTTGTAGGCAGCTAGGCTTTATCATAGGCCTACGTATTGTGCATCGGGGGTCGGCTACTTAAAGCTTGGGATCCTATGTAGGTCGATAAGCAGTATGACATAATTTTATATGCTTGCTCTTTCTTTAAGTCAAAACAGATTAGGACTATGTGTTCGTTGTATCGGTGTATCGGCAGGTTTAGTTGTGGCTTTTCCGTAACTTGAAAAGGTATATTTGCAATATGGTGCGATTTTATCCACTATTTTTCGAAGTGAGAACAGCGCAACCTGATTTGTTATGATTTTCAAGGACAATCAACGTCGAAAATGCACGGAAGGGACGAATAACTGCCAAGAAGTACCACCAGATCCAAGTTGACCTTTGACATACTTTTTGCATCCACTCCTCAACGAATTTGTGTTCAGGATTTGATGGATTTCGGAGGGCATTTTGATAAGCAATTTGTATAGATAGTTTAGATTTCGGCATTATTTGTAAGAAGAACTGTTTCGAAGGGTATTTATGCTAGTTTTGTGTCTATTCGCGTCTTACGAAATGCAGCTTTATCGAGCACTGTATTTTTCCGCTTATAATTTGTTCCGGACCTCGGTAAAAATGATAGAGTTACCGGCTGTAGCTGTGTAGCATAAAGGCTATGGATGTGGGGGTATTTTGTCTGTCTCTCTTGATTAGTAGAATAATGTACTGGTGCGTTGCTCTCTTTGCCAATTATTGCCTGTTGGAAACGGGTGCAATTTCAAGGTTTAATGGTTCCAATTTGAAGTTTGTTATTGCTGATGCAGTTACAAAGAGAAACATATATGGAACACGGTTTACTACAGATATCGAGTTACTGTATTTAATCAACCGTGACATATATACAACGCTTGAAATGTTAAAAAATGTAATAGTGCATTTGGATATAAATTCAATATTTTGTCAAATAGGGGTTGGCGGGAGTTCAGTAGTTTTTGTGCCTACGCTAAAATTTGGGACCACTGCCACTGCCATGAGTGTCCAGGCAAATGAACGAAGTTTGAGACATAAGACTGTCAAAGTCTATGATGATGAAGAGGTTGAAGATGAAATTGATGGAAAAAGGACATTCGATGTGCTGGAAAAAATGAAAAGCGATAAGTATGTCAAGAGTATATTTCTGTAAAGAGTAATTGTATCCCTAATAGATATAATAAGCCACCACAGTCCAGTTTGATGCAATTTAATATAATTATTATAATCCGGTATATTCCAATAAACTAGACTGGACGTTGAATCTGTGGTGACTTGGGTACTATTTCGATTGTTCACCATCGGCTCCACTATTTTTTATAATAAAGAGTACCGTTACCGTATATATAAATATGTATAATTGCCACTTTCTATCGTAACGTGTTGTCTGTCAGGGATTTTCTATTTTAATGACTTGTAAACTGATATGGTCGCATTGATATGTCGCAATATTGATTCTTTATACACCTTGATCTCATCTGAACTTATGGCAGGTGTCTTACAGACAAATTCCGATAATTTGGGCCTTGTATAAAGTGAAAACAGGGCCTCATCTATGAACTGTGCAATATGCAAAATTTGGCATCTAGCAGGGCCATATGGAACGGTGCACCTCACTGGACCCTGTAAATTTCCAGAATCCGAAATCCATATAGACCAAACTCAATGATATTCCCACAAATCTCTTCAACTTTTATCATAGGTATGATGCAGAATGTGTCCAGGAACTTACTTCAGAAGAATTTTCATTCAGTTACATTCAACGACATGGGTTTTACAGTCCAATTCGTTTTAAAGAAAAAGAGCATTTGGGTAATGGTAGCCTTTTCATCCGTTTGGAAAACAAGTGTATTTTGTGCTGTACCGGGTATTTTAATTTGATTTAATTAATGTGTAACTGACCTGGTGTCTATCGTCAGGATTACGAGTTCCCGATTCGGAAAGTTTTGGAGTCATGGATATTCAAGCATGTGTTGGGGCAAAGCGTGTTCTGGATGTAATGGAATGCGTTACACAAAGAGCCATGGAAATGACAATGAAAGATTTTGCAAGATATTTTGAGGTAGTTCTTAACCAATGTCTATCCTTTTCATAAAAGAGTAATCGGGGAGTTGCCACTTTAACATTCTGAAGTGAAACATAGCCCAAAAGATGCAGAGGTATAGGTACCGGTATGGGTATAAGTCATAGGGAGGGGTACAGTCCGGCCCCATGGGTTACTCAAGTATCACAAGTATAACTAGTACCGGTATCACAAGTATCATCGATATACTCAAGTATCACAAGTATCAGTAATATTATAGCTAAGCTACTTGGGGTAAACCGGACTTCACTAACGAAGTGCGTATCAATTTTTCGGTCATATAAGCCCGTGTAAGCGTCGTATAAGTGTGTTTACATTAAGCAAGTATCACCCTGGGCATTATAAACGAAACAAGTATCGATAAGCATTGACCTGGCGCACATGAACTTGGTACTTGAAATCGCCATGTAAACAACATCCCCTACAGTGAAGGTCTTAAGATGCCTACAGTGTATCTTATCTGCCCACGAAATGGGATAACGAATTTATGCAGGCTGCATGTGCCCTCAGACGTTCAGCACATGAAAAGACACCAAACTATTGTCTTGATATTCGCTCATTAGCTCGATACCCTATGGGAATACGGTGAAAAGCCGCTCATTCACAGATGTACCATAGTCACGATATGCCAGATATGTTTAGGCCAACATGTCGAAGCCAAGACAGGCCATCTCTGCGCAGATGCATAAATCAACGAAGGTTGTGGCGCATTGTGCACGGGTCTTTTACCATGCTGAGGTTTTCACGAGGACGTGAAAATACCACGTTTATGGTATATATCTGAAACTTGGGTGAGTATACACTGAAAAGAGACAGCATCAAGTGTATCATCTTTTCGTGACCATGATAGTAGGCTACATCTTTTCGTTGAATCTCAACACACATTGAATGAGCGTCTTTTCGTCGTATTCCCCAAATAGCATCAGGCCTACGAGCAAATATCAAGTTAATAGTTTGGTGTCTTTACATATACTGAATGTCTGAGGACAAGTGCAACCTGCAGAAATTCGTTATCACGTTCCGCGAGCAGATAAGATACACTGGAGTGGATGTCGTTGTTCATGGCGTTTTCAACTTCTAACTTCATGTAGAGCCTACGCCAGGTCAATGCTTATTACGCATGTCGATACTTAATTCGTAAAAAGTTTGGGGGCGATACTTGTTTAACACTTGCTTGAAAAAGTGATACTTGCCTCGTTAGTAATTTGCTTAATGTACACGCGCTTACACAGGCTTATATGACCAAAAAAGTGTTATGTACACTTTAGTAAAGTCCGGTTGTGCCTAAGTAGCTGTGAATGTCACTGATACTTGTGATACTTGAGTATATCCATGATACCTGTGATACTAGTGATACTTGAGTATATCCATTGGGCCATAATTGTACTTGTTCTGATTTCTCTTCGCTCTTCTTCCTTCAGTATATATTTCCACTGTTGTGTTGCTGTAGTGAATTGATAGATGGATTAGCTGCTTGTTTATGAAGCTTAAGTGTTTTGATTCCCCACTACTTGCAGCTAACCCAAAGTGTGAAAAAAGGTATTCGCAACTTTCCAGACAGGGTCCCAGCATTATAAAAATAATACAGAGGGGTGGTGCAACACAGCAATGTCGGCGTTTCCTTGCCTTCGTCTGCAAGTTTATAGTGCATGTTATGCGTATGTAATGATGGCAGTTAAAATACCCAAGTTCTCCACCATCGCCGATTCTAGACCCAGGCAAAAGGGGAATGGTAGGTTTCTATGGGAATGACATCCGGTTTAAAAATCATTTTCAAATTTTTCAACTTGAAACACAAATCCTTCACCTTAATACTAAACATTTTAGACCTTATACTAGTAGGTCTAAACTGTTTTGTGATTTCTCCCGTGTATCTGATGGTGAACTGAATACCAGTATATATAGGCTATACTGTTTTTGTCAGAGTGACGAAAGGAAGAGAATTTACAATGTAATATCTCTGGAATTTTCTCAAACAAAACTTGCTCCCCTTGTGAAACGACCTGCTGTCGTGGACAGATTGGACTGGATAGATCTGGCCTGGCCTCCGCATTTGAAGTATGAGCAGAGTGAACAGACGAACAAGATGTCAAACATGAAATACCCAAAGGTTGGTCTGATCATAAAGCTAAGCTTTTCTTTGTGGTGGGCCATAAGCTAGCCTTTTTTAGGTACCATATACATAGCACCTTACCCATAGGATACCCAACTGCTCTTTTAGTACCCTAATCTCATCTAATGCATACTCGTAGTGGAGTAGTAAGGCTACAGGGCTTGTCCTGGTCGTGGCATACCGTACCTAAGGTGTTAAAAACGGTAGGCCTATTCGTAGCTTCCCTGCTAAATCATCAGCACATTGGGCTAGGGATAGTTCGAAGTGGGGACACTTGACTTTCCTTATACTATAGCTCCTTCGGCACCTCCTTGTCCACACTTCGGTCATGTGACCTATACTGGATTCATGCTTGACAATTGACGGCCTTACCATTACTCCACAAAACCAGTTTTGGTAATATCTTAGTATAGCTACATATTTTTCGTTGATGCGTTGACGTGCCGGTACACGGTAGCTCAAACCAAGTTGCCTAGGCTCCAGCTACATATTAATGCTGTTGTTTTATTGAAAGCCGTCATCAAATGCCATAACTCCAGGGGCTCCGGTCGTTCCCTCATCATTTTCTTCATGCAATTTACTACATCTCATTACCAGCAGAACTTCATTGTTATCCTAACGTTATTCGTAACTCGATGGACGTCGAATGGCGGTAGACCTAGTAACTAGTAACAGGGGCATAGCCAGCCCGGGAGAAAGGGGTTCTAGTCTGTGACGTCACGACGTCATATTCATATTACACAAATCTATCAATCTCCCATGAAGCTGCACCTCTTTAATGTACATATTTCACAGATAAATCTGCACACAGTGTGAGCCTGTTGGGGCTAGAAGGCTGAAAACAAGTAACTGTCGGTCGTACGTAATCGTCGCACACATAGGAGCTTGCAATTAATTAATAGTGGCAAATGTGCATAAACCTCAATTATGAAACATACAACAACAAACACTTGACAAGCCAGAGGGTACCTAATGTCTTGCCAGAAAATCGTGAAAGTGCCGATACTCGAGCGAGTGATGTGTTTTGTTTCTTTTATGAGCGCTGAAAACCTCCCCTGGCTATGCCACTGACTACTAGGTAAAGGAGTTACTGATGGGGGATTGTGCTGGAGATGTAGTTCTGCCGGTAATGATATGATATAAAAAAGGCCTGTTGCGATTCTTGCGAAGTATGTTTTCGTGTACGATAGTGTACTCCATGTTCAATTGTATTGTAATGTAACGAATGTTACAAACATGTCAATAGCACATTAATGATAATTCACATTATACTAGGATATTAGACCATCTATTTGTAATGACACTAGATCATGGCCAGCGGTATTGATGCCTTTCTAACATGCCCAAATCCAACCCGGCTGCTCCTAGTCGTTCTGTTTAATTGGGATTTTTATTGCATTTAGTTTTGTCTTGACAGCCTATCCTTGTGAAAACTTCATTGCATCTTATTTGAACAGGTACAAAAGTACTGCTTGATGTCAGTAGGAGGTTGTTATACAGATTTCCATGTGGATTTTGGTGGTACATCAGTTTGGTATCATATTTTGAAGGTGAGACTGACTCACTACTTCTTTCGTTCGGCATTCTTTTTTTAGAAACTTTTCCTTGTATTAGACGTCAGGGCACTTCTTGGTGGCCTCGTCCAGGTTCTGCAGACCAGTCACTCCACTGGGCGGCTTATACATGGCACATGAGTGAATCACGTGAGGTTTGCTCCTCTGCACCACACTTGCACACTGGGCCCAAGACCCCACTTGTGGTCTGGAGGAAAGACTTGAAGCATCCCACCCCTGTTCTAAGATGAATAACACGCGTCCATGCCAGATGCGGCAGATCGAAGCAGGTCGAGGGTGGGGAAGTAGAGGTGGAGTGGCTGTGATGCTTTGACGATATCTTAACTCATTCCATCTTCACCTGATGAAGGAGCGAAGCTCCGCAACCTTGTGAATGTTTTTATTCTCAATAAACCAAGGCTAGACATTAAATCTGTGGTGATATTCATTACGATATCTATTGATTGTCTGCACCATTATTCTTACCAAGTACAGCAGATTTTTCTGTACATACCCACATGCATGTATATGCCAGTGTACAAAGGTGATTAGACTCTCTTATAATCAGGCCTGAAAATGCTCCACTGTTATTAATAAATATATTAAGTCAGCACAGATTTAATGTCTGGAGTCCAGTTTATAGGAATATAATTCACAGGTCCCCTTAGCAATGCAAATACACTCATGCAGTCTTTTGATGTTCAATGTTCAGGGTGAAAAAGTCTTTTGGCTCATACCACCAACAAAGAAAAATCTGGATGTTTATGAGCGTTGGACTATGTCTGGAAAGCAGGGTGATCTATTCTTTGGAGATCTAGTAGACAAATGCCAGAGAATCCACCTGGATGCGGGGAACTCATTGATGATTCCAAGTGGATGGATTCATGCTGTATACACTCCTGTAGACTCAATCGTGTTTGGAGGAAATTTTCTTCATTCATTCAATATTCCCATGCAACTTCGGGTTGCTCAACTTGAAGAGAGGCTTCATGTTCCACCACGTTTCCGATTTCCATTCTTTCAAGAAGTAAGTCAGTAATATTACGGCACCAGTATCGGTATTATAAATGTGGCATCATTCTAGCAGGACCCTTTTGGATCGGCGTTTGTGTACGAACAGTTTCTAGTCTGAGTGTTTTTGCCCACCAGCCACATCAAACCTATGACAGGGAAACAGGTGTCCTGATAATCCCTGTCAGATTTTTGAGTTCCTTGGGAAGGTTGCTTTTGCTGTGCACAATAGGGACGGTTGCCTACTGGTATCCTTTGCAATAACTCACAGCCAAATCCTCTTGGTTTGATCTTTGATTGCCACCTGAATGTGAATGTGTAGTTGAAGGTGCCAAATAGAGGGTTTCAGAATCAGTGAAGATGCCGGATATGGATCAAACTTCAGTCTGTATTTTATGATGCCTGATTGGCACTCGCTTGGTTTGTGCAGGAGAAGGTGGGGGGTTCAGTCTTTGGTGCATAATATCTATCTATTGGCTTTGCTGTATGCTTATACCATAACTGAACTCTGTATTTATTAAGGTTTTGTGGTACACGGTTGAGAGGTACGTCTGTAATATCACCGGTCAGTCATTCCTTACTGAAGAATATCAAAGGCGTTCAATGCTCAGCACGCAACAAGAGGAGGGTGAGATGAAAGAAGTTAAGGAAGAAGATGTTGCTTTACCAGAGGTCAGCTCCTATGAACGCGATATCAAGAGAACTGATGTCTTTTTACTTTATAGCAATTGCTGCCTCCACGTGTGCATAAGAATAATATCCTGTCGGTTGGTTGACCCAGTGCTCATTTTTAACGTGGATGGTTCAATTCCTACCAGTCCCATCAATCCCAAAGTGCGAAAATAGGTAATTCGCAGCTTCCCTGTCAGGCTTTTGCGTTTTATTGGTATAATGCAGAATGATGGTGCAAGACGGCAATTTTGTCTCGCCCAAGTCTGCAATAGCCTGCATACTCAGTTGCTTACACTATGTGGTGGGAAAACTGAAAATTACCTACATGACCAGTCCAAAGGGTATCCTGCAAAAATCACTGCTCAATAATAAGCGTCTTGATCTGCTGCAGCCGCAAGTACGCACACTGCCTCATAGACACAATAATATTTAATTGTGGTTGTTACCCCGGATGGCCTTTCCCCAGAGTAACAACCAGGAAAGATGCTCATGTACTTTAGTTAACTACCCGTACCACAGTCAAGTCTTTGATATCATTATCCGGCAATGGGTCAATTCAACCCCTAACTTGTCAAAGTTTATACTGTCACCAGTTAGCTATGAATCATATACTAACAGTAGAATTTTAGCCAATTTTCTATGCACTTTTTGGTCCTTTTTGAGATTTAGTTTTTAGAAATATTTCATGTTCATTTTTTAACATCATCATCCGCCTATTTGTTTTCAGAAGAAGTACATTCACATGACACCGTATGAACTGAAAGGACTTCAGCACCTCGTCGAATCCCTCGGAAGTCTTCCTAAAAGCAAAAAATTTATACCGTTTGGCATCGAAAATCCATTTGGATTACTCACTGCCGCAAAGCAATTGATCTTTGACCATTCTAGCGACAATCCAGAATTGGCTGTGACGGGTGAAGCTATTGCTAGTTGGCCGAAACCCACACGGAATTTAAAAAGGTAAGTCAAGCCAAGCAGTTTGCCATTCATAATATTGGTAGTAGTTCGTTATAATTACTGAACAGAGCACTGTGATTAGGGATGGTACGAATTATAATCGAACATAGACAGGCTTGAATTGGGATGAACTGAATTTGTCTCAAGTTCGTTTGTTACCAAACCCCGATTCCGAAATGATGGTGTCTCAAAGATTGAACAATATATTATGTTACATAATGTTGTAGGCATTGCACAATCAGGGCAAGGGTTCAATCCAAACATAAACCAAACCACTCGAAAGAAGTTTGTTTTCGAGACGCACTCGATCACTGTGTTTGTACCGTAGTGTCATCCTTTATAAACTCTGATGTGTATTCGCTTGAATATTCCAAGGCTTATCTTGAGGAGAAGGCAAAATTTCGTATTACATACAATAGCTCCAAACTCCAAAGCCGTTCAGCATATCGGCTCCACTTGGTTAAGTCAAGTGAAGACAGACGATGTGACGATTTACTGTATATCACAGCCGTCTTCTGGATAGGCAGGAGGGCGCCGCCTCCATGGATTTCTCAGCTATCGAAATAGAAATTTGGCAGAAATTGAAATATTTACCGCGGACCAACAGTTTTGAATTATTTTACCGCGGTCTGAGACGAACTTTCTTGTGACAACGAGCCTGCAACCTACTCACTCTCTTATCTGTGGCCGCCATTTTGTATTGTCAGCCCGCCCAAAACTTCCTGTTTACCCCGTAGCACTGTGCCAACCGTCAACCCTCAAGTCGGCGTCCTTTTCTGTATCAGACCTTATTGATAAAGAAGATTCACCACAGATTTAACGCCCTGCCTTGGTTTATTGCAAGTTAAAACGCTCACAAGTTTTCTGAGCTCCGCTCCTTCATCAGGTGAAGATGGAATTATTGTGAAACTGAATTACAGGAAATATGTTCAACGACACGGCACTCCACTTTATATATAATTTAATATATGTAATTCAGTCCGTTCGAATTGGAGTTGAGATAAATGAGGCAGGCGCCGCTATTTCGCACACGTGAGCTATGCGAGGCTACGACAACTACGTAAATGGTCGTTTATTTGTTGCAATTTTGACTACGTGATTGTTTCGTTTGCAAAACATTTCTGAAATCGGCACCACCGTTGATCCGCTCATAGCTGTCATACTGCTTGATTGTGAGTCCCTTGCCATGGTTGCGTCCCTTCCTGACCAGTTTGCAAATATCAGCAACTGTCAGGTGATCCTGTAATTAACGCTTTAGACACAAATAAGCCCTTTCTCTCTCTGCAGGCCACGCACAGATGAAGCAAAAACAGTTCGGAGGCAGAATTCATCATCGTCATCATCAAGAGTGCGTCGAGTGCGATGCAAGCAATGTGATGCTTGTTTGAGAGGGGATTGTGGAGAATGCATCTACTGCAGAGACATGAAGAAATTCGGTGGACCTGGAACAATGAAACAATCATGTTTACTTCGAAGGTACTTGCCTTGTGGTGGATATCAGATAATGCTGTCTTAGTAAAATCCTCTCCTGCTGGGTCACGTTCTGTTTGTGGGTTAGCACAGCAGATAGAACCTCTCGTGATTTAGCAGTGATGTTTTATATCAGGTATCATTCTTGAGGCAACCCTTTCCATTCGTCCGGTCATAGAACTGACTGTGGCTTGAAATTTTACAGTTTTTTCCGCCACCGTATGTCTAAAGACTGTACTGTTTATGTACAGTGCACGATGTGTGGCTCTGGCCATTGCCGTGTTGCAACACCCACACGCATTGCCCGAATGATGTCATGAACATGTTAGGGAAGTTACGGATATGTTCTTTATATGTCTTAAACTTAGGTTAAATGTGGCTGGTGGGGACCAAACCAATGACCACAAATGCATGTACCGGGTCCTCCAACTGAGCTAACTTGCCCGCTAACATGCCGTTATTGGCATTGCCGAATCTAAACAGTTTGACATTTTAGATGTACAAATCCGTTATTGCCGTCAACAAAGCGACCCGATGGCAGCACGCCAATCTCGGATAATCAACCACCGCCTGACACGGTTCCAGAAGTGGAGCCAGAGGAGGAAGATGAATCTCCTATGATAAAGAAATGCAAAGGGAACAGATATCGAAACTCTGAGAATGGAACGTCAAAAACACTTAAAATTGAAAAAGTAAAAATCAGCAAGGTGGGAATCTTTGATTGTCGCTATTGCTCTCCTGCAGTGGTTTGCACTTTTGTTATACTTCCCCTGGGGACTTCCGTCTCACCCATCAGTTGAAGTTACGGTTGCATTATAGGGGTTATACTATGAATGGGAAATTGGTTTCTCTATCATCCCCTCTAGATGCCCAGCGCATTTGGGAGATTGTGAAATTACGTACTCGACTGAGCAAAGTTGGAGCTGGGCTGCGTGCACTTACAGTATGGCATGACACCATTGGCTATTATATCGCCAACACCATGGCAGGGAAGCTACAAATATGTATTGTCATGTATTAGGTTTATTGCAGTTGGTGAGAACCTAAAATAAATTGACTTTGCCGACAGTCTAGTTACCCTGCCTGCTACAACTTCTCAGTTTGATCATGTCATAGTAATAGGGAAAACTTGTAATTAATCATGAAATTTAATCAGGACCAGTCACCGTTGGTGCCGCGTGTCACCGTTCCTCGTCTGAAGAGAGAAAAGCTGATGAAATATGCTATCAGACCTACTGAGATGATCGCAGATGAGGAACCATCAGTTTCCAGGGAAGGGGAGAATGGCAAAGAGGACCT
Organism: Botrylloides violaceus; assembly: GCA_030412335.1. NCBI lineage: Eukaryota > Metazoa > Chordata > Ascidiacea > Stolidobranchia > Styelidae > Botrylloides > Botrylloides violaceus. The sequence goes on from JASFYC010000331.1 coordinate 167,476, forward strand.
GACTGTTGATAGATTGGCTTGGATGCAGGTACGATGTTGATTGCCATACACCTATTAGTGATATTGCATTCGCAGGATATACAGCAGGGATTAGCAAGTAGAATCGGACTTATGAAAATTATAGCACCACATTTCCACGGATAGTGTCTGCCTGCAAATTCACATTTAATGCTTTGAGATAAATAAGGATGGTTGGCCATGCATGTCTCATTTTTAATCATTGCCAAATACCAACTACTGAAGCGCCTGCAGTTTGGTCCTCACTGACGCAATTAGTCGAAAATGGAACGTATGATATTTGGGTATTGCCCAATAGTCGCGATCAGATGGCCGTGTCGTTCTATTTTCATGGTAGAATGGACGCAGAAGTGATGAGTACCGTATCCGTTTCCAAGGCCAAAACACAATTCAAACTTTGCTTTCATAAGTTTCTGATGAAGACATTCTGACGTCATTAAGCATACCAAATCTGCTGTTTTGAATTGTGATATCGCTTAGCTATGTGCCTTTTGTAGGTTATCATACCACACATGTATGCATTTTTCTATTATGCTATTGTTCATCGCAAATTTGCATCCCACTTCTGTACCATTTACAGCACTTTTTTTGTAATGGCCGGATGTTTTACAACAGCTTGTTGAGCAAGTTTGTATCATGCTAACCAGGGATGAGAAAGCAGGTATTCCTCAAACGCTTCCTCTTCTACCGAAAAAGTAAACCAAACAATCCCGAAATATAATACCAAGTATAATTTTTCACACGTTCGACTAATTGCATTGGCGATGACCAGACCACCGACACTGTCATATTTGTCATATGATAAAAAAAGGGTTTTTGGTCTGCCCCACCGATGTTTACTTCAATGCAGTCTACAAGGATTTGGGCGTATGCTCGACTGTGTGTGAAATCGAAGGCGTTAAAATTTTCAGACTTTCATTTCCATCTCTCTCGCTTCGGTTTCAACACCCCTGAAGCTGGAAGGATAAATGAATGTATTCTACATACAACGGTCCTTGCATCGTGCCTTTTTAATGAAAATATTCACTGGCGTGCACTTCTATATATAAATTACAAATGGATTTCAGGAAACTCATTCGCCTTAAAACAGTGAATACCGTAGGTTGAAATCTAAAAATTTGTGTGAAACGGCTTTCAATCTCAAGGAGAGCAATGGTGTTTTTCTAGGTTGACTCACAAAATTTCCAATGGTTCAAATTTGAAACGAACTCGAATCACTGGAACTCCCAGCTCGTCAGGACTAGAAAATAGCTTTCACCATAAAAACAAGCGTAAATACCATAATGAAACACGGCTGCATAGCATCACGTTCAGATGCAGGTGGTCAATTTCCTCGAGTAACCTTAGCTTCATATTTTCCACCTATACCAGGCATAGCCTACTGTATCGACATTTTATGTTTACAGATTTTCAAAAGGTTACGTCAGGAGGATTTATGCCGTTGCATGAGAGTGTGTAAAGCATTCTTGAAGTGGTGCTCAGATCCTTCGTTTTGGAGAAATATTGATTTGTCTGAATCACCGATCTCAGCTGATGCCTTGCGGTGCATTGCAAGACGGCAGCCTAGCAGTATCGACCTCACCCGGAGCTATGTGTCGAATGACCAGTTAAGCTGGCTCATCAAACGCTGTCCGAGCTTGAGAAGTTTGAATCTAACAGGCAACTCTTGGCCTCTTGTAGCCGCATTATCGTCCGCCTCATGCCCACAATTGCACGTACTCAATTTATCTTGGGTATCAGGATTAACAGACTCTTTGCTCAAGCAACTCATCATGCCACCAAGCGATGCTCGACCTGGTCAACAAGTTACACACACGAGATTAAGATTTTTGAAGCATCTTTCACTGAATGGCACCGACACAACAAATGCGGGCGTGACTCTATTGCCACAGGAGTTGCCTTTCCTCCGAACGGTTGATCTTAGCTATTGCAGTGTATCTGACAAAGCCATTCGATGTCTGGTATCTGCCGCAAACAATAAAAACTGCCCTGAATTGAACACAATTATTGCTAGAAGCTGCCCTGATATCACTTCAAAATCGCTGAAGCATGTAACAGAATTCCGAAACATATCGAAAGTTGATTTCAGTGATTGCTGCCAAATTACAGAGAAGGATTGTATGGACATTTTGCGAAAACACGTATCAAAACGTCTGGAAATGATCGAGCCTGGTTTGCTGGTGGCAAGTCAGTGACCATCTCAGTAGGCATACACGCCTGGAGAGATGGAGAAGTCCGGTATTCTTTCCAGTGAAATTGCTCATGTCTGTTGCATGATGCTCACGAACCAACACGACTGCTGGGCCGGCGTATTTGAATCCGAATTCGTGTGAGAGAGCGCAAGCGAAAATTAACATTTTTCCAACCCTGTAAGCGCAGCAGGCTACCTTCCTGTTGTCGCTGATAATGGGTTATTTTCCAAAATAGCACCGCACATATATTCGTTTGTATTGTGATTAGCTGACTCTACATGTCATGGAGTGACACGGTTTACAGTACATTGTGTGTTTTGTTGATCCTGCATTTGAGAGGAACCTCTTTTCGTTTTGTTTGCTCTTACATATCACCTCTTATTAACATAGGAGTAAGACGAATATATTTTCATTTTTCATGTTTGCATCATTCACTATGGATATTGCTGTAGCTGCAACCATGTGTTTCGTTCACCTGGCAGTCATGTTGGTGGTATTATGCCGCTTGGCCTCTCGCGGGTCTTTACGATCACCATGGATTCGAAAAGGGGCTTTTGTAATATAGGCCTACTTGGGCAATTTCAAGGTAATATTGTTGTCGGGATATCGAGTAGTCCAGTCAGCTCAGCTGTTTGGGGGCTTGTCCGTGAGGTGGGTTGTTCCCTTTGCGCCACCCCGCATCAAACCTCTAAACAAATACATTAGGATTCGCAGCTCCGGTGTCTTAAAGGTAACGCAGAGGGGTGTCGCAACACAACGATGTCCACAATTTCCATCGTGTCCATGTCAAAATTTACCTCTCGCGCCGTGGCTGTACCGTCTGCAGATGCATAATGGCCGAAAATACCCCCCCCCCGCCATGGACAGTCCCAAGCCCGACGAAATGGCGGCAGAAAGCAATTGCAGGCACAGGTGTAAGAGGTACGCTTTGCTAAGTTCGGTGGTCAATATGTTTAGAAATTCAGTCCTTTATACTTATTGGTAATGTGGTATGAAACAAAGTGACAAGGTCCTGTCCCCTTCGCGACATAGCCAAACCGCCCGACTGATGACCCTTATTCATCCAACCTAACCAAATCCATACACGATGAGGCACGCATAGTATCCAGCGTGTATGCCCACAGGCACCCAAGTTGTCGAATATTCCATTACTAACTAAGTCGTCATATTAGGCTGCAAGTCATTACTGCAGAAAATCCAACGTGCAAACGTAACTGTTACATAGTCTTAGAATTCTCTGAATAAAATAGCCCGATTCGCTGGCGTGTCAACAAATTCACCTCTGTGATGTCCAGCATCCGGTGGTTATTGTGCGAAAACGCCAACTCGCTCTTTTGTCAACGAGAGTACAGTAGGCTACATTATCTTAATCGCTGAGTGAGTGAGCTCCTGGTTCGTAATCGAACGACAGCGTCCGGGATATTACAGCCTTATTAGCCAAGCAGCAGATCTTCAGTTGCGACTCCGCTTCACCGATTTGATGAGGGAGCGAAGAAACACTGTAGGCCTATAGCCTCGAACGGTGGAGGTTGTGGTTGGTATTGCCGGCATAACATGTTATTCACAGTCGCTGTGCTCTCGCATTATAGCTTGTAGACTTGGCGGTAAATATTGTGTGAATTTCGGTATTCCAGTTGTTTTCCGTACCGTGATATAGAGCCTGCACAGTGGCATTTTGCGAACACTTGGCGCCAGGACGTTGCGTTTGGTTTCATACGCAAAACGGGTAGGGGTGGCTACTAGAAGTAACTAGCTGAAATGCCCAACACGAAACCAAGTTCGTCCTTTCTTGCCGTGACTTGCGTAAATTATAAAAGCATTTTGTAAATAGGCGGGCTTGTTCAGGGCCATGGCGTGTTTAGATAGGTTGAAACTTGAAATTTTGGCGGGCAGGTCTGGTAGACTCGTTTGCAAACCCTGTCGGACACAGCCTAAAGGAAAATGCACGCTAGATTGTTGTTACTGTGGCGGTGTGGAGGATGATGTAAAGTTAGGTCAATTGGTTGGCCAGAAATATAAAATCGTTCGCTTGGGCGTGATAATAGGCAGAGGCTACTGGCTCCTTCGGGTTCTATGTCGATTATTTTCGCGGCAAAGCCAGATCCGCCAATCAATGATGTGCGTAGTTTATACGGGAATTAGTTGAGGTCGGGCAGTGATTGATATGTACCGTCAACGCCTCTTGCCCAGAACTGCGGTAGCGCAGCTGCCTGGCTGACTGACTACACAAAAACGTCATGTCGAGCATCACATCTTGTATGTTTACAGCTACGTTGTGCATGATTACTATTATTATTAGCCAAGAGTGACATCGACATTTTGTGCCGTTTACGAGCTGAATCATCGAAAACTGGTTTTGAACCGTTGAATGTCTTTTAGAAGCATGGATTCTAGCGGTGTTTCAGAATATCAAATTGCGATCACGGTAAGTTAGCTTTCTCTAATCTGCGCTGTATACTTCTCGCGTCGATAAACAGCAGTTTGCAATATTTGCATATCTGGTAACAAATTCGTTGAAAGATGTTTTAGTGGGGTAAGCCTAAACGGCTGGGTCGCGGAGGTAGCGGGGAATGGAAATTTCTAACAGGCGGGGTAGGCAGGGTATCTCCCGACCTGAGTCCAGGGCGTGTCGCAGGCGAGTTGGGTAGGGTGGTCCATGGCCTACTTTAGAGATGCCTCCTAGACTAGGCCATGGGTGGTTCATGGCCTACTCTAAAGTATGGGTGGTCTCTGGCGGTCCCGAATGGAGCGAATCGGTGCCGCTTTTTAGAATTGCCATTCCCCCCTACCTCCACCCTCCCCGCTTTTTAGGGTTACCCTAGTCCAAACCCGTTCCACTTCGATGAGTACGCGCCTCCCACCAAAGGCGATCTTTATCACAGGCCATGCCACCGTCGGCGGGCGCACGCAGACTGGAGGCGGATTTTTATGAGTGGCGGCGAATGGAATCCGCCTATAGTCCTAACTTTCGACCCTCGTTATAATTATATCGGTAATCCCGCTTGTTTGCCAGTCCGATTATTTCTCCTGTTTGTATGACCCTCCGTCCTGCTATTGAAGACTAGCTCGCAGGTGGACGCCGGTGCCGACGGGGATGTCTACATTCAACTGATTGGAGTGGACAATGACAGCACACCATGGAATTTATTAGATAACTTGTTCACGGACGATTTTGAACCTGGGCAAAGAGATATTTTCTATGTGGAAACAGACGATGTTGGAATACCATCGTTTATCCGATTCGGTAAGCCCTAATAAGTAAAGAACACATGCACTGTCTTGAGATATTTTACCTAAGCAATGGGTCGCAATGAGACTCGGTCTTATATTTAACATGAAAGTATTCGTTGGGATTTGTTTTATATGTCAGAGCCCACAGAAATTCACTAGGAAAGCGCACTGAGGCGCACCGACAGTAATAATGAGGAAATTGCTTCCAGCCGATTCAGCTCTGACGTGGCGTAGGCCTGCGCTGTTTTCTTTGATTGATGACTGGCAAAATATTGGGATCGTAACCCGAAGCAGTAATGCTGTCTACTCGTTGGTCAGTAAGCCCCCACCTCGTCGCTATGACAAATTCTCGGTTAAGGTTCTGGCATAAACCGGTTACACAAAACCGGATGAGGGGCAACAACCCTGTCTATCGTTGCAGAAGCATATGTCGCGGTACAGAAAAAAGTCATTATTCTAATTCGGTGGCAGGGTCGTCAGCGTGATTTCCCAAACGGGCCCGTCGATATGTGACTCGAACTTTTGAAGTACTGAAAAACTAGGACTCGACTTCGACATAAAGACATTGGCGACTGAACTTGACTTATTGTGCGTCGGAATCAGTGTTTTGGTCACAACACTAGCATACCGCAGCATTGTTCGCTAAACGGTAGATTGATTCGCAGCTTAAATACTTAAGACAAAATGTCGATTTACGCTGAAGGAGAGGTAATTCTGCTTCCGATGACGATCCGTATTTGGAGACATGTTTATAAAATTTTATTTGATTAAATTTGCTAATACTGGAAACATCTTGTTTAGAGATCCGAGAAGGCGCGAAAGACGAACGTTGGGCTTGCGATAATGTTATTGTTACATACCGAGGTGCGGATGTCGCCTTTCCTCTGTACGACTGGGTCGAGAATGATGTAACAATAGCAAGAGGATCAGGTATGCTGTATTTGAACGCCACTAATGTTGGCAAATTCGCTCGACGATATGAGCTCCTTCTTCAAACTCATTTTTACTTAAATAGCAACTCGTGCACGAAAATGAATGCTTATACTCAAAATAAAAACGTTTCCGCCTATTATAAGGGACGTCACTTAGGAACCTGTCTATTGTGTATCTATCGTATATGACCTAGGCATTCGATTGACATGCTTACACTACGCGCGATATTGTGGACGTGTGATACTCTGTAGGCCTATACGATCCCACTCATCTTATCGGGAAAATTCGAGGCGGTTTGTGTTAGGAACCTTTCCACTTGTCACGGGCTGATAGGTTCAGTTCTCGATGAAAGACAAATATCGTACTTACAGTACAATCGGCGTTTTCTTGTCTGCTCTTCAAAACAGTGAATCTGCCAAATTTATCGGCCTGGTAGTTACAACATGAAATGACCACGCGTGATCGGTGCTCCGGCGTGTGGCGATGAGAGTGATGAAGCCTATTTTCCGTGAAATCATACTCAAGATTCACTCTCCAACTATAGCAATGAATGGCGTAATGCGATTTGCCAATAGCCCCAGTCAGAGAAATGCGAGCGTCCCTACCTGACCCGCGTGTGAGGTTGCCAAGGCTTGCGCATAGAACGCCCCGCGTTAAGAGGCCCACACATGGCCTTGCTAGAGAAATACCTGGCCCATGTACATAATTGCCACAGATGGCCCATGCCTTATCGCACTCACGTGGGCCAGTTATGGCCTGAGTAGGGTCGTATATGGCCCAAAAACGCCCACACGTACACGGGCCGGTGTTGTGTTTGCATACTCTTAACAACACACCGGCCACCAAAAGCCATGCGAAATTGCAGCCTCACGCCATACGTGGGCAGTACGTAGATTTCTGATTGGGGTATCACTTCTGCCTGATTTAATTTGTCCAGTAAAATGAAAGCAAACAGCATATACGGTGTAAAAGTAGCAAAGCACACCCTGCTGAGCTGACTGCCGCCGTATATGTCAAATCAGCTGAAATTGCTGAAATAACAAAAGAAATCCATATAATATATTCAGCTTTTTCGTACACGCAAGCAACTCCGTTTTTGAAAGCCGTGAGGTCTAGAGAGATTGATCGCGCAAGAGCAAAATTTCAGTGGCTTGCAAGACCTAGTGCGAGAGATTTGGGACGAGGACTTCCGCGTTTCGCTGATTCCAAGTCACATTTGGAACTTCCGGATATATTCAAGATGACTAAAGCGCGAGAAGCAAATTTTACCAGCGCGACTGTGGAGGGTGCGACCACTGTTGGAATTGCAAGTATCGAAAGTGAGTATGATAAAAGCCAACGCGTCGATATATTCATGTCCGACTAATTGCGAAATGGTCTCTTGGCTAGCAGATTCCTAAACTGAAAATTAAAATATTGGATTATGCCTTCCTTCCCGTTCTTTTGGCCGTTCTACGTACATTTGTGAGTGGCCACGCCGCTCATCATTTGACATTGATTTCTAGGCCGGGTGCCCTTGACGTCAAGGACAAGGATATAGTTTTTGCTGCATTTACACAGAATGACTCGATATACTCACACAATACCGGTGTATATTCATATCGTGCGAGCGTCATACATTAAAATGCCAAATTAAAAAACGTCATTTGTCGTAGACATTACACCATTTGTGGGTGGTCACATTGGATCGAACCTCTCGTGATTTGGCAGTGATTTTGTCTCCGGGTGGCCTACCTGCTACAATCTTCTCTATTTTCCCCGGCTTGGGACCGGCCGCGGCTATGGAGAATATCCAAATACAAACCAGCTGTGTTATGTCAGTAGTTGCCACATGTCCGAACCATTCGATTGTTTCACAGGTTTCGTTTCTGGTCTCAACGATTTTGAGGATTTCAAGGAATTGTATAAACATATCAATGGAAGTCAACACCCTCCGTTCATCGACAGGTAAGAAAATGAATTTTATGCTGATATAAGAAAACTATAATTGTGTCGTTTGCTGCACCTAGGTGGCACACAGATGTGGAATTTGGACGGCAACAAATAATGGGACTTGCGCCACTATCTCTTAAGAGGTTGGTACTTTGCAGCATAATTTGTACATAAATACGCCTGTGTCTTTCGACTGATATTCTGCGACAAATGTCCCAGCGCTTGCATAAGACCTGAACAGTAGCTAACCAAATACATCACCTTTATCTTCACTTGATGAATATGCGTTTATCGAGGGTGGTTGTAGTTGGGTTAGCGAATGTCGTAATGTAGTTTAACTCCGCGCTGCTCTGACACCAAATTGCGTGTTCGAAACGCCACGTCAGTGACGTACGCTTCTAAGAGCTCTTCACACGGCGGTCTGTCTATACTGTTTTTGCACGAGTCTTAGTCGAGGCTGAATTGATGATTATATTGAACCAATATTCCAAGTCACTTCGATAACAAGTTCGTACGATGAAATAATCTTAGCAAGTCCGAATAGATAAGTCGAACGGTGTATCTTCTATGACTACATTTCTACAACGCATATAGGCTCCGTTGCACGACTCCATACGGCATCCAGGCACGTAATAGTGTTAGGAGAAAACCTCATTTACCCTGCAAAAACGGCTATAACTACTATAATATCTAGAGTAGGTATCCATCTAATTTTTATATCAACGCTGCCTAATTAATAGACCGGCAACTGTGGCAATTTTCATTCCTTTGCGTTGTGTCGTTTGGGACGCGCAGTTAGGGAACAGAAGATATATCTTGGTATAATATTAATGATAAGGTACGCCAGCAAAAACTTTTTACTTCCATTTCGGGAAGTCTAATAATAATAAGATACGTGAGTAAAAACTAAAAATTCCCTACCGGGAAGTCTAATGAAGCATTGCTGGACGTCAACTTTAGTGAATTTTCCTTGAGATGTCAGTACATACTTATGGAATGTCTAGTTGTGCTCAAATGTTTGCCATTGCAGATGCGATTCATTGCCGTATTGTTGTGCTATCGACGATTACGAAGTGAGGAATCTTCTTGACGGCAAATCCCTTGAAGAGGAAATTGAAGTAATATGTCTACTATTCTGTTCTTGTTATTGACAAATGTCAATTCTTCTGTTAGTAAGAGTTCTTCCGTATTTGTATTGTATCAAACGTTCACACTTCCCATATCTTAACGACGATGCGGCAGGAACAAGTAATACTACATATCATGCAATCAAGTACACTGAATGAGTGTATTTTGGTGTCTCGAGTCCATGCAGCTGAAGTCAAATAAAGACAAAATAAAATGCGGCCCTATCTTACCTTGTGATTATCACGTTATCATGGATTTTCGACTAGGATAGAACATATATTGCTAGGCGACGTGTTTTATACTAATAAGGTACTTTTCTGATTTTTACAGGCAGGATACATCTACATTGGAGACTTCAGCAAAGTATTCAAAGGAATACCCAGAAATACCAACCTGCTTGGTGACACCTTGTGTTGTCCAGATGTGATTGGATTGTTCCGTGCCAATGCCAACGGAGATCTCGTACCGATCGCCATTCAACTAGTCCCCGAAGAGCCTGACACCATTTTTACACCTGATAGTGAATACCACGACTGGCTTCTGGCGAAAATGTATTATCGAACGGCAGTTTCTAATCTCCATGAGGTACAATGAAACGGGGGCGCCTAAATGTGGCAATTGCAATAGGTTTGGTTGTTTGGCGAGAATTTAAGAGTAGAGGCCTATGTATTGACATTGGATGCTTAGACCTACTGTATGCATTGTGTAGGCAGAGTCTTGGGTTTGTTGGAACCCGTCAAGCTGGTACGCGCAACAGATGCGCTGGGGTCGGATTCAATATTCTAAGGTCCGGCACCAGACGAGTACAAGGCACCTGGATGCAGATAAGTGCCTATGATAAAAATCTACAACATGTTGCGTGTTGCCACTCAGATGCACAGAATACCGCCTAGTGCGCGCTGCAAATCCGAGCAGAAACATGCGCCGTGCTTATAGATATATGCATAGGCCCATCATGGCCTACTTTAGGCCATGGGCCCATATATGTAACATTTTTACTAATATCAATTTTCAGTGGCATTACCATTTTCTCCTTACTCACAACGTGATGGAACCGTTTTCCGTGTCGCTATTCCGATGTCTTCCACGTTCACATCCGATTTACAAGCTACTCCGACCTCATCTTCAAACGGTGTCTGCCATTAACTCCAGAGCAAGAGAAGGATTGGTGGGAGAAGGGTCCTTGGCGAACAGGGCGCTAGCAACATGTACGTATGTAATGCATTGTATGTATGTAACTATGTCTTTACGTACAAGCAACAATTTTTATGGCAGCATTGCCTGTGCCAGTAAATTTAAGTCGTGGCAAGCCACTACTCCGAGCTTTAATTGTAAAAATAACTGGTCGGTGGAGTTGCCAGCTGCCTAATAGCTGGCTCTGGGTTACGGCATCCGGACTAAAAATAATATCTATTATGCCATGTCTTCGAATAACGTATGCGTCGAAGCCAGATGTAGAAAATGGATCAATCACAGCACAAAAGAATTGAAGGACGGCGGCAGGTAGCCTAAGCAGCGTCGCCGTCCTAAACTGCTGTGCCGAGATGATTGCTTATATCATGATATGACGAATATTATTTTTTGCATTTAGTGGGCATCGATTGCGTGCGGTCAATGTACAAGACCTTTCACATGAGCGACCTCGTCTTGCCCGATGTGCTTAAGGAGAGAGGTACAGTATGCGATTTCTCGCGCTGACACTCTGGAGCGGGTGTCTATATTAGTCTATTCTGTCCGCCTTCTGATTGGGGTTCGCTTCCCGACCGAGTCAAATCGAAGACTTTAAAATTGGTATCCGTTCCTTCCCTACTTGGCGGTCGGTTTCGGGGAAGCGCGGAGAGTTGTGGTTGTGATAGTGATCCGGGCTATAAACTGGAAGTATTGATACGTATACCGTAAGCATTGACCTGGTGTAAATGACATTAGTAGTTGAAAACGCCATGAATTCCAAATAAACAAATAAACAAACATAGCACGGTTTTGGCCATCGAGGTAGCGCCATTGTCCAGGACTCCAGGTAAGTTGTTATCGGGATGCCGGAATAGCGTATATTGTAGGATTATTCGAGATTGTAGGAATTTTAGAAATGGTTGGTGTTATTTCGTATGGGACTAGACGTCAGAGGGCAGCTACTGCTCGGTAGCACAAAATAGCCAGACACCGTTACGGGAGTTATTGTGGACTAGTTAATTATTTCAGAGCGTTTTACAAATTTGTGGTCATTTTACACAGGCCTGGACGATAGGAAATCGCTGCCAAAAAACTATTTCCGTGACGACGCACTAAAGCTGTGGAATATAATCGAGCAATTCGTCGTTTCCATCCTTAGAATATACTACATTAGTGATGATGTAAGTATATAATTTTCATTTTTTGAGCAAACATCGCTTCGTGGGTGGTTATGGTTACAAACTCGTTTGTAGGATGTATGGCGTGATGATGAAGTGCAGGCATTTGTTAGAGATGTTGCCGTGGAAGGGTTAGGATGGGAAGACGGGAACGCAAGAGGGATGGCATCTGAAATTAAGCATTTTCGGGAACTGGTAAGATTATTCACAGATAAAGGCTGTTAAAATCTTAATAATCACGCAATGCAGTACTCATCTTCACTAATGCGGATTCAACGATTACTACAAAACTGCTTGACGAAATGCACGAGGCACAAGGTCTATATTATCATCAATCTCCCTTTTTCGCAATAAACCTCACTCCATATCGTATCCAGGCACCGCGAAATTCATGTGGAGATCCTGTAGACCAGCGTGGCCCAACTACAGGCCCGCGGGCCGCATGCGGCCCGCTGATATGATTTGTGTGGCCCGCAGGTTTTCAGTGTTGAATCAGTTTGTATTTGCTACGAAAAACAAATTACGGCAAGAAATCATTGACGCGTCACAAAAGCGCATATTTGAATGAAGGGCAGGCAGGAAGCTCGCCATTAAATTAGTTTCCGTAACGTTAGGACTCATAGGCGCCGACTTCGGGCTTCATTCTGGGCAAGACGCAAGCAAGAAGCACTGTTCGTTCGCAAACCTGCTAGTTTCTTTATTTGAACTTCCGGATGTTTCATTTTCTGTTTACGACATAGCGTGAACCGTTCTATTGCGGCGCCGCCTAGTCTGCGTTAGGTGTAATGATGAATGTTAGGACTGTAGGGTCATGTTTGCAGTATCTCAACTCCATGTTTGGAAGTACATACATATGTGAGAGTACTTTTTCAACTATGAAGCAAATCAAGTATAAAAACAGAAATCGAATGGCAAACGAAACACTGGAAGATATAGTCTCAGACTTGCAACCACAAACGTCGGAATTGACGTAGAAGCGATAGTAGTGGATAAGTCTCGACTACAAGCATCTCACTGATACATACTTTCAATAAATTGATATTTGCTATTATGTGACAATTTCGCATTAACTTTCATTCGCTGATTTTGATTATTGAAACTTGTGAATATGTTGTTTTTATGGTCATTTAGTTGGGAGTGGCCCGCAAGCTGTCATTTTTTTGTGAAGTGGCCTGTAAGTCAAAAGTAGTTGGACCACGCTGCTGTAGACACTAGTTTCCTGACGGGAATTGCCGCCTTCCCTATGTTTTCCAATCGTCGTGTTCAGCTTCCATCAGCCTATTAAACTTGATTATACTACCGGCACGCTGGGCGCTTGTATTGCCTACAAACTTTCGAATATTCGTGGAGTCAAATCAATGAAAAAAATCCAAATTTACCACCAAAATTTTTTTTCTTCTCAGTAATAGGATGATTTGAAAGGGGTTGTAAATCTGAGCAAATCATATATAAAAAAATTAAAAAGAAGCTGTGGCTGTTGAGTTATCGCACTTGAGTATAGAATTTTGTGCCCGCTCTACCAAATCAGTCACTGAATTTTCAGGCATTCATTTTCTAAGACTAATTACTCACCCTAGTCTTAATAATTAACATGAAGACGTTATTGTTGGGAATTCAGATGTGTGGGTAAGACTTTCAGAGCACTTGTTTGGGGTTAAGGGTCATGACCTCAAAAGAAAATCGAGCCCCACCGAAATCACTCAAGCGCAACGGAATTTTCAAAACGTAACATCTCTTGTCTATTCATCCCGTCGTTTGAAAGCACTTGACAAGTAAGGATTGCCCACACAATTTCACGTGACATATCGGTCTGGTACAAAGAATTGGTACAAGTGAGAATATTTAGTTACTAGCGGATTACCCGGTTTCACACGGGACGAAATGTGATGAAAGTATGATGTAATTGACGAAATACTGAAAGTGTATAAATGCACAGCCGCAGAACAACTGAAAAATTGAATCAAAGAAAAGAACTTTTAGAATTAGAAACGTTAGTGAACACCAGACCACATCACAAAATTCACGGTAGGGGAAGAGTGGGACCAATTGGACAAAAATCAAATTATCACTCTGTTTGCGAATGTCTTTCATCGCTAACTGAACTGATCACGCTCATCGGAACCCTTCGTGTGAGGTCCGCGTCAGTGACGAAACTCGTTGAAATGCACATCGCGGAAGTGACGTTTTTTTACTTTTTAATAATGCGAAATATCGTCCGAAAGGTCCCGACCCCCGAGGTCCTATCGGATGGGGTAGTGGTACCTTTCGGACATGTTACAAAACGAATTAAAACAACGAAATTGGAGGATGAAAAAAATGAAATGACACAATGTGGGCCTATTTTTAGGGTTACGTGTACGTAAGTTTTACGCCCATCCATCTTAGGGCAGGACTCGGCCGAAAGTTCGTTTATAACGCATAACGCTGAAGGTCAGTGGAAAAGTTCAACACATGGCATAGACGTTTCGTCGAGGCAAACGGCTGCGGAGTCGGCAGTATTGCAATCACGTCCTCTAATTTAATCCACCCCTCATGTTTCGAGACCGTGCCAGGAATCTGACCTCAAAATCACCGTCGTCGTCTGGACCATCCGGGACTTGCCCGATGAAATTTTGATGATTCTGTTCTTTGGAATACACCCGAATTATGGCGTAATCTGCGACTTTCAACTCACCCCTGAAAGAACCTCCCTCACCACTGCTATTGCTTGCCATCTCATCACTTAAATCTTCTTCATCCACACTGTCGGTATCTGAGGCTAAAGGGACAGCATCATCGTTGATTTCGCTACTTCACAGTCTCACCTCTTTCACCAGATGAAATTCGGCCAACTTGTTTGACACCTTTTTCACCCAAAATTTTTCCAGATTTTACGACCGTATTTATTCCCGTTTCGTCAAGGTTCCAGATGCTTTGGGGAGGGATAGATCCATTTCTATATAGCACCAACTTCAATTTCTCGAAAAAGTTATTGACTACAGGTCTATTAAAGCCCATTGCACGCGCCATACTCGTGGATTCAGGACTTCGAAGGGTCAAGTCTTCGGACCTTCTACGAAATCCTCGTAGCCAATGATCACCGGCTGCTTCATTCTCCTCCCAGCTATTCGGAATGCGCTTATTTTTAATTTTAGCAAATTTGTATGCCAGCTTTCTGGCCTGCATTGTGGTCAAACCATGAAACATTTTGGAAGACTGAATTAAATATCGCTTGAGTGCATCTTCTTCCTCCGTAGTAAAGACCTTTGAAACATAAAATGAAGCTAAAACCTGTTCACATTTCAATTAAAATGAATGTCGATATGCCTACCTGTGTAGTCGTCATTGAAAGTTTAACTTCTACTGGAGCACCTAAACACTTTTCTCGCTTAAAATAATCGTACAAAGTTGATCGAGGTACACCGAATTGTTTTGCCGCATTCCTGATGCTCATGCCCTGTTTTACGCTTTTTAGAGCCGACTGGAGCTGATTCGAGGTGAACAGACCTTTAACCCCTTTGTTTTTCTTGAACGTTGGCATATTTCTTTACGATATATTTCAAATATACTGCAACTTGCGAACAGAATGTGACGTCGGCGTAAGGCGACCATTCGGACAGCGACCGAAAGGTCGGCATGGGATGCTGTCCGAAAGGTCCCCTGATGGCCATTTTGTAAGTTTGGACCAGTAACTCGAAATCGCATTGACGCTGGCAACTGAACTCACTGGTTATAAGAACGTCTAGCTACCTAATATTTACTACCACAATGATACCATCCATGGCCTACTTTAGTAGGCCATGTACCATCCTACACTATCGAAAGGTACACAATGTCTCATACACCAACTTGCCTACTGTTTTTACTTTAAGCAGCTTAAAACTTCCTTCGGCCATAACTTCACCACTTCTCCTCTGTCGACCACCTAACTAAGTCAGACTAGAAGTAACATAACCGTTGTTACGCAACTGGAATACCGAGACTAGACGACCACTTGGAGGCCAAAAACAGGCAGTGTCCGATTGGTCATCGTGTCCGAAAGGACCCACGTTTCCCCTACGCTACAAAAATGAATAACTGCACAACAGTGAAACAGCTGAGCATATAAAAACGAAGAAAAGAACCTAGAGAGCTGAAAAAATAGTGAAAAACACAAAACATCATAAAACCTGCATCCCTGTAAAATCTTATGTCGATAGCTTCAGTAATAAAGAAGTTGATTCGTGCACAGACAGATAGACAGACAGACAAACAGGCTCTTTTATTTATATAGATTTTGCTGATTCACTGTCTTAGACAGAAGCTATACATAGCTGCCATATTTGATTTTGGTCACTGTGCTGTGGGTGGTGGAAATCATATACTTAAGTGTGCTTTATTATTGTTGTTCAAGAGATAGTGGCGCCTATCACCGATGAGGTCTGGTGCGCAACGGTCATAACACTAGAAATTAGAATGGCTATAAATATCAGTTAAGTCTTTTTAAGTTAAGAATCTCTCGCAGGCGAGGACGTAGGCCTACTCCACGACTGGAGTTAATGACTGGGGCACAGATACTATATACAGTTTACTTAAGGGTAGCTTCCGTCAAAGTTAATTCTATTCATTGCTATCTTTGTACTGAAATATGGTTCGAAATAATGAAACCGACTGTCTTCAATATTGCTGGCCATTGCGTATCTATCGTACGAAAAATAGTGGAGCCGATGGCGGACGATCCAAATGGTAATAGATATAATAAGCTCCGAAAGCTTGTAAGTTATATTCCAATAACATGGACTGGACGTTAAGTCTGTGGCGACTTATCGTAGGCTATCATGCAGTTTTTCTCTTGTTTTAATTTTCAGAGTTTCACCATCAATTGCCTGAAACCATGTGCTTGCAGCCTTTTTGCAGTATTCTATCATATCGTTAACTGTTCGTATTTGTGGCTTTCTCCATAAGCTTGCTGAGGGCTGTTCATCTTTTCAGAGTGCCACCCACACCATTTAATGCCGATATGCCGTGGCCTGTGAGGAAAAAGGAGGAATCAGCACTTAAATAAAAAAACACGGTAGCTTTGAGCTTCATCTTGGATGCGAAATGTATAATTCTCGTTAAATTCCATTACAACTAACACTGTATCTTAACCATCATGTCTTATAGTAGTAGTCTGCCCAGGGATATCTGGAATATCTGTCTAGATATCCCTGAGTCTGCCACAACATGTGGTCCAGGACAACTCGAGCAACGTCGCATCATAACAGTCTCTTTCGTTTGTATCACACAACATTATTTTGATTAGATCCTGATACCCCTCTTCTAACTGTCCAGTGTCCACCCTTGAGCATTAGAATCTCGTTCCGGTGTATGGTGCAAACGCAGACGGAATGCGTTCCTGCAGCATCAGCCAAACACACACCATTCTGGTTTGAGTGTGGCGAAAGTTGACAGTTGGCAGCGATTTGAAAAATTCTGCAGCGCTTTGCAGAGGTGCTTTTCTCACTTCTCGAGCTTTATGCACGAGCACTTGGCATGTCTGAACGCTCGTAGACAGTAGCCTACTGCTGCTGGGATCATCTTCACAAAGTTTTGATTACCTAGCTCTGTAATTGTCGCAGGCCTTCTCTCCCGAAGAAAATTTGATAGTCATAGTTGCACAGTTTCTTGTCCAAGTCACCACTGATACTTATCCCAGTCTTTTTCCATGGCCTACTTTAGAGTAGGCCATGCTTATTCTTATCTTATTTTTGTGGACGTTGAAGGAGAATTGCAACAAGCTGTTGCAATTATTCGTAGTGGTCAAGAAAACGGGCCTTGTGAGTTCCACATATAGGCCTATTAACGATCTTCTCCCGTTTCCCTCCAAGTTCTACTCGGTATGGAAGTTCTATTTTATCCTTTTCAGTCAATATCTCAAATCCCATCAAAGACGTTGATATTATGAACGTGCATTTGTGGCATTCTTCACCTTTCCCCTGCAATCTTCCAATGCTGCGTTCATTTTTACAGCATCCAGCTATTTTGCTACTTGTTCAGCTATGTAATTGTTGTAGGAAGCTGTAAGATCGGACACTGAATTTAGTATAAATTTAAGAAAGCAATTATTATGAGCTAGCAAAATCTTAAGTAGCAACGCATGGGAAATTGAGTATAAAACATTATCACAATTTATGTAGCTTTAACCAAGAAAGAAACAAAACCAACCAAACAAGAAGTGTATGCGAAATGCGCTTGGAAAACTTCCTTTTTCTTTCGATGTGATTTTCTTCTAAGCGTCAGAGCAGCCACTGTGTCTCGTGGCCTCATCAAAGTTCTTCAGACCAGCCACTCTGTTGGGTGGCTTGTGTGTAGGCCTATGTAGTACAGAATTGGATGAAATGGTCTGCGCTGTGCTCCTTTGCATCACACTCGTTTGACGCACTGGGTGTGAGACCCCATTTGTAGGGGGCGTCGATTTGAAGCATTCCACACCCGTTCTGGGTCGATTGAGACGCGTCCACGGCAGATCGAAGCCGGTCGGCGACGCAGGGAGGGGGATGAAGTAGAGGTCGAGTGGCGTGTTCTTCTGTTTCCACTCTGACCTCCACTAGTCGTCAGTCCAGTCTGCTGCGGCGCTGCTGTAGGTCTCAAGGAGCGAGAGCGCATCAGGCATAATAGGGGTGCCTTGATTTCATTCTTGCTAGTCTTTTATCGCGTTGGCTGTTGACCAGGCTGTGGATAAGATGTGTTTAATCACGCGGGGCCTTAAGACTGATGTAGGCTAGGTGGTAACACTCGTGCGGCGTAGCTCAGGAGGCTGGATGCCAGACAGGACCGGTAGATGTTCCGTTGTGGTCAGTCTCAGGCATCCGGAGACCATGCCATCCGTCTGGAGACCATCTTTGAAGCAGGTGTCTACAAGACCCATGCTTGCATTTTTACACAATACAGGGCACAGTATTCCGCCGGGGCGTATACTAGTGCGATTGCTATAGTTCCCCACTCGCCTCAACTGCACAGTGCACACCAGTCAGTAGACGAGTGTGACCTTCTTTGTTGTTCAGATGGAATGGCGTCACTGAACATTAATTTCCATTTGGTTAGGTACGCGGACAGTTATGACGTTCGCAGAAACTAGGATTTAATTGAGAGGTGTTGATCGACCTTTCATGGTCGTCAATGCTTTGCGGCTGGAATGTCAACGGTCTCTTTACACCGGAGGCTATTAGGCTCTACTCTTCGCGATGAGGTATGGGAGTAGAAGGTGTCCTCTAATAAACAAATGACCACCCTTTCGCATCGAATTGTTTTGATAGGAAACTTTTGACAGACTTGTTTACCAAATGAAATACCTTGTCAGACCTTAAACCTTATCACTAAAAAGAATTAGTTACCATGGCAACCAGCCATCACAAAATGGTTGCACCATAGCGATTTGGCCCGACCACCTATGATATTTCACAAACTTGAAATATGTTAGTTGAAAAATTCTTTCCATCGATATTTAACATTTTTTACAGAATTATGGCTACCTTAGTAACTGGGGATACCAAATGGGAACACGCATCACACAGAGCTTGAACGACTCTGTCGAGAATTCCCCGAAGTTCTGAGTGCGTAGGCTCCCCAACGAGTACACATCGATTGGATCTGAAGTCGATGCGTGCGTCAATGCTTGCGGGGAGTCAGCACGTCTTTGCAGTGTACCGATCATTAGCCCCATAATCATCATACCCCCTCCCCCCCACAAACCTCATTGGGGGTCCGCCGAAAAGAAGCAACCACCCAACGTAATACGGTAAATCTATGAGACGTAGGAAGGAATTCAATTCTCATACCTGCCTCGCTTCTTTATGTCTGTCTGACAAATACCAAAAATACATTCGGTACATCCACCCAAAATCCCAACCTAAAATCGACCCTGCATCAACGATATATACCAACAGAGGCTCTACGCAACTCAATTCCCTGGGTCGGGAATGGGTTAAAAACCATTTTTGGTCCGAGATCTGGTTGATCTGACTTGGAATTGCCCTAAAAGGTGGCATCGTGATATAAATATCCTAGGATTATTTTCCCCATTACAATATGTGTTGATACGAAGGATATAACTCGAGGCCAACTGACCGGCAAATTTTGCATTTTGCATATCTTACAACCAAAACCTGTTCTGATTTTGAATAGTCATTTCTAAATTAATAGGTCTCGCTCTGCACAACACTCATTTTCACGAGCTCAGCTAGTCATGCAGCCGTCAATTTTCCGCAATACCAAACATACCAATTTGTTCCAAATTCTCCGGTTGGCATGAGATTACCTCCACACAGGAAAGGAGAAGTATGATTATGCTTAACGGCAGCATGTTATAAACTCTACTGACAAATATCCTCCCGTTTTGCAGGCGACAATGAAAAGGATTATAGACTCGCTACCAGATTTGCAAATGGCAGCAAGTCAGCTTACAATCACGTATACGCTGTCCCAATACGCGCCTGACGAGGTAAATCTAGGAGCTCATGATTGGACATTTTATTTTTAGAGACCAATCGATTGCCTTGGATGATTATCGCGCCCAATCTATTCATATTTATCGATAAATCAATATCGGCTGTCACCCAAGTGAGGAGTTTGATTATGGTTAAATCGATATCGACCGTGAGAAACTGAAATAAGCGTCCACGTTTATTCATGTTCACGTTTTAGCGACTTGTCGGTATTGAATCTGTGGTGACAGTTCGCCCGCCACCAGCTGCAGTCTATAAGTAAGTCCACGGCTCTATCGATTTAGCTAACCGGGATACGTGTAGAAGTACGCTCCAACTGCGCAGAATAGGTCCTACACCTGGACATCGACAACCTAAAATGTTGGAAAGAGCCATGTAGGACAAACATAAATCACTAGGCCTACTGTATACCCTGAGCAACAAGCTCAGAAATATCAATATTGCGTATTAGAAGGTTACTAGAGCCACTTTACCTACTTTACCCATTAGTTGGTTAACTCTTTTACAGTAGCTGTAAAGGTTTGGCCGCTGGTAGAAGTAACAGCGTTTATATTTAATTAACAGATCTACCTTGGAGAGTATCCGTTGAATCTTTTTACTGACCCTGGCGCATTGAAAGCGCTTGACAGATATCGGTCCCACCTACGGAGGTACGCTCAAGAAATCAAAGACAGAAATCAGACGGCTGGAGACGATGCATATGAATGGCTTCTCCCAAGCAAAGTACCCAATAGTATTGCTGTATAATACACATTGATCTACTCTTTACGTTGCTTGACGAATGATGAGTATAGTGTTAACGTGTAATACGTAACCGAATTTATTGGAAATTTAGTAACCAAGGTTTTGGGGGCGCTCCTTCGTCGCCGAAAGATATGGCCGGCGGAATTCCAAAAGGGTAAACTTCTTAGTCCGTCATAAGGCACCTTCGGATGATATGAGGTGTATTGCCACAGCGAAGCATTCTCCTTCTGTTATAGTTATACCAACCTTCGTCATAAAAACCAAGATTTGGATGTGGCTTCATAACCCTCACGAACCCTCACGATTTCGCCTCCCAGCCTTGTGAATAGCGCTGGTAAATCTATCGCGTTTAGAGCCGGAAAAAGTTGCTAAGTTGTGAACTAATTTTCCAATGAACTTGTAAGTTTCAACAGTGATGTGTGTTGCGAGACAACCGTTATATCAAAATTGATCGTTGTCATAGACTCTTATGTATTCTATATAGGCCTATATATATACAGTATTATCCTACTTAGTCTGTCATTGTACTGTATGTCCTATCTATAGACAGTTTGAAAATTATCTAACGTGACGGACAATCTATCTGAACCGTTTGATTCACGCGTATTGCCTACTCACTTCGGCGTTTTGCAACTGCCTGAAATTCAGTTGCCGGCACCGTACATGCTGTCAGCCTATGCATAGACGACTTCGCTGATTGAATTTGTATGAGCTGTCATTACAGGCGCATCTTCTAGGAATCTAGGACATACAAGTTGACTGATTCTAAACTTTGACGATAACATATACTTTTATCGTCTCTTGCTCTTTTTACGCGGAATGATGTGGTATGTGCCAGTTCTTATGGTTGAGTTCGTTAGCCGGGACAAAATCTATCTGAACTTATGAATGAACGGTGTGGTGTAATAGACATTGTGTGAGTTGTATTCCAGACCGATTGGGCCGATAATAGTTAAGTAATATGCGTTATGCCTATATCTCCGGGAGAAGTGAGAGAGATTACTAGCTAATAGCTACGTCACGCTTAATGGTCTGCCACTGTAGAGCTCTCGTATCACTTGGATTGGGTGTAGGGGAACCCTCCGCAACGGTACTATCGCTTTTGGTTTGTTTAGTAGACACTGATGTCATCACAAACTTTAAGCGATAGGTATCTAGATAACAGAAAGTATGACTATACATGTAGGCTTCGTTAGTTCGCAATCATGGTCCAACTGAGTTTTACAAACAATATTGCATCCACCGTAAATGGTATAAAAGTTCGCTCACTCATATATGAGAAATCCGTCAACTTGAGTCTAACCTTATCAGTAACTTCTCATTTTTTTACGTGGACATTTATCCACGGTTTGCATTATTTAACGTCGTATTGTCGGCTCGTGCCGTTTTTGAACCTGTTTTAAGACAGGGTGGAAGCCGCTGAGAATGAAATTGCATGTCGACGCCATCTAGCTGCAGTTGTATTCGTTATCTTGAGATGTACATTCGTGTTCGGCCTAGGCATTGAAACCTGGAAGGACAAGGTGTACGGTCAACGAAGTGCTATTAGGAGGCTGCTGCCTGCTATTAGATTCAAGTTGACTCCATGACCTAAACGTCCAAGGCTACCGCGGCAAGATTTCGTTTCCATGATGTATTTATTCACGAGTAGTCCGACAGCATATTTTGTAAGCTAGGCCATGGCCTACTCTAGCTAGTAGGTAGGAACTAAAGTAGGCCATGGCTAGTCCTATACAACAACCAGCGCGTTTGTCATAAAGACCAGCTGCGGCGAGTATCTATTTGTGATTTCGCTAAATGCAACGTGTGTCCTATTAGGAAGGAAGTACAATGCAAGTAAATCAATATTGTCACGATTTGAGGAAATACGGGAAATTCAAAAAGGATACCCTGCCTATCTTCCCCCTTTAACAAACGAGAAAACGGTAGATGGAATATTTTCCAAATGCACAAAATTAGGGTTTATTCGATTTTTTGCTGCATTTACACAGACTCACATGATTTACACTCACACTACTGGTGTATGTGCATATCATTTTGTAACATCTTTGGTATGATGCAGTCTCGAGATACGAACACGAGACCTACCGGTTTCGTGGACGACGGCACCTATACCACGAAGCCGGTAAAAATGCTTGCAAAGTGCATATATCTTTCAAATTTCACCCATCTATTAAAATTGACGTAAATGTATGCCTATAGTAGCTGGCAATGACGTCGTTTATTCCAAACTCCACTTCGTGGTGTAGAAACTCAATTTGTAAATTCAAATTCGAAATGCGTTGTTCGCAAATTTCGATAGGCTCATATATTATTATCGAAGGTTATATATTATTTTCGATAACGAGAGGAACATGCAATGCAGGCTTCTGATTGGTCATTCAGCCATTGTTTGACTAATAACCATCCTCTGTCTCTGGGCCATGTTGCGTTTGTGAGTGGGCAATGATTATCATTGAACCGCTTATTGTTTGGAAGCCATTTTATGTACAACGCGTGTCGCAACCCTCAACCACTTTAGTCCGGCATTGGGACTGTCTATTGCTAGGGAACTTTACAGTTTTACCGTCACCATACACCCGCCATAGACCTGACAGCACACAGTGTAAGCAGGTCGAGTTGCGCAAGGCTGCTTTGCTGTGTTGCACGATGACTTCGCATTATATTTAGACGCCGGAATCCTGAGATGGAAAGGGCGAATACCTGTTTTATATGTTACTGTATGTCTAATGCAGCTGGTGAGAATCGATTCACCTATACGCTCCCGACGAGTGGGGTGCTCCCAAACAATTGGACTACTTCCCTGCCGAGAACTACGAACACTTTATTAAATTATTTATTAGCATTCTACACTCACCGACAAATCTACAGAACTTTGTAACTTGTGGGAACCGTATCGTTAACGTTACAAAACACAAAATAGTTGAAGTTGAAAAACGCTGTAATAGTCAAAAATACAACTACAAAATCAATGCCAGCTACTGACTGAATGAGGTGTGACTTTTGCAATGGGCAATTCAAAACTAGGCTTGACTGCCTCCCAACGGTTCAACTGCAATTCAATACAGGTCAGTACAGTTACTTCCTTGATCAGCTGTTTTGCCGGCTAATCTACACAAATTTGCAATTCCTCTACTTTACATATGTTGATTATATCTTCTCGCAAATTTTTAAAAGGAAGAATTGAAATAGGATATCTGCATGATTATTCAAAAAGACTCGTTGTGTTGTATATAACATAGACGCCGCCTCGAATAGCAGTAGCCTACATGTACTAAACCGCTGAAAAATGTTTCGTGGTTTGAGAAAAGTTCTCGATACGGCTAAATTTGTCACGGGTGGGGATGGCAACTATCATATAGCAATTGAGGTAAGTAGACCTACACGTTGTTTTTTCTTCATCGTTTTAATAATATCGATCGGTGTATATGCATAACCCAGGGGTCCCGGATGAAGTTTCCCATCGAGGAGGATTTTGTATTTGATAGGACGGAATTTTTTACTTGTTTGTGTACGACAGCTGCGTCCAGTTTTTCAGGTTTAGAAATTACTACCACTGTTGCCGTTTTTCAAGTTATATAGCTTAGCGTCTTCAACTAGCCCATGTATTCCTACTCCAAGTCGATTATTATAATACGCGGTCACGATAATGTCCGGTTTATAGCCCGGATAGATCACTATCACAACCACAACACGAGCACTCCCACGATTCTAACTGCGAAGGAGAGTTGTAGTGATTTTGGTGATCCGCGCTATAAACTGGAGGTATCGACACGCATATACAAGCATTGACCTGGCGTACCTGGCGTACAAGTTTGAAAACTCCACGAATTTAAAACCGGCCATTGCAAATTAAATGCCCATTTATTTAAAATTGGATGTGTCCTTTCGCTAAATTGTGAATAGTGAACATGCCCAGAAACAGTGACACATTTTCTATTATACAGTAGGCCTATATACTGTAGGCTACTGTTTAAAATACCGAAAACAACGGGCCAGTTATTTCCGATCCTGTGATTCAAATAATCTTTCTCTAACCTTACTAAACCTACCGACCCAACCTAGTATGGCCCGACCCATGGGCTACTTCAGGTACGGCCTGATTTATCACATTCGAGAAAGAAAATGAGTGGGCCGTGGATTCTTTGTCGAGAGTGCTATCAGGGAAATCCCTGTGCCATCTATAAGCTATTTACGGTCACTTACTAAGGGATCAATTGATTCTACAAAAGCATTAAAGTTGCTGAAATTCCTTGGAAAGATATGCGATCACTAATACTAATGATTGATTTGATAAAATTATACCTCCAGAAATCTGTGCAATATCACATAGAGGGATATTTCCTTAGTATGGATAAAGAAGGCAACCTGTTCATGGGTATGCTAGCAATAATTCTTAAAGGATTAAAAAAGTCATTGCCGGAACTAAAGTAGGCCATGCCAGACCCGTTATCGATTTCGCCCTTGGTTGCAAACGGACACTATAGGTAAAGAAACTCAAGACGTGTGTATTGTATTGTGTTATGCTGTGTGTGTGTGTGTGTGTGTGTGTGTGTGTGTGTGTATTGTATATCTATTGATCGTGGCGCACAAGGCCTTTGGGCGTCAAGCGCCACTTTACTTATCATAATAATATAATTATAAAAAATCAGGAACAACTATTGGCTTAATTGCAAGGATTGAGATCGCGTGGCTTGATACTGTTACTTGCATTGTTTTTTCAGACTTCTGGAGCTTATGGTAATGCGGGCTCGAACGCCCAGATTTGCATTCAATTGATAGGAGAAAACAATGAGAGCACGGAGTGGCATGCTTTGGATAACTTCTTCAAAAATGACTTTAAATGTGGGGCTAAAGACGTATTTCACTTGAACGCAAAGGATGTGGGCCATCCACTTTTCATACGATTTGGTGAGAGGTTTGACTCAATTTCTGTCACACTAGAAGGCGAACCAGTCAGATTTCAGATAATATACGACGAACGGCGAAATTGTGTACCACAATCCTACTGTAGATGTTTCGGCGAAAAACCAGGGATGTCGCGGCTTGGGATGGCTAACTGGTCACGTGACCAAATTTGAAATATACCCGATGAGGTTTACGCTTCGATCGATCACGACTCATTTGAATCGGCGGCGAGGTGTTGTCGGATCGCGCTGTTCGAGTAATAGCATGGCGGTGGTTGGCGGTTCTAGGGTTGAGAAGTTACTAGTATTGCAGTCAGATAAGAGATAGATCATCATAAGGTAGAAGATTGTCATGGGTGTATATTTGCCAACTGTCACGAAGCTCTGTCTTATTAAAACTAAGTTTCATATTGTACGTCTAACATCAATAGCAATATGAAATGACTCAGTTCTTAGTAAGTGGTACTCTTAGGGCGAATGTTCTGTAATCCTTATCATATTTTGGGATGTGCTGGTAAGGTATGCCGCTACGGTACGGTACCGTACTGTGCCTGTAGTGGTAGGCCGTCGATGAATGAAGGTGCCGGAACCGTATGATATATCAATGTAATATGAACTTGAAAAATTGATTTAATCTGACTTATTTACCTTATCATAGTTAAATGTGACTTTTATTACCTTAGCTACCTACAACTGTAATATGCCAAAAGTAGGCCAATGGCCTACTTATAAGGGAACAGCTAGAAGAGGAGAATGGGATTTACATGCTGTGTACCAAGATGCAGGACAGGGTATAGGCCAAGAAAAAGTCATGAAGATGTAGGGCAAGGTTACAAATTTCGGCTTTTTGTCTTTCCCCTGGAAAAGGATTTGAGGAAAAAATGGATAAAGGCAATTCCAGGCAAACACTGGAAAGTGTCAGAACATTCTAGAGTTTGTGAGAAACATTTTTCCCTCAGAGACTTCGCAACAGAATCATGCGACACAAACAGTAGTCGCCGAGACATGCGTGGAGATCAGACATTATCAAGGGAAATGTTTAAAATCTGGTGTTTTCCCGATTTTGCCAGAGTATTTGAGTTCAAGTTGTAAGAGGAGGCGAAGTACTGAATCATGTTCATCAGCTAGAATTGCGAAGGAAAATTCAGTAATAGAGAGTCGTAACAACCATTTTCTGAATGTTGAGAATGTT
Source organism: Botrylloides violaceus (assembly GCA_030412335.1). Lineage (NCBI taxonomy): Eukaryota > Metazoa > Chordata > Ascidiacea > Stolidobranchia > Styelidae > Botrylloides > Botrylloides violaceus. Next base: position 194,545 of record JASFYC010000331.1, read on the forward strand.
GAAACATCGGATCTAAAAGAAAAAATCAAAAGCCAGACACTTCCATCAGGATATGCTCTTGTGTGTACCAACGAGTCATTACAATTTCACTTGATAGCAGTATGTGACAATGTGCTGATTCCACCCAAACTAGCGGTATCAGTTATAATAACCGAGACTTTAGAAGTATCCGCTTTTGTAGACTCAAAACCTGTGCCTGGAGTGTAGTTCAAAGATGTGTTGCCAACAGGACTTGTAAAAAAGACAACCGAGATAGCCAACGTACTTGCTGTGCGCAAGAAGTTATATGCCGTCAGTAGCAGTGATGAAGTACCAGTTAGCACTATTAATCTAGCCGTGTCTCTTCTAGAAGATTGTCTACATGCCAATAAACCTACAGATTAGGCAGATCCTGGGGAAGACCACACACCGTTGTTGGGATTTATTATTGAACAGCTGAAACTTATTCAAATCCATCCTAAAGGACGTCGGTACTCTACTGACACTATTATGACTGCATTTTTATGGAAATTGACCAGCCCTGCTCTGTACAAGAAGTTGAATGATTTCTGTGAGCCGACTTAAGCAAATATCTAAAATGTATACCAAGCCAAGGAAAGTGGACTTGAAATATTTAAAAGAGCTTACAAAAGAATTGACTCCACACAAACGCATAGTAACTCTTATGGTGGATGAGGTCTATACTGCACAAAGAATAGATTATATCAATGGCTCTTTTATTGGCTTGACTGAGGAAGGCGGACCTCCAAACACCGTCCTCGCATTCATGTTGCAGTCTATGTTCGGTAAATACAAAGATGTTGCTTGCCTGATTCCTGTTGAAAAATTGGATACAAGAATCCTTCGAAGGTGGTTTGAATTTGTAATGCAAGCATTGGATGAATTCTTCCTAGTCCTAGCGGTGTCCACTGACAATCATGTGTGTAACAGGTAAGACTGTTTATACAAATTAGTAGATGTTAACCATACCATATCCAGATGTTACCGTCTTTTTAGGAAGCTGTTCATTGAATTGTGCGACAGTGAGCTTCGTCCCAGTATTGAGCATCCAACAAGGATTGGGGAAGAGCTGTTCCTGATTTTTGACTTTACTCATAACTTCAAAAATATCTACAACAACTTTGTAAACAAGCAGCGGATTAAACCCCAACTGCAGGTCATGAGAATATATTAGGGGAATCTTGCGATGCCAAGTTCCGCCATATAAAAAATTTGTTTGGGCCATACCAACTTCGATTTAATCGTGCAGACAGCATTCAATTGTTTTGCAAAGAATGAACTCAAGCACTTAAACTGCAAACCCTCTCTTGATGAACCACCAGCAAAGGACCTTCGCAAAATTCGGAAGCTTACATCAAAGGCTGCCAAGGAATAAAAATTGGTCTCATTTTTTTGAGGCTTGAAATGTATTATTATTGCGACTGTTATATTCCATATTTTGCAATACAGTGATAAAATGAAACTTATGTTGTATAATTCAGCCGGGTAATGCACGCGATTGAAGTTAGCACCGGATTTAAATTTGACCCTCATTGCGTATTGGCCCAAAATGAGTTATCTATCCCTGAGTCAAGACATCCCTGGGGAAATAACATTCTCAGTTGGTTGAGATACCGACGGAGACCGTAAGGTATGTGGTACGGTCTGCACCGGCTGTATCAAACCTAAGATTTAAGTTCCCCTGTCACACTTCTGATCCAATAGGCTTATGCGGTGGGCTAGTGCAGGCGAGCATCGCGAGTTCGCGACGATGTCATACCTTCTTGTCGACTACGCCTTGTTTCCCTCGCCGTGACGTCGTCCTGATTGAATGATCACTGGACTACACGTGCACGACAACCAACGATCATGCAGTTACAGATTTTTTGTTGCAATCTCAACTTTACACTCTCACTGCATTTAGAATGCATTGCGCCCCTTTATGGCGGTATTCTCGCATTCGACGCGTTTACTTATTTGATGCATACGTCTATTTATTTGTTGATTATTCTGTTGTGCGGCAAGGATAACAATGCTTACGCTAAGTGTACCACAGTACCAGTAGAAGCTTTGAGGGCTGGCCGATATATTTCGACTTTGCGTTTGTGAACGTAAACGCAACAGATCTGTCAACTTAAAGCTCCTGACATTAGGTTGCGAGAAAACGACCCACCCCACACACTATATAGACAGTTCATCACGTGGCTTCCTTATCGCGACAGAGATCCGCGGATTGAATAAAGGCGATTCTTGGGCTTGTGACGAAGTCGTCGTTTCGTATCTGGGAGTGGACACTGCTTTCCCTTTGTACGACTGGGTCGAAAATGAGATCACAATATGCAGAGGATCAGGTTAGTATTAATTCAAAGTAAAATATTTTGTACATAGCAACATCATATAGTCTTCGAAAATTAAGGTAGCAGATAGCAGATATGAATTCCTGCCGGTGAATATTTATGCGCACCCGATAGGCGAAACCTCGTGACTGTACCCTTTACGGAGACGCAATATCGGCAATGCAATGGATATAGGCAATATAGGCCATGCTTACAACTTCAGCAGGGGTTTGCACCGCAGACGGAATCCACTGCAAAACTGATCGTTTACTAATAGCAATTTCATCGATAAAAGGTAGTAGGAAAGCAAAACGCATGACTCGGTTCTCGACCTAGTCAACCCAAAACCAAAGACTTTAAAACTGGTATCCGACGAGGCTCCAGTTGGCAGTCAGTATCCATGGAGTTGCGACGATCGAGGCTAAATCGGAAATTATGAGTTCGCATACTATATGCATTGACCTGGCCTACAGGACCTCTGCAGTTGAAAGCGTCAATTCAAACCAATGTCATCAAATCGCCTACACCTTGATATAGAAGTCATTTATTTTACTGGACCTAGTCTACAGCGGGCGATCACCTCTCCACCTACACTATAAATACATCCATGGTCTACTCTAGGTACTAAAGAAGGTACTAATGAAGATCGCCTCGGCATTGAGCGATGAATAACTTACAAAATACACGCTGTAAGCACTAAAATACCACCTGGTCGCACGCATAACGTCCGTCCCTACATCCCTGTAAAATCCTATGGCGATAGCTTCAGTAATAAAAAAGTTGATTCGTGTACAGACATACATACATACATACATACAGACAAATAGGGTCTTTTATTTATATAGATTGCATAGGACTACCACGTTGACGAATATGCGACTTCGAAGGACTGCTTTTATATTTCATGTTCAGCTTTTACCTACACCCATGCGGATTATCAATTACGCAGCGTCCGGTCAAAAGAAGTTGACCACACACGTTCAAAGTTCGATTGGGCTGTGAGGCCAAACGAAGGTGATTTGGGATGGGCAATACCCCGTCATGCAGATTCCGAATCATCATCAGAACTACCCAAAATATTCAAGTTGTCGGACGCAAGAGATAAAACGTTTGTTAGCACCGCGTTAGGGGGTATTGCAAATTCTGCGGTTACGACCATCAAAAGTAAGTATCGCCTGTTAAGCATATGTAGGACATGGCCTACTTTAGTTCTTTAGTACCTAGAGTAGGCCATGTGTAGGCTATAGTGCGATAACAAAATCATGCGATGAGACTGCTCTACGGAATTGGTTAACGTCCTGACCGATCGATGTGTGCGAGCAGACCTACTTGGCGTCCAACCCAAATCTACATGAGCCTATCATCCCTTTGCATGACGCAGCCTGCGTGACGGCAATTTTGTCACCCACAGAGCCGCAGACGTCCATAATGTGACGACGCCAGAAAGGTTCTATTCCCCGGAAACTTCAATCGGACGATGGTTAAACAGAAAACATATCGCTAGGCTTCTGAAATACTAAACTGCGATGCATAGGCTATGCATCTCTCACGGCCTGGGCTCAACTGCTACTATAGTATATATATCCCAGGCATTGTTGCATGCGGACTAAACGATCTAGACGATTTCAAGAAGCTTTACGAACATATCAATGATCACAAAGATCCCCCTTTCATCAACAGGTTAGGCATGAATTCAAACGCAAAATAAGCTGTATGCCCCTACTTAAAAACAGATCTTTTTGCACACCTAGATGGGACAGCGATGTGGAATTCGGGCGTCAGCAGATCATGGGAATAACACCGTTGGCTCTGAAAAGGTTAGATGAACCATCAGTTTGGCTACGCACCCCCGAGGCATAAAGTAATCCTATAACGCAAAGCAAAGAAGGGGTGCTATTGATTACGTGAATCTGAATACCTCGGCCAATTATGATACAAAATTTTAATGAAAGCGAATGCTTTCATAATATTGTACTTATTGAAAAGGCCTAAGTTATTTAGGCACGATACCCTCACTGAGTGATAGAACTGACAAAGAAAGGTCTGTCGCCCATACGGAGTGCAGCATGCTAATGCTGTCACTGTGCCCCTATTCATTCAAATTCACCATGTGAGCAGCGTGGAATACGGGGGCTCCATATATCGATTGCTACATACCCGAAACCTATGCTTATCGATTCTAGGGAAAGTGAAGACACTCCAGTTATCTGCCTATAGCATGCTTTCTATTATGTTTCAGATGCTACTCGCTACCGGGCGGCTGTCTTATTGACGACTCAGTCGTGAAAGGCATCCTTAATGGGAAGTCCCTCTGCGAAGAGATGCAGGTAAATAGATGTTTACTAACCACCCATTGGATAGTATTTCTCTCTATAGGTCGCTAATTGCTAGCCTAGTGTTGCAATAGTTTTTTTTACGTTGCGTAGTCTTATGTGGTAAGCCTACGTGGTGCAAGGACCCACCGTAATACCAAGCAGTTTTATAAAACATACATCTATATTGCCTTCTATGAAAGAGCAGTTCAGCGATCTTCCAATCGCGTTTAGAGTCAGCTACACTAAATGATATCATCATAGGCCTACCTGTGTTTAAGTTCAAGCACTTTGGCTAGACGACATCCGCCGGTAATACGTCGCACATGTATTTTGCTCACGAAGGTGCATTGGATCATTTCGCTCACTATAGCTGGCTGCTCTGCTTGAGTTTCGGCAGAGAGTATAGGCCTACCGGTACTCGGTCTGTTGAACTGTAGTATCTTCAGTGGTTGCCTTGTGTGCTGTAGCCCAGTGGTCGGCAACCACCGGTCCGCGACCCAAAGGTGGTCCGCCAAGAGCTTGCTAGTGGTTAGCGTGCACCAGAATGCTTGTTTTGCCGATTCGCGAGCTTCGCCGTTTGTACCATTTTGTCTTTGGTTTCAATTCGCTTATTGCGTAGTCGATACTGTGCTATGATGTCATATTTGTATGGGCGAACAGTTGTTATGGTACTGCGTACTGCTACTTTTGATTTTTCCTGGGCGTGCCGATTCAGTGACGTCACAATTAGGGTTACCGAGTTTGGACACTTTTCAGTATTCGTATCCAACCGCATTCCTGATGCGAAAAAAGGCCCTGTTTTCGCTTAACCGTTCATTTCTCTATAACTCCAATTTTGCGTGGTCGCTATTGCAGCAAATTTGAGCAATCCACGCAGTGCTGATCTTGAGCATCAACACGAAGTAGGCTACTGTACCGGTAGGGCGACCAAGCGGTCACTTTGCCCAGTTTGGTACGACCGTGATCCACATTTGAGCCACGTTGATGACCGTTCGCAGACGTACTGAGCTATTATACATACTGTATTGTCATCCGCGGAATGAAACAATCCACTGAATAAATTTTCAGACTGGTCGAATATTTATCGGAGACTACAGCAAGGTATTCCATGGCGTCATCAGGAATAAAAACCTCGCTGGACAAATTTTGTATTGCCCGGATGCTATTGGCTTGTTTCGTGTGAACCGCGATAACGATCTTGTCCCGATTGCTATTCAACTGGTACTGGATGATCGTAACACTGTCTTTACTCCGGAAGATGATTATTACGACTGGCTACTTGCAAAAATGTTCTATCGCACTGCAGCTGCCAATTTGCATGAGGTGAGCGCAAAATATCTGTTTATGAAGGAGTGTCATCACACTTTTAGCACCCAGCCAAACTCTTTTCAACAGCAAATTCTTCGACAGGTGGAAAGCATATGAACTATTCAGTAACAGCCTATGTTTCAAAAATTCACATCGACGAGAATTTTTGGTGTGGTGATTCTGTCTAATTTTTCGTAGTCTTGGTCCATCCGATTGTCTTTTATCGTCGGGTATCGTCACTGGGTTTGTAGGAATTCCCATAAAACCAACATAGCTCAGGGCCTATGTAGAAAAACAATGGCGTGGATTTTCGTTAGATTTATCGAAAGTTCCACTCTACTTTTATTTTATTGGGGCTTCGCTTCTTCTTCAGGTGAAAATGGAAATTTGGTGAATGTTTGTCGGTGAATGGGAATCTCAGAGGTCAGAATCTTTCTTGTCCGCCCCAAACTGAGCAATTCAACAGAAAACGGGCTTTCATGGTCCCCGCCCCCTTGCCCTGCTTAACACCTGGTTTACCCGAAATCTATCATATATTAAGCGCCTAATATTTTGTTCATTATTCAGTGGCACTATCATTTTCTTCTCACACACAATGTGATGGAAACGTTTTCTGTATCGTTATTCCGATGCTTTCCACGTTCTCATCCGCTCTACAAGCTGCTGCGACCTCACCTTCAAACGGTTTCTGCTATCAATCTCAGAGCAAGACAATTGTTAATTGGACATGGAACTCCTGCAAACTTGTCAATTTCAACATGTAAGTAAGTTATTGACTAGTCACACTTAACACCTTTCGCATATCTTTACACATAGGTTGGTACGTACCTCCAGTCGTAGGCCTATAACCTGCAGTGAGGCAGAAGCTCACTGTTCCCACTCTTCGTCCAGTGGTTTATATTTCGCCACAATCCGGGACCGAACTGCCAAAACAATGAAATATTTTGTTATTGTATTTCGGCTTTTTGAGTTTCGTACCAGCTGATTCAATTGGTTGGCAGCCTGGCTATGACCCGTGCGGTTGGTGATTCGATCCAAGAAATGCTTCAAACCAAATATATAAGATCACTGTAGATATATATGCAGCTTCCCTGCCTGGTGTCCGGCGTCATAAATATAATGCGAAAGTCTAATGCCGCCTTGCATAAGCCTCAATGCTCAGACTGTCCACTGCAAGGTCTGCGAGTTTAATGTGGGTGGCAAAAACTAAACCTTCCCCAGCCACGACCAGTCACAAGTTCTGACATACGAGGACGGTTTCTGACAGTAATAGGCCTATACGGTGTAAAATTCACAGCCGAGTTATAAGAGGTCCAGCGTCCTTGGGACAGAAAGTGAGTATGGCCGAATGAAAGAGGAGGATACAGGCTTATCCTTTTCGAGCTTCGGTCTGGTCAGAATTTAGATTGGCCAGTCAATTTCGTGTCAGTATCTTTCGTGGTAGATCCCTGCAAGGATTTCAGTACGTCTAATGAGTATCACGGCGGCGAATAGATGGTGGTTCTGACTAAACTTCTGTCTCTTTCACGTACTCTTTGTGCAAACATACTATCCGAATTCTAGAAAGAAAGAAATTCGTATGTTTCTTTTTATTCCTCAGTGGGCGTGGATTGCGCAAGAAAAACCTTCCAGGATTTCAACATGAAAGATCTCGTGATACCTGAGGTTCTCAAGGAGAGAGGTTTGTATGCGATGATATATGCTAATTCTATAGGCAGAGCATCCCTTGTCTACACTTTTCTGTAACGTTTGTTAGTTCACAATAGGCCTGGATGATCCAAAAGTACTGCCGAAGAACTATTTCCGCGACGACGCGTTAAAGTTGTGGAACATAATCAAAGACTTCGTCACTTCCGTCCTCCGAGTATATTATCACTGCGATGACGTACGTAAAAGTGTTAAAGAGATTAAATTGGTCTCTACTTCTTATTAAATGGCAGTGCTTTTTACCGTGGCCAGCCATACTATAGGGAACCTTCGGCTTTGTTGTCACTGTACACCCGCAGATCGAACAGCAATGATGCACCGTGTTCTGCCCTCTCCGTCCCCAACATTATCCCTAAATAGCTATAAGGTATGGAAATTGCGAATACCTATCCTTACATCCTTACAACTACATCTTAAACTCGATGTAGGCTAACCGGTGTCCCATCGAAGCACCATAAGGTAAAGGGTGAGCACCGGGCTTCCAACGCAATCAATATAACTTAACTCGCCCACAATTGATTTGCTAAGACATCATTTTAGGAAGTGACGAACGATGACGAATTGCAAGCATTCGCGAAAGATGTTGCAACCGAAGGATTGGGGTGGGCAGATGGAAATACAAGAGGGATGTTACCGGAAATCCACGAGTTTGAGGAACTTGTAAGACTTTTTTGTGAATAGGGCCTACACGAGAATGTGTATTATGTACTTTCACAAAATAGTGGCAACAGTTTATTTTGGTGCACCATCGTGAATGTGATTTTAAGAAAAGTGATCCGCTGTGGCGGTGCCGAAAGCTGAAGAATAATTTATTTTCTCCCCGAGTTATCTATCGAATATCTTCACCTGATGAAGGAGCAGAGCTTCGAAAGCTTGTGTGTTATATACCAATAAACTGGACTGGACGTTAAATCTGTGGTGACTTATTATATTTATTACTATCGAATATCGTGACTATGCAGAATTGCAGACTTTTTATACTTTCGACGTTTGCATTGATGGGTTGCCACAGCAGATAGAACTGCATATGACTGGCGCCCAATGGCCGAAGGAACTTCTTGCAGAGGCCCTACCATCATAGATTCGGAAAGCCCTTGCTTAATTGCGAATTTTCACTACGTTCCAGACTATAAGCTCATAACTAGGATTCATTTTCTAGTCAGAAAATGTCCAAATCTGTTGCTACTAAAACCAGAGAACTTCAGTCACCATTGGTTAAGTTCCCACAGTATTCCTGTCCACGTGGTGAGATATTCCGCTAGGTTGTTCTCGAATGTTAGGGCTTAGAGGGGATCTTTATGCAAAGCAAACCACTTTCAGTTTTCAATCAAGCAGAAGGGCAAAATGACCAACGACCTCGATGTACATTTTACAGGTGAAACTTTGCACAACACTCATCTTTACTAGCTCTGCTAATCACGCATCCGTCAACTTTCCGCAATATCAAGTTTACCAATATATTCCGAATGCTCCCCTCGGTATGAGACTACCGCCACACAAGAAAGGAGAAGTGAGGCATAGGCTGGACGATGCATCTCGTTGTCTCAAACGGTTAGTATTTTGCAGGCGACTCTGAAAAGAGTCATGGACACTCTACCGGACTTGCAAATGGCGCAGACTCTGATCACCATGACCTACGCATTGTCTCATTATTCCCCTGACGAGGTAAGCTCAGATATTCATCGTTTCGTTTAACACACACTTTGACCTGAGACCGTGACTCTGAATGCTTGCATTTTCTCTGCCTGCGCACATTTACTCATCGTTTCCGTTTGTATGTTGTTGCTCGGGCTTCCATTTCAGTAAAATCTTAGGAAATATTGATGAGGTGAATCACAGCTTGCGTTTTTGTATTACACATGGCTCTTAAAGTCGGCGTCTGGTCATCGCACAACACAACACAACACAATACATAAAATGTCTTGAGCTGCTCTACCTTTAGCGGACGCTTGCAATTGCAACCAAGGCGAAATCGATAACGGTTCTCGCCATGCTAACGTTGGTCATAGATTTAAATGGGTTTAAATGTAAGTATAAAATATTGTTGGGTTGGCTATAGTCATTTTCAACAAAATTCGTCGATATGTGCGTCAGACTTCTTTTATTGTTGGATCTCCAAGCTATTCGTTTACTCTTCGCTGGTCGCGGTGTAAAGCTCAGCATGTCACTTTGATATTGCATATAAATGTAGTGCCGCTAATTCTTGCTTCATATGTTCAATCCATACGTACTGTATACCGCTAATACACGAGCAATGTCCTCACTCGCCCCGACGGTAGCATTCGTAAGAAATTTCCAACTAGTTTTCCCTGTATGCCGGGACCAATGAAGCGAGACCAAACCCCTTAGTTGAGACACAATACTATAAGGAATCTAGATGGGCCAGAGAAAGTGAAGCTCGAGTTATCCATGCAATATATTAGCCTACTATACAAGTCAGCTATCAAAAAACCAAGCCGATGGTGACCATTAGCTGCCGACTAAATTTGCGTGTTTTTCATAAATGGTCGTGCTGAGAAAATTCATGGTTGGGCATCATGCATAATTATCATATTCATTAAATTCTTCACATCTTAGGTATTGGTCAAGCAGACCTAAAGAGTCCCGCATGAAAATATGATTATGCCCAATGCTTGCAGTAATAAAGTTCACTGTTGACTGATTGATTGGTTTGCATGGACTTATCAGCCTATCCGACCAACACGAGCCCTAGTCGCCGGCTATACCTACCATTCACCTAACCAGAAATTTTGATTTCGACCCATCCCACGTCACCAATCGGTAGTGGGAGGGTGGGTTACATGGCGGGTTTATTCATGGGGGTCTCTCGCAACGCTTTTTGTTATGTAAACAATCGCATTTTTCGAAAAGGTTTATCTTGGAGAGTATCCGATGCGTCTGTTCACCGACAAAGGCGCTTTGGAGGCAATGGAGCAGTATCGCAGCAATCTGGAGAAATATTCCGACGAGATAAAAGAGAGAAATAAATCAGCAGGCTGTGATGCATACGACTGGCTCCTACCGAGCAAAGTACCGAATAGCATTGCGGTGTGACAATATCACAGCAAGCAGATGTATAGTTGTAGGCCTATAGATATGTACAGTATGTCATAAATTGGTTTATATATAGTCAATTAAGGCTGTATCCTTACACATAGATAGCAAAGATTGTATATTTTGTTCGGCCATTTTCCACTTGTAAGTTACTACATTGAATCTAACTCATCTCGTATTTGGCTGTGACTCCCCCTAGATCGTACAGCCCCAGTGTGAGCATATAGACTTCCGCAATGACGAGCTAGAATTCGTCGTGTCGCATTATCCATATGATGTCAAGAAACCTGACAGGGAAGCTATATTATGCGGGTCTTAGCTATGAAATTGACGCAGTTTGTGCTGTTATAACCCCCAATCTCACAGGGCGCCGGGTTCCCAACTAACTGGGCTAAATCGTCATATATAGCAGACTGTCACCACTCCATATATACTGTAGAAACACCCGGGCTGGCCGATGCATATATTTGAATGATTTTGTGAATGCCATTTTGGATAAAGGCCTATCTATTTCCATGTCTACTTTGTACCTGTTTTCAAGTTGACGACAACGCATTACTGTAATCCTAATACCATGATTCAACAATTCACATTAACACCTTTTAACTATACCCGCATCCATATTCAATATATCTATTCACATTCCAGTTGTGTGCAAATGGAAATATAACGTATTGGCTCGCAATGATTGCATGCATTCTAGTTGGACGGCGGTTTCCCGAATCGGCGTCAGGAAGCGTGCTGCCTGTAGATTTTGCTAGCTATTTCGGGCAAGTCCCGCTGGGGACCATTGATAACGAGAAACTTCGATTACAGCCAATATATTTGATACGAATGATGTGTAAGCCTGTTCGGAACCTCAGAAAATATGGATTTTTCGTCGGTTGCTACGGTTACGTGCTTAATGGGTTACTTTTGCTTATTAGGATTCCATTCTCGATTTGGTATCCTATATACCGTCGAGTGACGGGACACGTTCTATCCATGGTTAGGGCAAAAAATCCCTGAAGCCCCGCGCGCGATGTCGCTATAGGTGTTAGGCCTACTTGTTCCTTTCTGCCTATATTTCGGTAATTGTCAATATCACTTCGCTACCGGTACTTAACTTAGTTTATATCCAGAAATAGTCCACATTGAAGAGTATAGTGGAGCACACATTCCAAATCATTGGCTTAAGAACTGGATCGACTCATATGTGGTAAGCGTAGGAAACTCTCGGTGACGTGAGGGCATCACCAGGATGTCACATTGAGAACTCTGTGGCAAGACTGCCGTCTATTTATCCAGCAAAACATTACCGCAACCGCAGTTAAGTACATGTAGGATTGAGTTTGAATTTGAAAATTTTGCCCGACACAACGACTTACCGGCGTCATTGAGGAATGGACGCTTGCGCGACTCCATACGTCATGCCCGCAACAGCCAGTCATGTTCGATCAGCTGATTCCGATGATTGCGCAATGCGGAGTGAGGAAAAATAACGATTCTCGCTCCCGAAGGAAAACGGCGTGTTTGGCTCTTATTTAGCGTTACGGCGGGTGTGCCTCGACTTTTTTTGTGTAAGTGAGTGTAGGACAGGTTACATTTACATTCCTCATCGCGGATATAGTCCACCTGCCGGTGCAACCACCATACAAATGTAAGTATATACCGTATTGCCATTACGACAATGCGCCAGTACGGTACTTTTAGTTCTAGTTCTACTGCAATGTTTCTGACAGGAGACAGCCATGCATATCATTACTAGAAATTCTCTAGCAGGTGCATTTTATCATTGCCTTTATTAGAAGTGAATAAGCATTGACTACTTGACTAGGCAGGCCTCGTGGGAATGTCGTGCTTTTTACCGAAGTATGAGGGTATCACGAGGTTTCCTTTTTTAGCAGGTGTGTGTATATCGGCTACATATGTTGCTCTATCAGTATGAATCTAATTCAAGACCACATTGATTTTACCGCTTTCTTATCACGATCTCAGGAAGAAGCAAATCATGTAGGCCTACTTTAACATGTCCGGGTGAGCGGCATGAAAGAGACTGTAGCAGATCACCCCCGGTCTTTTTGTGACGTAACATGACGATTTCTGGGAAATATTTCTGAAGCAAATCCACACTGTCGAAACATTACGAAGTTTCAGGGGTGAACCCGCTGAGATACGCAAGCCACCACCGATGGATAAAGGGCAATTGATAAAAAGAGACAATGGGAAGGTTTATGTCTTTGCCTGGAAAGATAAAAGAGTAGTAAAAGCGATCAGCACCATTCATTCCGGCTGCAATTTTGTGGACATCGAGAGGAGGAAGAAAGGAACTGCTGAGGTTGAGAAAGTCAAAAAACCCAAAGTTATTTACGATTACAACCGCTATATGTCAGGATGTGACTTTCTCGATCAAGCAATTTCTTACTATCCCTCAACCAGAAAAACAAGAAAATGGCCACGAAAATTATTTTTATATTTGATGGACATAAGTCTGCAGAATGCCTTTGTTCTTTTCAAAACAAAAGCAGCAGAAAACAAGCTATCCATCAGACGTTTTCGGATAATGATCGCTAAGGGCTTGTGTTCCGTCTCGAAAAGGAAAAGAGTATCTGATTCGGGCCCACTGGGTCCACCCCCCAAACGAATAACCTATCACGATCCACATTGTCGCCTGAAAGGGGGTTTCTTACGTCATGAATTGTCTACATTTCCAGCAACAGAAAAAACTTGTTATCCGCAAAGAGCATGCAGAGTGTGCACACATTACCCACCCGAAAGCAAAAAAATATTCAAAACAAGATACTTTTGTGTGGAATGCAAAGTCCCACTATGTGTCGGTAAATGCTTCAGCTTTTACCACACAGAAAGATATGTCCCAGGAGCAAAAACAACTGAACAAACACCAGGATGTTCAACCTAAGCTGACCAGTAAAAAAAAATAAAAATTTTTTTTTTTTTAAATTTTGGGATTTTAATTTTTTTTGATCAATTTATTTCATGATTTGAACAGTTATTTTGTTTCTTATCGTTTGGGCAAACTGAATTACAATTATAAATTCGCTTCACTTGTTTATAACTGTGTAAATGAAATCGGAGTGGGCGTGGCGTATGGGCGGGGTCTGGCAGAATATTGCGAAAAAAACGACCGTATGATATTTTTTTCGGAATTCCAAAGTTGCAGCCATGTGAGGAATGTAATAAGCTATGTAACTGCACTGTCTAATTGCAAATTCTAAGATAATCAAAATTGGTCAATTCCGCAGTTGTTAACGCCTTGGCTCTGAAAGACCGCCAGCAGATAAAGTGTTAACATGTCCGGGTGAGCGGCATGAAAGAGACTGTAGCAGATCACCCCCGGTCTTTTTGTGACGTAACATGACGATTTCTGGGAAATATTTCTGAAGCATGGAAATCAACCATCATCCACATTCAGTGCTTCACTTTCTTAGTTCAGTAAAGAGTAGGTCTCCGTTGTGATCATGAAAATGCTGCACGCCCATACAATGTCTGTATTGTGGTTATCTTGGCATATGGCATGGAAAGTACACTAACTGTATCGTTATACCTTGGAGCAAATGATCGTGAATCTTGTGACAAAGGGTGGAATTTAGTTGTTGATGAACAGTAACTGTATATGGTTATACCTTGAAGCAAATGATTGTTATTCTTGTGACAAGGCTGAGGTTTCCTCTTTCATGTGACAGCCAGAAGCTTTGATCCTAATTGTCTTTTTGGATTTCGGAATTGAAAAAAGTTACACCGTCTCATTCTGACCGGGATATTCATTCTTCTTGCTTGTGATTCATGGGCTGGGTTACCCACTATCACTGTTATAGTACATAAGGCTTGGGCACATTGCTTGGCGGGCATAATTTCCGTTTCTGAATAACCTGAAACTCAGAATAGTTTCATGTTATCACCGCTATGAATATGACAATAAACAAACATATTGTCCAAACTTCGGAGTCCGCGGCAGAGTAATGGCTGAGCATTAGCAGAAAAAATGAACATTATACTTAAACAAAACTGGCAATATCAGTAGTGATGAAATGAACCTGCAAGAGAACTTACTGACACCATAAGAAATGCTACAAGAATGCAATAACAAAGCAATCATGGCTATCACATTGTGTGTTATTTTCCGGTACTCCGGTACTTCGACAACGACACTATTCCGTACACAAAGAGCAATATCACTAACGAACAAAAATTAGCCATAAATGAACTGAAAACAGATACCGACATCGTTATCAAGCTGGCTGACAAAGGTGGAAAGGTGGTAGTCATGAACCGCGACGACTACATCAACGAAGCCTACAGACAACTCAAATCGGACTCATATCGCAAATTGCAAATCAACCCAACAAAACAGCACAGGAAAGAACTGGGAAACATCTTGCAGTAACTGGACAAACCTACCAAGAACCAGATACTCAACAACATGACTAAAGGTCGGTTGTGTATACCTTCTACCTAAGATCCACAAGCAGGGTAATCCTGGACGCCCAAATGTCTCGTGTAACGACACAGTGGGTGAACAGGCTTCTGGGTATGTCGAAAGACAACTCGAACCACTGGTCAAAAATACTCCCAGTTTCCGCCAGGACACCACTGATTTTCTGAACATGATCAGTCATTTCTAAACCATCACACCTGGCACCATCCTTGCCACTATGAAGATTTCATCCCTATGCACCAACAAACCACATGCTGATGGTGTTGCAGCGGTAGAAGCGTCGTTGACCGATGTCTAGCAGCCCATGAAGGATCAATCAACTGATTAGCTTGACCCCACCCACAATTTGTGTGAGTTCAACAGAGACCAATTTATCTAGACGCAGGGCATGGGCCATGGGAACAAAATTCTCCCCCAAGTATGCGAATCTGTTTTTGCATCATTTTGAGACAGAATTCCTTCACATACAGTAACTCAACCCGGCATTTTACGTCCGGTACATAAATGATATTTTTAGAATTTGGACGCACGGGAAAGCTGCTTCCCGACGTTTTCACGAACAAATGAACAGTTTACATCCCAACATTAAGCTCAAATTAGAACTATCCAGTGAGAGCGTGTGCTTTTTTACCGTGTTTATGATAAAAGATGACTCCATCTGTACATCTGTCCACAGAAATCCCACTGACTGTCTCAAAATGATGCATTATGCAGTTTCCATCGTCGAGAGTGTGAATGTGAATGTTTTAATTCTCAATATACCAATAAATAAATCTGTGGTGATCTTCTGTACAGAAATAGTCCGTAGCACCGTATGTGCCCTGTGTGTGATGCTGCGGTTGAATTTATGTTTTTGCCAATGTTGCTGATCCGCTTCTACAGACTCAAATGGCGTCACGTCGCAAATTGTGATGTGATTATGATTCTGTTTGAAATCTTGTTTGAATAACCAGTGGTTGTAGTTCAGACAACTCTGTGGCGCATGCAGAGTGCAATATTCCAAATGCTACCACACCTAGACGTCCCTACGCAGAAATGCCGGATGCCAATAAAGAACTGGTAAGTGCAAATCATTTTTCAATTTATTTCCGCCCGTGTAAACCATAGACTTATAGAATTCTTGCTATCAGGCAGTATAAGTGTGTAATAAAGTTGTATGCAAGTCTGCTGTTGTCTACTGCGAGGAATCAGCAATCAAATCGGTGTTCGTAATCATGCAATTGTTGTTGTTGTCGTTTTGACGTTATGCTATTTTCGACCCCTTAGGTCATGTACACCAGGTCAATGCGTATGGTAAACGTGTCAATACGTCTGGTTTATAGCCCGGATCACTATCACAACCACAACACTACGCACTTCCGGTATTCACTGCCAAGCAGACAAGGTGTGGATACTAATTTTAAAGTCTTTGGTTATACTCGTTTGGGACTCGAACCCGGAACCTCCCGATCAGAAGGCGGACAATCTCGAAACCACTCGGCCATCTGAACTGAACTGATAGATAGCCTACGTATCGTGAAGCAAGGCTCTCTTGTTAACAAGTACCATGGCCATGCAAGTACTTACGTCGCCACAACGGGGATGCGGAGTTGGTTGTTGTGATAGTGATCCCGGCTTCACTGGATTTGAGAAGGTGGAGAACCGTTGTGAAAATCTCTATGAATCAGATTGGACGTGGTGGGAATTTCCTACCAGGCGATATTATATTAGGCTAACTGTCTGTCCTCGGCTCCGCTACAATTCAAAACAGGTGAAACACATCACATCACTTTATATCATTACAGGTATATGTAAATGTCAATACACTTACTTCCTTGTTGAACAATTGGGCTGGCTAATATTTACACAAATTTGTAATTTCACCTTGCATATGTTGATTAAATCTTCTCGCAAATTTTTAAATGGAAGATTGCAAATAGGATATCAGCATTTCATTTAAAATTATTCAAAACAACTTCCATTGCGTTATATATTACATAGACGCCGCCGTGAAGAGCAGCACTTGTACTACACCGTTGCAAAATGTTTCGTGGTTTGAGAAAAGTTCTCGATACGGCTAAATCTGTCGCGGGTGGGGATGGTAACTATCACGTAACAATTGAGGTAACTATACGTTGTTTTCTCTGTATCGTTTTATAATATCAATTGTTTGTTTGTTTGTTCGTTTATTTGGAATTTATGGTGTTTTCAACTACTAAGGTCATTTATGCCAGGTCAATGCTTACGGTATACGTGTCAATACTTTCCAGTTTATAGCCCGGATCACTATTACAACCAAGACTCTCCGCACTTCCCCGAAACCGACTGCCAAGCAGGGAAGGAACGGATACCAATTTTAAAGTCTTGGATTTGACTCGGTCGGGAATCGAACCAGGAACCTCCCAATCAGAAGGAGGACAGTCTAAACCACTCGGCCAACTGAACGCTGTATATGTATTCAGGTATATATATAATATCAATTGGTGTATACAGTATATATAATCCAGGAGTTCGGGATGAAATTCCCTACGGACAGGATTTGTACTTTTGTTTGCTTATGTGTGATTGGTTGTTTGTGTGCGACAGTTGTGTCCTTCCTTTTATTTAATTGATTTTATAATTATTACCGTTGCTGCTGTTTTTGAAGTAAAAGCGTCGTCAACTAGGAGGTAATGTAGGCCCACGCCAAGTAATTGGATGTAATACGAGGTCTTGAAAATTCAAGTTTATTGCCCGAATCTCCATCACAACAACAACCTCAGAATCACTCCACCCCGCGATAATGCCAGTTGAGTACGGAGGGTTGTGGTTGTGATGGTGATCCGGCCTATAAACTGGAGTTATCGAGTATTGATCGACTAAATATGAATTGACCCGACGTAAATGACCTAGTAGAAAACGTCACGAATTCAAAACGGCGACAACAACAGTTGACTTGATACTCTTAGACACATTGTTTTACAGACATCCGGATCTCATGGTAACGCGGGTTCGAACGCCCAAATTTGCATAAAATTGATAGGAGAAAACAATGAGGTCACGGATTGGCACGTTTTGGATAACCTCTTCAAAAATGACTTTAAATGTGGGGCTAAAGACGTATTCCACTTGAACGCAAAAGATGTGGGCCATCCACTTTTCATAAGATTTGGTAAGAAGTTTGACTCAATTTCTGTCACACTAGAAGGCGGACCAGACAGATTTCAGATAATATACGACGAACGGCGAAATTGTGTACCGCAATCCTACTGTAGATGTTTCGGCGACATAACATTCTGGGAGGGGAAGAGCGCACTACCCGAACCGAAGAACAGTACATAAGCAGAACGTTGTAGCCAGGCTACCCTACGCGACCAGAAGTGAAGAAATTGTTCCGCTAATTGGCAGAATCGATCTAAAAGGTGCATCTCTGATTTCGGCGTATCGAATCGTGGAAATTGCAGCATTGGGCGATGTATAACTTACAAAATAAACGGTGGAAGCACTAAAAAACCACCTGGTCGCACGCATAACGTCAGCCCCTACATTCCTGTAAAATCTTATGACAGACAAACAGACTCTTTTATTTATATAGATTGTTCTCTCAACCTAAAGCTCCTGAGTTGTGATATTACGTTACGACAAAAGGACGCCCCCCTACTTTACACCATAGACAGTTCGTCAGGAAGGTTCAATAATAGGCTACCTTACAGAGATCCGCGGATTGATAAAAGGAGATTCTTGGGCCTGTGACGAAGTTGTGGTGTCGTATCTGGGAGTGGACACTGCTTTCCCTTTGTACGACTGGGTCGAAAAAGAAGTCACAATATGCAGAGGATCAGGTTGGTATTAATTTAAAGCAATATGGATTCATGTAGGTGAACCCGATAAGGAAATCGGGCGGCGACTGGACGCTGAGTAGTCAAACGATTTGTTTAGTAATTGAAATTGTAAAATGGATTATGAAAGCGAAACGCACTGATCCGGGCTCGATTCCCGATCGTGCCAAACCGCAGGAATTGTTAAAGTATCCGATCCTTCAGTGGTTGGCAGTATCAAGGGAGTTGCGGTTGTGATAATGATCGGGCGAATCCTCAATTAACAAGACCCCGTAGTATATGAACAGTCCAGGCCTCTTCCTGATTAGGAGAAAGCGCCTTACATTCAAGATACACCATCAAATTCGGCTATACCTAATTCTATTATATAATGGGCGATCACCCCTTCACCCTATATCCGCCCTAAATTTGTTTGAAGCTTCCACGCTAGTCAAATCATTTTCTTTGCTATTGCGTAGTATGTTGATAAGAATATGCAACTTTATAAACATCCGTTCATATATTTTATATCCAGCTTTTACTTACGCCCATGCGGACTATCAATTACGCAGCGTCCGGTCAACAGAAGTTGACCACACACGTTCAAAGTTCGATTGGGCTGCGAGGCCAAACGAAGGTGACTTGGGATGGGGAATACCCCGTCATGCAGATTCCGACTCGTCATCAGAACTACCCAAAATCTTGAAGATGACGGACGCAAGATCAAAATCTTTTGTTGGCACCGCATTAGACGGTATTGCAAATGCAGCTGTGACGACCATCAAAAGTAAGTACCTCCTATATAAGACCACAATAGTATGAGCCAATCTTGTCAAAGCATCTCTATGAGCGGAATCTGCTGTTTTCCTTGTCCCAATCTGTATGACCCAATTTGCTATTTTGCACGCACAAATCTGTGTGACCCAACATGCTTTTTTTGTATGCCACAACCAAATCAATCAAAAAACCAATCAATCAAAAAATTCAAATCTCCATTACCCAATCTGTATACCCCGATCGGTATGAGGGAAATTATTATTTTGCATGACTCAATTGTCTGACCTAACGAACAAGCACTTACGACCCAATTAGCTGTTACTGTGTGTAGGCCTGTACCTCAGTCAATCGTATGTTGGATGTCCCAATCTGTTGGACTCGATCCGTATAACCCACTTTCATGACGCGTGGTATTACCCCCAGCGGTTCATGTGTATCGATTGAATAATACCCAATCTTGTTCTTGCCTCGTATGCAAACGCTGTTCACCCACAGAGCCATAGATTGTATTAGTCTGACGATATCACTATACGATTCTGTTCCTCTGGAAACTTTTATCGGACAATAGTTAAACTGAAAATGTACCTACGTCTTCTTTCATACGTTATGTTGAAATACTACACTAACACACATTTGCATATGCATCTCTCGCGGCCTGGACTCAAATATTGTCTACTATATCCCAGGCATTTTTACGGGTGGTCTAGACGATCTAGACGATTTCAAGAAGCTTTATGGACATCAAAACGATCCGCCTTTCATCAACAGGTTAGGCATGAATTCAAACGCAAAATAAAGTGTAAGCCCCTACTAGAAAACAGATATTTTTCACACCTAGATGGGACAACGATGTGGAATTCGGACGTCAGCAGATTATGGGAATAACACCGTTGGCTCTGAAAAGGTAGGTTTAGCTATAAAATATGCACCCCAATTTGTTACATATTTAAACATACTCAATATGCCAAAGAAGGTAGACGGTAATCCTGTAATAAGCGTGGAAGGGATGCTGTTTAACTGCACGAATCTTAAATCATTTGGCTAAGCAGGGTTCAAATTTTACGCGAATGCAAGTGGTTAAACATTGGTGTATAGGCAAACTTAGTAAGCCGCGAAATCTTTACTGAGTGATGGAACTGACAAAGAAAAGACAGTGTCCCCTACGGAGCGCAACATGCTCATAAATTGCCTATAGCCCCCATGCATTCAATCCGCATGCATCAGTAGATCAGCAGGCTATTATGACTGAGTATTCTAAGCTACAGCATATAGGCATAGGCGTAATGAATTGGTCGATCGCGATTGCGATATACCCAAAGGTTATAGTTGACGAATCAAAACAAAATTCTGCAATAGGCCTATAGAAAAATTTGTATAATGTTTCAGATGCTACTCGCTACCGGATGGCTGCCTTATTGACAACTCAGTCGTGAATGGCTTCCTCAATGGCAAGTCCCTCGTCGACGAGATGCAGGTAAATAGATGTTTATAAAACACCATAAGACGGTGTTTGTAAGTCGCTCTAGAAGTTGCTAATTGCTATATAGCCTGTTTATGTAATATTCTCTTCATCCCATTTAACGCATGGTACGTCGCATATGGGGAAGAATTAACCATGCAGTTTTATAAAGCAGGTGTCTATTGCCTTCTGTGAAGGGGAAGGGATCATCTATAATTCTATATCCATGTCGCGTATATTGTAGGCTTCGAAAACAACAGACCCGCATTTAAGTAAAGCGTATTGCGATTATGCTGCACTTTCGCTAGACGACAACCACCGGCAAAACACGACGTACAATATTTCGCTCACCTTAGGTGAGGTGCATATAGGGATCCTGCTACCCACTGTAGCTATAGCTGCTCTGCTTGCGTTTCGTCCGAGAGTTCCGGTAGAACTGTATAGCACCGCTTAGTGTATTCATCCACACAACATGTGCCATAAAAGGTCTGGCTATCTCTTCAACCCGTCGACCCTCGGTAAATCCTTTTTCAGCGGTCTGGATTACAGGAAATTGGCGTAATTCATCCCGAAAGGGCTGTCTTGAGCATCAACTGAAAGTATCGGTAGGGCTACCAACCGCGAAGCCGTTCCTTGGTCACTTTGACCAGTTCGTTTACTTGTAAAATGCTAATACAAGGCGTCACTGGCAAGATAAATCGGGCTTGCCATAACAACCACTGATTCGACGACTAAGTCCACAGTGTTTTATAGAACAGTATCAACCTTGGATAAACATCTGGGCCTCATGACCACTGTCCGTGTTTGAACCACGTTGTTCACCAGTTGCAGTCTCACTGAGCTACTATTATCGTTTGCGAAATAAAGCAATCCATTGAATAAATTTACAGACTGGGCGAATATTTATTGGAGACTACAGCAAGGTATTCCATGGAGTCATCAGGAATAAAAACCTCGCTGGACAAATTTTGTATTGCCCGGATGCTATTGGCTTGTTTCGTGTGAATCGCGATAACGATCTTGTCCCGATTGCTATTCAACTGGTACTGGATGATCGTAACACTATCTTTACTCCGGAAGATGATTATTACGACTGGCTACTTGCAAAAATGTTCTATCGCACTGCAGCTGCCAATTTACATGAGGTGCGTTCAAAATATCTCTTAGACCACATTGAAGAAAGGTGTGGTATCGCAGTTTCAACATCCGAATTCTTGCGGCAACTTAAATCTTAAACAGCAAATCGTTCACCAAGTGGAAGGGTATTGAACTAATTTATGTTTCAAAAGTTCTGCTAGACCTAAATTTTTGATTTGGTGATTGTGTCCATTCTCGTTATTCAGTGGCACTATCATTTTTTTCTCACACACAACGTGATGGAAACATTTGCTGTGTCGTTATTCCGATGCTTTCCACGTTCTCATCCGCTCTATAAGCTGCTGCGACCTCACCTTCAAACGGTTTCTGCCATCAATCTCAGGGCAAGACAATTGTTGATTGGACCAGGAAGTGCTGCGAACACGGCCATTGCAACATGTAAGTAGGCTCTTGGCTTGTTACACTTAAATGTAGGCTATTGTAGATATTTACAGCTTCCTTGTCAGGTTTCCGGCGTCATAAATAGCGGAGGCGAGGTGCAACATGGTAAAGTTCATCATCTCCTTGCATAAGCTTCAATGCTGCTGCAGACACTAAAAAGTCCACGGCCTCGATCAGTCGAAATAAGTCCTGACAAATGGGGTGGGTTGTGAGAGGAGGTGGTATTCGGCTTAAAAATCCCTGCCAAATCATAAGTGGTTCAGCGTCGTTCGGCCAAATGAAAGACGATTTGGGCTTTTTTATATGACCTTCGATTCGCACCGTAGCATGAAATGTCAAATTCGTATCGATATCTTAAATGCTACAGTAGGAGTTCATTACTTTTAATGAAGTTCTTCTAATACTTCCAATGAGTAGCCTATGGCGCTGAAGAAGGACAGATAGTGCTTCTGACATAACCTTCTGGCTCCTTGGCATACTCTTCCGGGAGGCACGTCTGCAGTCTAGAAAGACATATAAACTTCTCTCTTCTTATTTCTCAGTGGGCGTGGATTGCGCTCGGAAAACCTTCCTGGATTTCAACATGAAAGATCTCCTAATACCCGAAATTCTCAAGGAGAGAGGTTAGTAGGAGTTCATATAAACTAGATTATATAACTACTAGCACAAAACCCTTTTCTATAGGCTACTGTACATTTCTGTAACGTTTGCTGGTTCACAATAGGCCTTGATGATCCAAAAGTACTGCCGAAGAACTATTTCCGCGACGACGCGGTAAAGTTGTGGAACATAATTATAGAATTCGTCACTTCCATCCTCAGAGTATATTACCACTGCGATGACGTAAGTCAAGCCGTTTTCTGATTAATTTGCTGTCTACACTCACTCGGATTATAGATTATAGCACATTTGCTATCATTCTGTCACGCTTAGCACCATTGGATTTACTAAAACAATTAAAGCCCTACGTCGATATCAACAGACCTCTTGGCGATACGGCAATCGCATTGCTGTCCATAGAATCCAATGGGAGATATACCGAGTTATCGAATGCCGAGAGTTGAGATTTCAATTCTGTTATTTCCACATTTTGATACGCCGATAAGGAGATTTGGATCGATTCTGCCATCTAGCGGAACACCTTCACCTCTTCACCTCTTCTGGTCGCGTAAGGTAGTCTAGCTAGTGGCTACTGTCCTTCGATTCGGCGTCTTAGATATTTCATACGGGTTTAGATAATTCATATGAGGAGTGAATCGCGGAGCCATTTTTCTTCGTCAAGAGAAGAGAGGGAAGCGTCTGGCCCACGTTAAATTGAGGTCGCATTTTTCGCGCAGGGGTGCAACGTCTTATGTTGTAGCCTACTAAGCCTAATCCCCTAGTGAAACCGGGATAACCAGCCAGTAATAAAATATACAATACAAAAAAATAACGCTAACGACAAAGGTTAACAATTGGCTTTCAACTTCTCAACCTAGCTACTGTAACTCGCTCACGATTGACTTTAGGATGTCACAAACGACGACGAATTGCAAGCATTCGCGAAAGATGTTGCAACCGAAGGACTGGGATGGACGGATGGAAATACAAGAGGGATGGCACCAGAAATTCATGAATTTGAGGAACTTGTAAGGCTATAAATTTTCAATAGACATCCATGGACTATGGGATTCAGCGAAAGATCTCGAGGGGGAATTTTTACTAGCTTCCATTAAAATTCTTACTGGGCCGCCAAATCTAGCCAGAAAATGTAGGCTACAAATCTGTTGCTGCTACCACGAGCGCACGTCACTCATTATTTTCCTCAAGTTACCCCTGTGCCGCAGTCCACGTGGTAATATTTTCAGCTAGATTGTTCTCGATATTTTGTGCTCAAGTGTTCGATCCACAAATATCAATTTTATCAAACAAATATAGGCCTACCCGAAATGACCAACACCGCATTCCTGACTATTCATTTTACAGGTCAAACTGTGCACGACACTCATCTTTACCTGCTCGGCTAATCACGCTTCCGTCAACTTTCCGCAATATCAAGCGTACCAATACATTCCGAATGCTCCCCTCGGTATGAGACTACCGCCACACAAGAAAGGAGAAGTAAGGCATATGTTCATCCAGGCACCTCACCGTCTCAAACAGTTATCGTTTTTCAGGCGACTCTCAAGAGAATCATGGACACTCTACCGGACTTGAAAATGGCGCAGATTCAGATCGCCATGACCTACACATTGTCTCAATACTCCCCAGACGAGGTAAGCTTCGGGGTATTCGTTGCATTTCTAATCGTGAGGATCGCTTTTACACAAACGTGGCGGCAGAGTATGGCTGAAAAGACTACTGTATAAGCTAGATTGTAATCGAACCAAGGCAGTAAGATATCCGGCTTCCAATAAGGCTCACGTGATGTATCACTAACAGTAAAGGCTTATAGTCCTCCTGAGTCCATTTGTGAAACATAACCAGCTGCAAATAGTTTTTCTAGCGAGTTATCATCACATCTTCATATTCCTTCATTAACCGAATTTCGCATGGTTAATACCCATTTCGCGTGGAAATAGGCTACCTACTTATCCGGCCGCCCGGCCCGCAAGGCAAAATTTCTACTCGCGTTGAACCTGAATGTTAAATGCCGCAGGCCTGCTCAAGCCCGCACATAGGCATAATTTCTTATGCTAATTTCTCGTGAATCAGTGTGCGTCGCGTATACTTTTCTGAATGTATATACGTGACATCAACTGTCGTATCTAGGACACCGGACTTGCTCTAAATTCTCTGACAGTGTCACTACCGACCGCAAGTTGAGGAATGCGGATATAATTCGCTGACGTCATTTAGGAGACATCACTGAAATGGGATTGTTTTTCGACCCAACCCATCCATTACCCGCACCAGGCGGGCTGGATACATGACAGATATGTTATTGGGTCTCTATACAACACACGTAAACAATCGTATTTTTCGGATAGGTGTATCTTGGAGAGTATCCGATGCGTCTGTTTACCGACAAAAGCGCTTTGGAGGCAATGGAGCAGTACCGCAGCAATCTGGAGAAATATTCCAACGAGATTAAAGAGAGAAATAAGTCCGCGGGGTGTGATGCATACGACTGGCTCCTACCGAGCAAAGTACCGAATAGCATTGCGGTGTGACAATATCACAGCAAGCAGATGTATGATTGTATATGCCTATTATGTCGCAAATACTTTTATATAGTCAAGGGTGTATACTGAGATATAGATAGCATACTTTATATTTTTCGTTCGTCATGTTGCGTTTGTGAGCAGTCACAGTGGATCGAACTCATCTAAATTGGCTGTACGTTTTGACCTCTAATGCCCTTCCTGTCTGAATCCTTCTCAGCTGCAGATCGTACAATGCCCAAATGAGCGAGCATGTTCATTTCAGCAAGGACGAGCTGGCCTGTCGCATTACCTTGATGCTGGGTGTCTGGTATGGAAGCTGTGAATACCTATTTGAAATTGATGCGGTTGGTGAAGTTACCTAGCGTCGCGCTCCGGAACAATTGGACAAACGCGCCCTCTACAAATAGTAGACTGTCACCACATATTTAATGATGAATGCTTGACAACTCATTCCAGATATACTGCAGGACCACTTGGACTGGAAAATGCATTTATATACTTTAATGATTTTGTAAATGCCGTGTTCTTTCTTAATCCATATGTTTTTCTATTTGAAATAAACCCAATTTCAAGTGGGCGACAATGTGTTGCCGTCATATCCTTATACTATGATTCAGCAATGGACTTTACCACATTTTACTTGGCGATACCTATAGCCTACCTACATCCATATTCAGAAGATAGTATTTACTCTCTATAGTCGTGTGCAAATAGAAATACAGCGCATTGGTTCACAATGATTGTAGACATTCTATTGGGCCTGGAGTTTTTGGATCCGCATCAGGAAGCACTTACATCGCGTCACGTCGCAAAATATGAAACAATACAAACCTATTGGCAGAATTTCATCTCGTCATGTTGCAAATCGAATCGCAAATCATGTTTATTTTTTCACAATTTGCGACGTGACGCGATGTGAGTCAGTCCATGTCCTACTGAATTCTGATTCCATTATGAATCCCGTTGCAATAGTTCATGGTTCTAGTTCAGAGAAAAATCATACGTTGTCAAGAACTCTACGACAAATGCATAGTGCGATATTTCAATGCTACAACACCACAACGTTGCCTGCTGACGCCTGGCTGATAGATAAAATGACTATTAACAACTAGTAAAGGCTAATCAGATATGGAAGAAAATGCCAAAATCTCGTTTAATCCACGCGATTTACAATGATTTTATGAAGATACTTGGAAGTTACGAGAAATTGTAAATTTCGCCGTGTGCGGTTACGCTTCACCGAACGCAAAAATATACATATATATATATAAAGTTATAGTTGATTGTGTGGTTCAGCTATTTTGTAATGGGTGGTAGGTATATTTGATAGCAATCGATGCAAAATTATGACATGTGTGATAAATTGACACCTTTGCGGCTGATACGAGCGGAATTCACCTAAGACGCGCTATACGGAGAGGCGAGTGGACATTGATATTTGGCCACAAGCAAATAATCTTATGCGATGCTCTCATTGAGCATGACACGTACACTTTTGCTTGTAATCTCTTAATAGTACGTGCACACCAAATACACAAATAAGTATAAATATCCATTTCATTTATAAAACAAATTCCACTCCTCTAGCTTGTAAAAATCTCTTAACGCCGTCTTGAGGAATTTTCATTTCGAAATAATTTGTTTGGTGGCATTGGTTATTTTCACCTTTCCACCACCAGTCATGTAAGGACGGTACTATTAAAGATTTACGGCTTTCTTTCGGCTTCTTCCGCCTGTCTAGGATAATTTGGCACAGTCTGCAGAAACTATGCAATTGCCCTTGCTCAGAGCGGAATCTTGGTTCAGACAATTCAGGATTGGATACCCAAGTCCTCCACATCAAATACTTCTTGTATTCGATTTCATTCACAGATAAATGTAATAAATATTCCACTAAATCGTCCACATTTTGGAAATCCTCAACAAAAATAAATGAGTCTTTTGGAGCTACCGCCTCTAAGTCTTGCTTTGTGGGACCCCATACCACGGGGACAGCTCCTGCTCTTAAGCTGTTGTACCAGAATTTCTCAGTAATGTAATCTTTGCAATGATATCCATTTTCAAATGCGAGGTAAAATTTGTATTCGGATAGTGCATTGAAGAATGACTCTGTGTTAGGACCGTCTCCAATTTCTCTATGTTCAAAACACGCGCCGTACGTGTCCAAATCTAATCCTGCCGCTACCAAGTCCTTGGCAAGCTGCATTCGCCGATGAACACTGCAATCGCTGACCTGTAAGCAAATATTCAACTCATCCATCGGTCCAAACAGTCACCAGCTAATCTGTACACGATAGGAATAGGAAAGTGCAACCACAGAGTCAGCTTGGTTCATCTGCAGTATGCGAACACCCTTTGTGGTTGAAGATTGCTCGATTGCCTAATTGCGTATTGCTTTAATGAGACGTCTGGCCAAAATAAATTAATGGGTTCATGAAAGTTGAAAGTGCATGATATTGTTGGCAATAATCACACCCTACAAAATTCAACGGTGCAAGCGTGCGGCTCCTTTGAATAAGCAGACGCAGAGACTATGTTCATTGGAGACTTCATACGAATGTCCTGTAGCGCTACCCGTCGCATCGAGCCATGAGCCACGACATGGGTTAGCGGTTGTTCTCAATACAAGGGTTGATTGACTACGCCAAGCATGAAGCAGCTGCATCGCTCAACTTTACACTACATTCGTATGAAACCCAACCCAACGAAATGTAGCTTTGTGCTGAAACCGGTGGGGGGAGACGAAGGGAAAACGGCTCTCATGATGTTGATATTTGTATAAAATAACGCTAAGCAATATTATTGTGGTTGTAGATGATGGTGGACACTTCGATAGATATAAAGAGTATCACAGGAATTTTGTTTAGAAATTTCATTTTCATCTGTCATCTAAGCAATCACGAACCCCCAGATAAAGAAATGCCGCCATTGCCTCCATTGTCCGATATTTAAA
The DNA here is from genome assembly GCA_030412335.1 of Botrylloides violaceus. Lineage (NCBI taxonomy): Eukaryota > Metazoa > Chordata > Ascidiacea > Stolidobranchia > Styelidae > Botrylloides > Botrylloides violaceus. The sequence goes on from JASFYC010000331.1 coordinate 223,329, forward strand.
TGGTTGTTTCCTTCAGCAGCAGAAACAGTAGAAGAAGACAACTTCATATTTTCAGACCACAATTAGGCTATACAAACATCTTACCACCCACGCAGCCAACTTTCTGCTCCGTTTTTTCCGTTTTAACAAAAACTCGATATCTTGTACTTTTGTTTTCCTGAGTTCCTCCAAGATGATATTGGTAGAACCGTATGGTGCATATACGCCGGAGTCCCGTCGATATGTAAAGGTCAAATTGAAGTAACGGTCGTATTCCTTCAAATCACCCCCGTGGTTTTTCTCGCCCGACCACCAAACATATAGTTGATCAGTGCGTCTGCAAAATGGTCTGGACGTATTTCAGGATTCAGCCATGATCCGCTTCTTCACAGAGGTGAATAGATTTTATCTTCCTGCGAAGGAGCGCAACTCCGATAGTTTGTGAATTATGCCAATAAACAGGACTTAAAGTTAATTCTGTGATTTCTTAATATTATTCTCTATTCTCATTCTGCTATTATCCGGGTCGCCCTCCATCGACTCCACCAATTAGGGCATATTTCATAGTAGGGCTCACTGTTCAGTATGATGTGGTTACACGCGACCTACTGTCACACCATTCATAGTATTGTACGCTCCTGATACCTGCCAAGATACCAGAGTAACGTCCCTCTCAGGGTTATAGACTTTCTAGCAAGCCCATTCACGCTCATCCCGAGAGAACGTCCTAAACACCGAAATTAAATCATTTAATGTCGATCCCTTCACCAGGATTACACAACGAAGATGACAAATTGGACCTGGTGCGAAAAGTCACTGTAGCCCAGTACCATAATACTATTCAACAACCTCAACAAAACAACCTCACAACGGCCACGAGCAATTTTATATTTCGGAATGAGCAACGACGTCACACCGTGGAAAGCATGTGACCACTGCGAGTCCCCCGGGTGGCAGAAACGGCATTTCATTGGAGTTAGTCGTATCCCACGTGTCCCAGGAGGAAATGCACCCCGTAACATGACTGCGGGATAAACATTAACGGGAGTGAACTATAAGCATTGTATTCCTGTGCCTACTTTCCGAGTCAAATTAAAGACTAAAATTGCATAGATGCCAGTATCGAGGGGGGATGCAGAAGGGTTTAGATTGTGATAGTGATCCGGGTAATAGACACGACTACTGTAAGCATTGACATGGATAACGACAACAACAATATCGCTTTGTACCTTGTTTTTGGCAATGTCTCCATTTGAACCGATTTGAAGTGAAATACAACTGCATCGCTGCAGTGAAGCCGAGACCTGTTGTACGTCACCACGCAGTGTACTCCCTCCCCACACTCATCGGTGTCAGCGCGATATCCGATTTTTGAATCAAATGGTGGATACCAAATGAGAACGAAAGGTAAATCTTTGTCAACATGATGTCCCACGCTGTCTTCTTTATATTGTAACTGTTAAAAGGAATCGTATTTCGAACTGTGCACGTACCTTTATGGCAGAAGTACAGAATACCAGAAATAGTAATGAAGTAGCATCCGCAGACCTGTGTGTTGAAAATGGAGTTGGCGACTTAGTTTAGCTGGTTGGGGATGCATGCTGGCGGTAAAAACTGAACGTTCCCAAACCGCGGCCGATATCAATGAAGACAACGGGAGCTCTGGGACAGAAAGGTCAATGGGCGAAAAAATATCGCTCCCACATTATGAGCGCTTCGTGACGCTGAGGCCAGCCACCAACAAGTAGGCTAGAATATGGCAAAGAATAATCCGACTAGATCGACGACACTTCATTCCGTACAAAGGCTATAGAGTAGAGCCTATATTGTTTTGTACTACCGAAAAAATAAGGTCTTTGATTTGTGAAACGACTTGGACTAAAGGTGCGTGCTAGTAATAGAACCTCCGCGTTGGTTGGACGGTTGTAGTCAACGAAAAGTATACTGTAACTACTTTGGCAAGGTTCGAATTTCGCACTTGCCGTTCGGATTCGACGCTGACGCGAACTTTGCCTAAACTATTCGGTTCGTATTTCAATCGAACCCCTTGAAATGTCTAGCATCTTTAGTAGCCTATTTCAGTGCATGGAAAAATTAACTGATTATCATAAAATTACTACTCACCACGCTTCTCAGCAGTGTGATGTTCGTCAACAAAAAAATAAGTATTGCCAATCCAACCAGTTTGAGCCTACGCTTTGTCTTATACGGCATACCTACAATCTAGTGATCTATTTATTGCGAGCAGGATGCCGCCTTGTAGCACAGTACCAAAGTCAATGACAACGTCGTTCAATATGTTTGCCTCGGGGCAGTTGATTGAGTCGTTTTTGCAGATGATCGCTGCTACTCATATCAATACGACGCAATTGCAGCTGGAAATATTGCCTAAAGGTGTGATGCCAATATCACCTGTGACCAAATTTCTTGGTATTACCGATGTAATATCTACTTCACCTTATCCTATTAGGCTTGGGTTTTGACATTAGATTGGGTTTGCGGTGAAAATATGGTAGTAATAGGCACCGACTCTCGATAAGATATTTCGAAATATCCAAGGATTCAGTCAAGTCTGCCGATATCGGAGTCAACTCCAGCCGGTTTGGGGCATATCTCACCGACAGTTAGGCCTATTAGGCGGAGTAACCACACCACAAGCACCTATTGAGCACAAACATGTAATTGATAGCGTTCTATAATTTGGGAAACCGATGGCGGACGATCCGAGTAGTATTAGAATAAGAGTCACAACTGGTTCAACCCCATTACAATGTGAATGTAACTGCTCCAGACTATCTTGTTATCTTGCAAAACACCCTACGATGATAAGAGCCACTGTAAATCTATATAAGTAAAAGAGCCGGTCTGTAAACGAATCAACTTTTTTATTACTGAAGCTATCGCCATAACATTTTACAGGGATGTAGAGACTGACGTTATGCGTGCGACCAAAATATTTTTTAGTGCTTCCACCGTGTATTTCGTAAGTTATACCATGGCCTACTCTAAAGTAGGCCATGGTTATACGTAGCCCATTGTTGCTATTCCGCGTTTCGATACGCCGAAATCAGAGATGCACCTTTTAAATCGCTTCTGTCATCTAGCGGAACAATTTCTTGACGACTTCTGGTCGCGTAAGGTAGCCTGGCTACAACGTTCTGCTTACGGACTGTCCTTCGGTTCGGCGTCTTATATATATTTCATGCAGGTTTAGATGAGGCATATGAATCGAAGAGCCATTTTCCTTCGTCAAGAGAAGAGAGGAAGCGTCTCACGCATTTTTCGTGTTTGGCTACAATGTCTTTTATGTGTTGTACCCCCCGAGTGAAACCGGCATAACCGGTTCGCATATTTCTGAGCTAGATTGTCGGTTTCGTACTCTTTTCTATACGTTTTCCATAAGTGCAAGCGCGTGAGACGGGGCTGTGGGGGTCTGGTTGAAATCCCCATTTTTACTGTTCCCCATATGAAATTTCAGTGATGCGCGTGAGCAATGAAATTCAGGCGATGTGCAGGCAGCATTCATGCACTTTCGTTCTCTTGGTTCAGTCACGGACACTTGCGTGTTGTAGAGACAGTAGTACGGACCCACTGGGATTGTCTTTGCTGGTTTTGTCGCTCTGTTGTGGCGTTGTGTGTTTGTTATGCAAGTATGCCTTACCGCTGTTTCATACCGTGATGTGCAGTCAGTCTACAGGAATATTTCCAGAGAAGGCCTACACGTGTGGGTTTCTCGCATGTGCCGGTATCACTGTGATGGCACTCGTCTGTTTTTTAGTGTTCTATTTCGTCCAGTCAGGTAAGAGGCTGCAGGCATTTTTTTCGCTGAAGGATTAAGCGCAGTAATTTAGTGTAGTTATATTGTACCGGTACCGGTATTCCATATCAACCAGTCAGTCTTCGCAATTTGCTATGCCATACCGGTAGGCCTACCTCCCTACCTATATCTCATACCGTACTGTCAGTTTTGGCGTCGTGTTGTAGTGTATATCTAGATATGCCTTACCGGTACCGGTATTTGTTACCATAATTTAAAGTTAGGTATATTTTACACCATTATCGCGGTGATGGCACGAGACTGTTTTGTACCGTAGTGTTGCTATGTGTTGGCCTATATTATATCATCCAATCATGTAAGGGTCTGCACTGCAGGCATGTGTATAATAGCCTACGTCAAATTTTGGCTGGGGCTTCATGCTGCGCCGTTTTGCTCGCTGTTGGCTGTATAGCTGACCGTGATGCTGTATTTTAGTGTAGTTATTATATCGTGCCTGTGCCGGCATTTCGTATTGCCGAGTTAATGCTTCACAATATAGGGCCTACTATTGCCGTATCGCTAAAGCTCGTATTTCATACCACACAGTCAGTCATTGCAATCTACGTTTAGGTGGCTTGCAGGCGGCTAAGGCATGGGTCTATTTGTTGTTACGTACTGTAGTGTGTTATATAGTGTAGGCTACATAGTATATAGTTCTTATGATGGCGTTAGTTCAGCCAGTCAGGAATCGTAATTTACACAGGTAGACCTATCATGGTAACGGCATGGGTGGGTATATTTAATGTTGTTATATTTCATCCTACTTCATAATATATTATATAGCCTACACACTACAGTTGATTCAATGGAAGGTAACGCTGGCAATTATGTTGCAAAGTTATTTCGTGTTACAACGGAATCCGAGTAATGACATCGCGCATCGGCTGTCGACCTCGTGCGCATGGGATTTGGTTCTCTAAATCATTTTGGTTGTTTCATTGCAATTCCACTTTCCACCCCGAGCGCACCTGGGGACTCTCTGCCAGTAAATAATAAATATATAGTGTTGTTCACTGTCACAGTTCTACAGAAAGTGTACTAATGCGAGCAGAGAATGGAGTTGTAACAATTTTAACTAGAATACTTTCAGTTAATGCGAACGTCATTTTTTTTCTATTGTGAAATCGTCTGAGATATCAAATCTTAATCTGCTATGATTGTCTGAAAACAAGTCGCAAACAAATCGAAAGTTTGTGCCGCACTGTCAAAGATTTGTTTCGTTTTATTCCCATTGAATTGTTGGTTAGATGAAGCGCTAAACAGCATCTAGCCTATACAGTTGACCATATGGGTAGGCTATCATTTATCTATAAAACGGTTACTATTATGCTGAACCCTTGCCTCAGCAACCATGATTTACCTCGCGGGTGACGCAAGAATACAATTTTCCCCAAGTTGAGCTGTTGAGTGACCAAAGTGACAAATTGCGTATGTGTATCGTAGCGGGCAAATGGAAAGGTTCCCCAACCAAAGCCATACTTAGCCATGTGTGGTTCGCTGGCGGATGTATCCCGCTTGACCTTCGTCTGATGATATGATAAAGGAGCGCTGCTCTAAAGTCCGAAAGCTCGTGAAATATGTTCTGCAACAATTAATGCGTCCATATCTATCATATATGATGATCGGACAAGCAGTGGAATTTTCTCTATGTGAAGAGTTTACCATATACTCTACTGATACATTTAAAATCAGGGCTTCGAACCGGAAATGAACCAGAACCAGCCTGTTTTTGGATGAACCCGCACCAATATATAGAACGGCTTGTGAACCCAAATCCGTAACCGAACCGCCGAAATTAGCGGTGATTGAACCTGAACCGAACCTGAACTAAAAATTTTCGTCGCCAGAAAACCCGAATCGAAAACTAAACCGGGAATTCTCCATCCCAGTAAACCCGAAACGAACCTATACCGAGAACATCCATCGATATCTAATGTCTTGACCGGTGACTGCCTTGGCCGTTTTAAAATCGATTGCGCATCTCAAGCTGCTCGCTGATAATCATCCTAATAAAAACAATGTACTGTAAGTCATCTTCTTTGCCCAAGAATTTTTCACCCAAATGGTTACCGTAAAGAAGATTCACTATATAGATTTAACATCAAGCATCGTTTTTCGTTAGTGTTAACGTTAACAAGCTTTCGGAGTTCCGCTCCTTTAATTAAAGATGGAATCAATCATGGCCTACCCTAAAGTAGGCCATGAATCAATCTATTGATAAATATCAATCGTCCGCCATCGGCTGCACATGGCCTACTCTAGGTACTAAAGTAGGCAATAGGCTGCACTATATTCTTCGATGTTACCGTATAAGGCTTCAACGAAGCTTGTCGTCGAAGCCTGATGAGGTAATGGCGTGCAGTCACTTGCGTCACGTGACACTGAACATAATCAATAGGATGTTTATCTGAACTTTCAACGAACCGCACGCTCAAAACAACAAATTGAGTTCGAAAAAGCATATCGCCGTGAAAAAGCATCGCCAATACTTGTTTATGAGCGCGTAGCCTATGTTTGGCATTGAGATCAGCATTGGTTGACTGATGGTACATTATTATCTGACTGATGGAGATTTCTTGCGCCTATACACTGTGCGACGATTGATCGACAGTCGCCACTACTGCGATATGTCGGCGGCATTTCGCCAAATCCATTCCTCAGTAAATAGTAAAACTACCATTACGTCAGGAACGCGGTTCTCGCAGTGAAAATTCGATATTCCCGTTACGCTGTAACGGAGAACTGATGCTCAGGACGTACTGACTCAATAAGCCTGTCGTCTCCGTTCGCAGCCTGAGCCACCAGCCTCGTTACGGAGACGAAGGCGCACTGGCTCCGGCTGCTGTTCAAAGTGTTCTTCGTGCTCTGACGCTCGAAGTCCGATACTGAACCAGGCGCTCTAAACGCACCAGAGTATGCAACGTGGGAATCTCGACTATACAACCATCTAATAACACAGTACTGATTGACCATTCAGATCTCCTTTGGTGCACGTACCGAATTATATTTCGATGATGAATAACTTGACTTTAACAACGATTGAATAGTAGAATTAATTGAAGTATTGAACGGTACGTAGATCGTCCATAGACTTCCGTAATGTAACAGTTTCAAAGAGCGTGTGTTTTAAAGCACGCTTCATGCGACATATATATAATGAGTAGATCTCAACTCCTCTCGGCAGTAGATAATATGGTATTATATCTCCCGTTTGGTTTCTATGGACTGCAATGCGATAGCTGTGCCGCCACGAGGTCTGTTGCTATCGACATAGGGCTTTAATTGTTCTATTATCCAATGGTGCTAAGCGTGAGAGAATGATAGCAAATGCGCTATAATCTCGAACTTTCCTAGTAGCTCAACCGAGCTGAACTAGCATGGTCGGCAGGAATTAGGATAAATTTTAATCCCACGATAGTCTACATGAGAATACTACCCATATTCTTTAAATTGTGGATTACGAATTATTGGTAAATCTAAGGTGATACGGGTGTGGTAATTGTTATGTTTTTTTTGATACCAATGTATAATATGAATTGCCCGCGTTGCAGGCAAGAACGTTTTTTTTATTGAAGACCCCAAACAATGCCAAGACAAACGACAGCAATACAGCAAAATGACAAACAGCACATACAAAAGTAGAACTGGACAGATACAGTCGTATGACAGTACCGCAAGTAGTGCGAACGCAACCGGAGTGGGGTAACCACGTAGGAACCACGGAGTATAAACCAGTCAGTACGTACTAAGTAAGGTAATAATAGTACGAGCACTTTTTTTTTTTTTTATTATGATAAGGAAAGTGGCGCTTGTCGCCCAAGGGCCTTTTGCGCCACGATCAATACATATACAATTCAATACCATACACAACATATACAATTCAATACAATACACACTCACATCGTACCACACAACACAATATATAAAATGACTTGAGCTGTTTTACCTATAGTGGACGTTTGCAACCAAGGGCGAAGTCGATAACGGGTCTCGCCATGTTAGGGTGGGTCAGTACGTTTATTAAGGTTGGAGAAAGATGATTGGAAAAGCAGGATCGGAAAAGAATGACCCGTTGTTTACGGTATTTAAGGCAGTACAAAATAAAATGTTCCACTGTTTCTGGGCATGGGCAGGATTCACAATTTGGCGAAAGGACACATCCAATTTTAAATAAATGGGCATTTAACTTGCAACTTGCAATGGCCGGTACGCAAACGGAACAAAATACTGTTACGAGCACTTGATTACCCCGAAAGCAGGCATGCCAGTACAAATGATTACATGATTTAGAGATAAATCAGGATTGGATAAATCGATACGATAATTGAAAATATGGAATGTGAAAATACACAACAGTAATGATGTGAGTTCGATTGCCGAGGTGAGAGTTACATGCAAGCAAACTCTATAGATTGACACGTAACGGTAAAGTTCCGTTACAACGCCTAGACCCAAATTGGTGTTGCATAACACAGAATTATCACTGCTTACGTCATTATACACATATAATTCTACTGAAGGGATTTCTTGTGCCTTACGATGATCAATCGTGAGAGATGAACGGGTGACGCCATAATCGCAAGTATAGTGGAATACCTTCGACCAGCAAAGGTGTTCTTTTTCTAGGAATGCGATTTTCCCAATATACATTCTTTTACTGTTGTTGTTTTGAAATATTTGCGTTTTCGGCCGCTCACGTCATGTACACCAAGTCAAATTTTCGCACGCAAATATATACGGTATTTCCAGTATGGATAGCCCTGATCGCTAACCCAACCTTCTTCTCACTCCCAATATACAGCTAACTACTCAGTCACGGACGAATAGATATCGATTTTAAAAAGTCTTTTGGTCTGACTAACTTGAGAATCGATCCCCGTACATTCCGTTCCGCGTCAGTCAAACGCACTACTCGCCTGATTGCGCATCAAATTTCTTTGTTCATCACAATTATCAGAGATCGGTCGGGAAAGTGAGTAAATGGTATCTGATAAATCGTCGTTCAATCCTGACATTAGTAATAAATAGAATTAGTCACCACAGATTTAGCGTCCGGTCCAGTTTATTGGAATATAACACATAAGCTTTCGGAGCTCTGCTCCTTCATCATGTGAAGGATCTGTGGTGACTTATTATATTTATTACTATTTGAATCGTCCGCCATCGGCTCCACTATTTTTCGAATCCTGACATTTGATGACGAACAGTCACTTCAGTTATTCGTTATTTTGGATCTATGAAGTTTTTAACTATATGGTCATGCATGCTTGGTGAATGCTTATACAGTACAGTACGCGTGTTAACACTTCCGGTTTATAGCTGGATTACTATCACAACAATAACCTAATAAGATGCATCGAATTTGATCCGCACGCGTCATGCGCCTATTCACGAGCCTGATTCGTGTGTACAGCACGGGAAAATATAATAGTACATCGTAAAAATCTCTAAGCATATTAAACACATATGCTGAACTCCACGTGCAACTTATATAACATACACATGTTGTGGTAAACAACATTATATAAAGACCTACATTTCGTTCAAAGGCTAGGTAGGGGTAATGTGCGGGATTTCATGTGGCAAGTTAACGAGCGAGCGGCTTTACTACCAACTATGTGAGGTAATGAGCTACATAAATGGAGTTAATGTATTTGATTATGGCAAGGTATATCATCTTAATCGTTTGCATCATAATATACATGCTTGCGGTTTGAGTTACAGTATAGGCTATGCGCCGCCACAGTTTGTTGACTCGAAAAAGGTATACCGCGGAAAAGAGAGGTAGAGACCCATCGTTGAAATATTTCACTCGTTCTTTCCAAACAACAATCGAAATACTTTGAATGCTCTGAACCATTCTATAATAAAGTTTGATCTCAGTCTTGACGTGGTATAATGATATTGGGTAGTTGTTTTTGTTGTTGTTGATGACGATGTGCATTTCGGGATCACTTGGTATCTATGTAATATTTAGCCGTTTGTAGTTTCGATCTTACGATTCAATTCAAAAACCCCATTTACATGGCTATGTCGACCTCGCGACTAGGTTGATCTAGTTGACGTCACGCGCGTTAAGTCGAAGAGCCCTCTTGTTTACATGATATTCACAATATCGACTTGAAGTCGCGAGTGAGGAAGAAACGATTTTATTGCTGGATGTACTGCAATAATAGAGATGAGCACAATTGAGAATACTGACGGCGCAAAGCGACAATTCGGTAATATTACATGAGCGTTGCTTCATAATTAATGAAGAGGAATAAGCCTAGATCGCCCAGCACCTTTTCATACCTGAACACTTGAAGCCGTTTATACCCTTAATTAGTAGCACTGCTCCTTGTCTTATTTTGCAGTATTTCGTTATGTGCGATTACTTATGTTTAACATTCTTTATTAAAAATGGCCATGACTGGGGATACAATAAAACATATTATATGGCAAGTTTTGAAAATTATCTTTAGAAAAGTGCAATACAGTGCTATTTATTTGACTAATTAGTCTGAAAACTCATACATAAATTGGGCAGGACTGCTGAGAAGCATATTTCCTGATTGACTGTCCCAATGGTTGATTTGTGCACAAATGATGATCTACAGTTCACAAAATATTCCTCCTCCCTAGTTTTTGCTCAATGAGGCGGTTGGTTGGTTGATGGTTGTGGACTGTGCTATACTCAATTGAATTTTCATGATGATCTGGGATAGCCGTGTATTGTTCATCCTGCATGTCATGTGGTCTGTCCCCGAGTATATTAACACCACACCATCAACTCAATTCGTTTTCTTCATCAAATATCTGATATCTGTCATCCTCCACCGGTTAATTGCATCAATCACAAACTTGATAACCAGCAGTACGCACAATATCAATGGAAAATAATCTGGAATGAATATGGTATATCTTATTGCTGAAGTCAACACAAGCTGGATCGAATAGGGGATTCAAGTAACGTGTACACTACTCTACAGAAGATTTTAAATCCCACCCGGCAACAAATACACTGCTGTTAGTTCCAGGCTGCCATAGTACCGTACTGGTGGAGCAACATGATAGCGTCCAAGAGGGAAATGTGCTGGTGTTATTATCTAGCCAACCTGTTTCACCATCGCATAGCATGGTTAAACAACCTCCTCATACCATAATGCAGCCTTGCAGATAACCGTCCACGGCATCTGCGTACTACCCACTTACCTATATCTACGTACCTATATATACCATTACTCACCTGAGTTTCCCCGGCATAATATCGTAATTTGAACGGCTTCGTGTGGGTTGCCAGACTTGTACTATCGCCTGCGAATCCCTAGAGCTTATTATGAATCACCATACCAAGAGACAGCCAGCTATAACCGCAGAGCGAGGGCAAAAACTCCACAGCAAACTTATCGTGCAACGGCACAACAAGAACCGCAGTCGCGTGCACGATGTTCACAGCTGCCAAGCCGATCAAATTCCACCTCTCCACTTCGTCCTAGACGACAAGTCGACATAGCGCATTTGCCTTTTTCTTCTCGCCGAAAATGAGAGAGACGACGACGCACATCGTCTCAGGAGACGGCTTAAGTCACTGCTTTCTTCCTTCATTGATTCCTTATAGATACCTCCGCCCGCTTGCACCAGAAGAATTGTATAGTTTATTTGGAATTTATGACGTTTTCAACTACTCGGGTCATTTACGCGAGGTCAATTCTTACGGTATACGTATCAATACTTCCAGTTTATAGCCCGGATCACTATTTACAACCACGATACTCCGCACTTCCCGAAACCGACTGCCAAACAGGGAAGGAACGGATACTAATTTTAAAGTCTTCGATTTGACTCGGTCGGGAATCGAACCCGCAACCCGATCAGAAGGCGGACTGTCTAACCACTCGGCCAACTGAACGAATAATTGTATTATCGACCGCTACGGATATAATTGACAATAATTATCGGGGCTGTGAATTTAGTCGCCTTACAGGGTAGTTAAGTGTATACACTTCTCCATAGAGAACCTAGTTATCACATTATTATCAAACTAGACTCTTAACAACGAGATTGCAAGACTTACCAAATTGATATAGGACATCGCATGAACCATTGTTATATCGTAAGCCTACCTCACACAAACTGCAATGAATTTCTAATCCTTTTGTAGGACTAATAACATAATAACACCCTATTCAAAACACATTCGTATGACCGATATAAGGGAAGTCAAGCACAAAAAACACACAGCAGGGACGACCTAAGACTACCAGTGGATGCCTGTTTTGTCTGCGCGTTCAAACGGGAACAGATGTAGATGTAATCGTTGCGTTTCTTGTTCTTTACAATAGATCCTGTACCAGGACTCATTAGAATCATGATTTACATTAGCTCACTAAGCAGGGAAACCAACGCTTATAATAATTGACAGTTCTTCCCGGAGGCATACGTATAAAATTTACAATAAGGTCCGCTACCCGCTACCCGCTACTGCTACCTCCGTCGAAATCTCGTGTCAAGCGTCGGATTCGATTGCTACACTATTCGCTAATTCCATGATTCACTTTTATATTAGCCGCGATAATGTTATCACAGTAGGAATCACAAGTATTTTATAAACTACCGTAGGCGTAGAGGCTGTAGCCCGTAGGGTAGCCTACGTCGTGCGATCGATTTAATGCCACCGCAGTAGTAAGAGGCTAGCGGCAAGGACCCCGCAGCGAGGTGGTAACGAACGACGTGAGAATTCGTTCGCTATTATTGAAACGCCATAACATTATCGCGTGTCGATAGCTTGATCGTTCGTTTCGTATCGTAGAATACTGACGCCATAATTTAGCAAGATTTGAAATAGGACTTCATTGCATAGCCAATTCTGCAGCCCATCCCAAAACTCTATCGATGTTACCTGTGGAGTACTTGAGACCAATCGCGAGACGCAAATTATACACATGAGTCATATTGGCCAATATAGCGTTTGACTCTATATCCTTTTTCAAATTTACTTAGCGCGACGATGATAACGATTTTCTGCTGCTTCCACCAATCAAAAAGACACAAGGGCCAATATTGCCCTAGAAATGGTTTAGTTACCCGGTATTTCAAGGTATGGTCCATCCAATTTTACACCAACGCTGCATAAAAGATGAGCAACCGTGCCTATTTTCATTCCTTTGCGTTGTGTTGTTTGGGTGGCGCACAAAGGGAACAGAAAATATAATTTAGAATAATAATAAATAGTATACTATAGTCGGGTAAAAACTTAAAACTTCCCTTCCGGGAAGTCGAATTACAAATAAAAAATAAAAAAAAAATTTACGCCGCGAAAATTACCCAGGAAAGCTGCTTTTGTCCGCTTTCAAGCAATCATCGTATTATCACCATCATAGATAAAGTAGATTCATTCATAGATTCTCAATAGATAAATAAGGACCGTTACGCTTTTAATCTATTATTTCTTGCATCTCCTAATGTTGTGTTAATGGTTTCTTCGTAGCTTCGACGCCCTGCTCTATACAACGCAAGGATCGCATATTGAAGATGGTACCTTCACGATGAGGTTCCGAGCAGCAATCATTCAGTAATAGCCCTTTCCTTTAGCACTGTTGCTGTTGTTGTTGCCTTAAATTTATAGCGTTTTCAATTACTAATGTCGTGAACGCCAGCCCCTATCCATCCCCGACCATTTTCCCGGCAAACAGTGCTGTTCAAACAAGAACCTTGTTGTCCTAAGGAGGGATAGTGTGAGGGGTGGTGCAATACCGAGATATTCAGGGAAATATTTCCGAAGTCTACTGTACATGCAAACACTGCGATGTACGGTCTGCGGATATATGATGGCGGGAAATCCACGGCCGCGGGCGATCCCAATAGAGGTGAAGTCAGGAAGGTATAAGCGACAGGAACGTCATCCTCCGGTGTCAAAAAAACACTGCTAATGTCATGAACGGTTCTATCCGCTGTGGCTACCCCCAAGTGGAACATGGCTGGATTAAAAGAAGAATACATTATAGCGGTATTCCACTGTCTTTTGTCAGCGAAAATTGTTCGTCCACTATCGTCCACTGTATAACATAACAATTGTTGTAAAGCGTACTCGATCTGGCTGCGTATTCTACGGGCTGACAGAAATGCTGCGCGACGGTGACAGATTTATTACAATTATTACTTCGACTTGGTTACTCAATCGACGTGCACCTACGCACGGATAAAAGGGAGGTGTTCTTTCGTTAGCACACAGTCTCATTCGAACACAAAGATCAACCAACAGTTTCGAATTTTTTATCATTATCTGCATTACTGTTTGAAACTGATGTCATTTTGCTTCGTATCGCTTATTTGAGTCGGAATAAATTGGATTAGGCGAACACTTCGAAATACCAATAATATGCTTGTGATTAGACGCAGGTCTTAGCACTTGGGATATCTAATAAAAACTATTTCAAAGGCCTAATAGTATGGGACATGCCAAAATTCTCCCTCCCGCCAAAGTCAAGCATCAAGCATTCCAATTATAACTTCGATATTCGGTTTTTATTATTTATGAAGCAACCAATCAATATCCTTTAAATTATCAACTGACATTATAAATTCATTCTTTCCACTCGTTGATCTATCTCAGGAAGGACTACCTATAGATTTGTGAAATATTTATTCAATCAGGTCAACACGCGATTTCTAAGTCTTGAGGTAAATGATTAAACGATATTGAATTAACCTTTGAGAAGAGTTAACAATGTACTGATCATGTTATCTCGAATTGAGTAAAGCGCAATGTAATGCTCTTCAGTAACTTTTAAAGCCTGGCAAGGAAGCTGCAAGAGCAACTACTTTTGCTTGTTAGGTTTGACGCAGCGGGTAGGAATCGAAACAACCGAACTCCCAGGCCACCGCTGGGCTCCCAACCAATCAATTGGCTAACAAGTCAGGACACAAAGTATATATTGTGTAGTAAACGTGGTTGCAAGAAGGACCATGACATGAAACGAGGAGAAGCGGGTAAGCTCCTTCTAGGGAAATCATTCGTTCCGTAAGAAATTAATCTGTCTCATTTGTCCATGATTTTACCCCGTATACTACATATTTTCAATCCAAATTTACGAATGTGCTCACCGGAAGTGATTATGAGCTTACAGAGACTTTTATTCTTTTCAACCCTGATCAAGAATCAACGATATCCTCGACAGGGCCTTGAAAATGACGTATTAAATTTGATAAATTAGGACGACGCAATCAATTCCTGTGATTTATTTGTTTAATTTTGTGGAATAACAGTGATAGAGAAATAATCCGGGTGCGAATGCAGGAACGGTCGAATACTTTACCTTTTCACAACCTTTACCCTATCAAGGCGATTAAGTGAGCGACGGTCTTTGTTTGCTTATTACAGCGTGACGACTGGGGCTATCGCCTAAGGTTGCTGTTTAATATATTACCTGTTTAAACATATCTCAAATTATACGACTTCCTCGCCTCCCAGTTACGAAGGATTTCAGACAATACTGAGAATTACTTAGGTAAATGTTTACCTCCGCACCTTCGTAGATGACTTACTGTAGCTTCTACCGCTATCTATATAGCAGCGTCATATTTCAGAAAATTGCGTCAATGAATATATACACAGTATTCTCTAATGAAGCATGGATGTATGTGTTCTGCTCACGTTATAGAAATATTCCATCAATTTCCATTCTCTGGGAGTTCTCCTATGCTCCTGAGAAATGGTTCCGAATGTCCAACGGTGTAAGCTATATACCGATGAACCGACTGAACACTGCAGCACTATTGTAGAATACCATTGATTCCCAAATTTGCAAAGTTCGTGTACTCATGCATTGCATACGTTGCATGGTTATGTGTCTCATATTGATCACTGACCATAGCCAGCTTAACCTAAATATGTCCCTAGTTGGCATTGCCTTTTCCACGCTACATGAGCTTAGCCCTCATGTGCGCTTAGATTCTTGTGCATCGTCTGATTTGTGTTGGTATCGGGCACCGGTACGACTATCGAAATTCAGGTGCTTATCACGAGCAAAGATGATTATATATGTTACAGGCAATATGTAATAGATAGAATAACCCACCACAGATCGCAAGTTCTAGGATTTCCGCTTCTTCATCTTGAAAATATGTGCAAAATCAGGCAATGTATGTAGTTTATTTACCTAACGAGGCCGACAATCTATCTGAATCGTCTAATTGTTCACTAAGATTGGCAATTGACAAACTGACATCCGTGACCTCGTCTTAGGTTCAGCTACCGCTCAGTGGACCGAGTGGTTGAATGTCCGCCTTCTGATCCAGAGGTTTCGGGTTTGATTCGAGACTAAATATAACCAAAGACTTTAAAAATTGGTATCAGTACCCTCTGCTTGGCAGTCATATGGTGGTTGTAGTGATAGTGAGCCAGGCTGAAAAGCGGAATGTTGACATGTGTACCATACGCATTGATCTGGTGTACATGACCTTGGTAGTTGCGCGTTGCGACGTCATAAATTTAGAAACAACGACAACCGCAGACCCAGCATTGTCTACATTGTAGGAAACGCACATACACTGTATAATAGTTTCTTGTTATAAATTACTGAGAACTTGAGTGAACGCCATTCTAGGTTAGTTAGCCCTGATCAGATATTAAATTATATTTTATTTGCTACAACCAGTTTATCCTCCAGTCAAGGTTGCCTTTCTAGATGATGAGACATTCCATATATTGCGTGTACCTTGTTATCGTGTTCCGCGTGCGTGTTATGCTACTGTGAATCAACTTCTTTGTTTTTTTGTTTTTGGCATTATTCAAATTTTTGGTGTTTTTAATTGCACGGGTCATATCCGGGCTATACGGTTCACTGATCACAGCCACAACACGGTGCACTCTTCAGATACTGACTTCCAACGAAGAACAGATATCATTTTTAAATACATTGCCTTGACTTAGTCGAGAATAAGTCCGTTGTTTTTATCAAAACCCTCAAAATCAAACCGCTCCGTCAACCGATCGGTATGTCAATGACCTAAATTTTCTGTACGCATATATTTCTATAGAGTCATGCGTACATTCACGACATATATGATATGCACGCCGTGATTTCGTGGCATAGGTTATAAGTGTAAGCCTATATACTATATACGCAGAAAGGAGCATCACGCTAACGATACCACGACGTGTCTCCATGCAACTTTGCATTCCAATGAATCGCTTTTAAAAACTTAATTATCAAGTTTTTACAGCACTTCGGCTATAGGGTGCGGGAGTTTATTTCGTAGTTTCGGAAGAAAATGCGTCATCATGATTGAGCTGGGTTTCGAAAGAGAAATTTTCCAACGACAGCAAACAAGGCAGGGATAGAATACGATTTATGCATTTTCGTAAACATTGCTGTTACATAAAACTCGATTTTTATTTTTTGCATATTAGAGATGCGTGCATACAGTAAATCCCTTCGGCTACTGCAGACTAACATAAGGTCAAATTCAATGTAATGCAGCAATAATGTACCAGAATCTCGTTTTATCTGTGTTTTTTTTTTTTTTTATTATGATAAGGAAAGTGGCGCTTGTCGCCCAAGGGCCGTTTGCGCCACGATCAATACATATACAATTCAATACCATACACAACATATACAATTCAATACAATACACACTCACATCGTACAAAACAACACAATATATAAAATGACTTGAGCTGTTTTACCTATAGTGGACGTTTGCAACCAAGGGCGAAGTCGATAACGGGTCTCGCCATGTTAGGGTGGGTCAGTACGTTTATTAAGGTTGGAGAAAGATGATTGGAAAAGCAGGATCGGAAAAGAATGACCCGTTGTTTACGGTATTTAAGGCAGTACAAAATAAAATGTTCCACTGTTTCTGGGCATGGGCAGGATTCACAATTTGGCGAAAGGACACATCCAATTTTAAATAAATGGGCATTTAATTTGCAACTTGCAATGGCCGGTACGCAAACGGAACAAAATACTGTTACTAGTGTGGTTTGTAGGTGATGGTAGAACTGTCTTCACGGAATCTTGAAACTGCTTGAAGTGAGCTCCCTTTTCACCCATCGTGTATTCGTGTTCCCACTCATCAAGGCACCTTTTGCGGAGGACTGACTTTGCTTCTCGCAAGGAGAGGAAAGCAACAGTGTTGTTGCCACGGCTGTCCGGGGAATTATCCGCAGCAAGACGAGCCAACCGGTCTGCCTCCTCGTTGCCAGGGACATCCATATGACCTGGAAGCCACGCCAGGGTTGTTGCCGTATCTTTTATTTGAAGCTTGTGAAGCAACACAAAGATTTCCTTCGTGGTCTGTTCCACTGCACAGAATCCCCGTTTCGGATGAAAGCTTTTAATGTGTTGTAGTTGATCGTAGTAAGGTTTTAGAGAAATAATTTTCAACTGATCAGGTGATAAAGAAAGAAGGTATCATAAACATGCTGGCTGCAAATGCAATCTGATTTAGCCTGGCGGTGTAAAATGATTACAGACTGTCATGAGTATTTGGAGATGTTATGTAAACCACCCAAGATTTATCGAATGATGGGAGGTGTATAAGTTATTATGCGCTTTAAATTGAAACATTTTATGCATAAGTCTATAAGGCTTATTGTTCATCAAAACGACTCCGACTAGATTCCAATTTAACATCGATTTTACCAGACTGGTATCTCCTTAAATTGTGCTTCGTCTGTGACATCTGTTCACTTATCCCACCGTTTCGAAAACTTAATTCCACATTCTTGCCCTTTCGTGATCACATATACTAAGACTGTCTGGCGCACAACGCCTTGAGCCATGTCCACAATACCAAACCATCTGTCCCGATCACAAGACAACTAAAGAAATCTGCTGCAGTATGCCCATTTTTTCTGATTATATCTCCCAACAATTTTGGTATCTGCGCCTTTGCCAGATCCATTTTCTGTAATATTGATTCGCTCACTTTTTTCGTAGTCACGACATTTTCAGCAACCATCTCTAAAGCACATATCTGCAAACTCTGGCCTACAGTTTGAGCTCACTGGTTGACATAATAATGTAGTACTTCTCAAACAAATGACTTGTATCGGTCTTTTTTTAATTTCGAAAACTCTCAATTGACTTTCAAAGATTTGTGGTCACCTATATAGAATTAATCCGGTCTTGATATTTCTAAAATATGCGAATTGGCGTATTGAATCTTTCACTATACAGATATTCGTTAGGGTGAGATCAGAAATATGCCTATGCGGTTTTAATGTCACTTACAAAATTGTAGGCAAACAGAAAATGCGTAAATGACTATTACAGTGCAACTTTATTGGGCTCTTGAAGTTGAGTGTCGGTCATTGACTTTACGACTCGTTCATCAAAGTTCTCAGGTATGTATTAGTCATATCTGATTTGTAGATAGGTCACTTCGCGTCCAATTTTGAGATAGCGAAGATATTCATTATGTAACGAGAGAGCATATCATATCATGGTAAACCTATGGTGGGTCTCTCGAATAAAAATAGTCGCAATCTCTCGTTTTTTTTTCACAATGTTCAAACTCCGAGTGCCGTTTGATTAAAGCCATTTTTTTCCAATATTGTTGCGTGTATATATATAACAGTCATGCGAATGGTGTGCCATCATAACAACCATCTTTTGCCTTGTAGCGGTGTTAGTACGTAGGTAAAAGTGTAAAACTCATTCACAGGTCAGCCGCGGTTACGATAATACAATCTATGCCTTGTGATAGATGTAGAGAGTGTCACCGAAGTATTAACGTCAGGTGAAAATGCATGAAGAAATGGGGCTTGTCAATTAAGTTGCCACTCTATATTTAGCTAAACGTTAAAATTGTGATTATACACTATGGTTTATACTACAGTCTATCATTACAGTATATCCATGTATACCAAGTGGCCTAAGAGATCGTACGCAATCGGCAACTATCAATACGTGTTGATATATCTTGTGACATGTTTAGGTATAGACAGCATACATGGCACAGTACTGAGAGATGATAACGGATTGCCGACATCTTTTTAACAGATTGCCTAACCAAAATAGAAAACTTGACACACAGAAAATACGATGAATATCGCAGTTAATCAACATACAGCCGATCACAAAAAAAAACTTGATCGTACACAAAGTAAATGCACTGATGATTCTGGCGTCTACACCGAAGAAGAAACGAGCTCAGTATCTGAAGAAAGCTCTGACGACTGTGAGGAAGACTACCATTTTGTTGAAGCGCTGAAAGTTATGGGTGTTCACAAACAGGAAACACCGAAAGTTCATTACGTAAGTTAAAGAATTCCATCCTTTACTCTACTCGAAGGTAATACCCGCCAATGGGCAGTATACTAATCCAAGGTATTAGGGTTGAGGCAGAAAATTGCAAACCTACAGCCTCTACTAATATGCGTTTCTATCCGTTGTTGAGACTCATAATTTGTAAGTACTGAAACAAGAAGAAGATCGTTACCATTACCAGTCGCTTCCTCGCCGTTAAAACGGATGTATCCTACATATCCCGCTCCCTCAAAAAAGCATGTCGGGTATGTGGTCGGAACAAGCTATGTATTCTCAAATACAAAATGCCACTAATTGCTGGGTCCAAATTGCTGCGAAATTGTGCGGAAGGGTAGGGAATAGTGTAAAACAGAACCACTGCCAGGGGTTTTGCGTATATATCAGCTGTGGTTGACCATAAACGTATAAGTGCCGACGGAAGAAGTCTTGGTCTCATTTTACCTAGCGTAAATGCCAGAGCACATTCTTCCATTTTCAGTTGTTTCAACAGAAATCACCGTATGCCTATCATAATAATTATTCTAATCAATGAATTCTACATTTCCTAGTTGTTCGTCATCACAGTGAGATGGAATGACAAAAGCCAAGTTACTGTTTACCGAAAATGGCGAGAAATCAAGACATTTCAACATGCAGTGCTTCAGGTACGAAACATGCATTGTCATATTGCAAAATGACACACTGCAATAACAGTAACGAAGGCACCATCTGTAATATATAAAACGCTAAGGACTGAGTCTTATGTCTTCGATACAGGCGAGCAAGGCTAAAAAAAATCAAAGCGACGCATATCGCTATATCAAAAAGACCGCATATCGAGTAAGGAAAGCTGCGCGATTCCGACACGGAACTATCAAAAAGTTGGACATGATCGACACATTGAACAACTTTTTCGAGGTAAGTTCTTGAAATCAACACCAACTAATTGGATTCACATTCGGAATGTTAATAAATAGGCTACTTTATTATCATACGGATGACTTAAGTTCCGAAAAGTATAGTAGCTTATATATAAGCTATATAGTTTATACATTACAAAATAAGCATTGGCTGGTGGCAAAATTGGAGTGTGACTTTATACTTTTCTCTACTAATATTTTGCATTAACTTATTAAACTTAGATATACCTGTTTCATCATTATGGTGCTTTTTAGGCTGTAGTCCACTATGGAGACACCGCCCACAGCGCCTCAACCAGACGATTTTTCAAGCCGACTGAGAATGATTTGGACTCGTTGTCGTGGAGGTAAGGATATGCCGTAAACTTGTAGCCAGTAAGTTACTGTAGCTCAGTTTTGTTGAGATACCGAGCGCTCGCATCATGCCTAAGATTTAAAAGTAGCTATATTTCCGAACCTCACAGCCCGGTATCCAATATCATGGCGATTGCACACAGGTGTCGTGTAACACAACGATTTCCAGCTCTTCCTTGCCGAAATCTACATGCTTATGGTATACGCTGTACGGTCTGCGGGTGCGTGGTGACGGCTAAAAAGGCAAACTCACAAGTCACTCTAGACTTCTAGAGCAAGGATTCCAGCAGTGTGGTAACCCACGAAAGGAGCATGTCCGAAGACGAATACATAAATTGTTAGTTTGAAATCACTCCTTATTTCTTGCAGTGGGAATGGGAGAACATACTTTTACGTCACTCGAGATATTCTCGGCGAAAAGAACCGAGACTTTGGTGAAGATGACGATGAGTACATGGACGATACTTTCGAGGATACTATTATCCCATCCAGACATATTAATGGACAAGGCACTGCTATTCAGGTAGGCTAAATCAATCATAATTGTTGACTTATTTGCTACACCTCTTTGCTACGCTTAAATTTTATATCAACGACAAAGGATCAGCTTTGTTGGGCTAGTAGTTCGATTCCCGTGGTAGTCAAACCAAAAGCGATGATTGATTGATATTCTTCTCTATTATGCTCGGCAGTTATTTATCGGGGTACTACGAAAGGTTGTGGTTGTGATAGTTGTTGTTTTTGTTTTTTAGTTCATGGCGTTTTATACTTTTCTTAGTACGTTTGTCGATGCTTCCGGGTTATAGCATGGATCACTATCACAACCACAAAACTCCCCGCTGCCCTGTTACTGACTGCCAAGCAGCGACGTAACAAATACCAATTTGAAGTCTTTAGTTTGACTCTGTGAGGAATTGAATCCGGAACCTCCGATCTGAGGATAGTCCAAAACCACTCGGCCAACTGAACGATTGTGGTAGTGATCTGGCCTATAACCCGAAAGCATCGACAAGCGTTCTAAGCATTGAGACAGCGTATATTACCTTAGTAGTAGAAAACGCCACAACGCCACAACAGGAACAATTCTATATGCAACTGGGTGTTCTGTAGAAAGCTAGGAAAACTTACTATCGTGAGCATGCATGGATCCGAGTTATATACTGACAACATCAACACAAGTCTTATATAAACGACATACACAATAACCTGACGAAGGAGTCGGAATCAGAAAGCTTATGAACTTGTGAACCGGAACAACTGCCGCTGGACGTTAAATTTGTGATGACACTATATACTTTTTGTGTATATCTGGTTGTCAGCCCATGCGTCTTACTACTTGAAACATATGATAACAAAATTGGTATTCTTTTATATCTGTAGCAAACGCAAGAGGAATTCCATGAAGCACTTGAAAAATACCACGAAGCAGACCCGAACATCTCATGGCCGATCAAATCAAGTACGTTCGTTGCTGTATGTGACTTCGACGCTTCCGAAGAAGATCCAAAAGATAACATAATCGGTCTTAAAAAGGGCGAGGAAGTCGAAATATTGGAGAAAAACGAAACAGGTAAGGACAAACTTCACTCATGTAGCAATAATTCCATTAATAGGGGGAAAAATATTGTTGGAAATATTGATTATATACCAAATGTTAAAGATACTTATAGTGGTCCAGCTCAATACCTTTCAGATAGCTGGTAATTAATTAATTGGTATCATGCCAGAAAGCCAAATTGCTGATTTAAGAAATATAGTTTATAGACCAGGCATTTACTACCATCTCTACTTAACGTTTAATTTCGAACTCTTAACAATTAATGGCTGTCTATATAACAGGTTGGTGGTTAGTCACACGCACGAAAGAGGATCCAAAGACTAAAAATGGATTGAATGAATGCGGTTACGTTCCTGCCAGTCACTTGGAAATGAAATCTAAATCGATTGTGACGAAAACTGAATACGTATCCCTAGACAGTTCATCAAATGATAGTGATGATGACGTAAGTAGTCTTAATTTTTAGAATGATATAACTATGAGGTCACGTATATCGGCCTGTTATACACATACACACCCATCGGACGACGCGTTTTAAGATTATCATTCGATTTGATCAAATGATTAGATCAAATGATTGATCAGGTAAAGAACCTATTTCTTGTTCTAATTAAACGCATATTCAAATATATGCATGAATCCCTATACGATAATGACAGTTTCACGTCATCGGCCTGATCATAAGTTGAGAACTGCAACCGCACAGCCACAATACATCGTACAGGCTCAAACCATTTTGTAGAAGTAACGGTTTTTCATAGTAAAATCCTGTAACGAGATATATTAATCTATGCGTCCACTAAGTTATGACTTTACCTCTATGTAGCATTCACCATCATTCAAACATTTTGCAGAATGTTTCAAGTTTCTCTTTCCACTCTGACTGCGCTTGTGAAGAAACCACATCGAAAGATAATGTTGCATTGAGCATTGAGGACAATTCTTTGACCGAAAATATAATGCCGACACTACTAAAACACGGCCTACTGCAAAGATTGGAAACGATTGGAAGTTTAGGATCAATGTCATCCATCAATGAATCTGATTGGTCCTGCAGTCCTTTCACTTCGACAGAATCTCTAGCGTCATCAATTGACACTCCTACACCGAAGCCTAGAAGAAAAGCTCTAGGTTACCTTGAAAAATCACTCCATCGACCGCTTTCTCCGCTAGTTCACAATCAAAAATGTTTCACGCCAGTTCTTGGCAGACATCGTATACAATCAGATATTTTGAACACGACTAACCTACATGGCTCTATGACACCTCCAATCGTGAAAAGGTCTCATACGTTTGATATTGGAATGTCAGGATCTATACCAAATTTAAACACCGTGTCTTTGAGGTCGCCGACGCTATCACCCGCAACTTCAACATCATCGCTAACAAAGAGAGGGTGAGTGTACACACATTAGTTAAGAATGACTAAAATGTGATTATGTAATGTTAAATTTGCAGGACTGATTATGTATCGATTAAAGCTTACCATGCCATAAACGATGATGAACTCAGCTTCGAACATGGTTCTGTTGTTAAAGTCATTAGTAAAAACCATAATGGATGGTGGTTTGCGAAGTAAGTTGAACAATATATTTATTGCAGCAATATATGGCATAATTTATTTCGCCTTTGTTTTAGGTATAAAGGAAAAACCGGACTTGTTCCATCAGTCAATTTGAAGAGATATAAAGATCCTATTCGCACCATGAGCATGCATATGATGGAAAGTTTTTCATAGCTTTCGAAGTGACACCCCCGTTATATGTAGGCTACAATTGTATATCACCGTATTTGTTTTCAAATGTTTGTTGATAATGTTATTATATATATTTCTATACTAGCGGAGTACCCGGTTTTTCACACGGGAGAAAAAGTAATGAAAGTATGACACTACTGTAATTGCCGAAATACTGAAAGTGTATAAATGCACAGCAGCAGATCAACTGAAAAATGAAACCAAAGAAAGAAGAAAAAAAACTATAGAAACATTAGTGAACACCAAACCACATCACAAAACATCATGGAACGGTACAAAAATGAATAACTTCGCAACAGTGAAACAGCTTAGCATATAAAAACAAAGAAAAGAGCTAGAAACATGAGTGGAAAACAATACATTACAAAACCTCTTTGTATACAATGTTTTTAGTGTAACCCGGAACCTTGGCATGAATGAACAGATGTTGTTCGCAAAAAACTCTTGAGCATCCGACATAAAATTGGCCATGGGAGAAGCAATGATCAATCAACTCAAGCCCCAGATAACTCATCGTTTGGCCTTGACTTTTATCTATTGTCATTGCATAACAACTTCGCAAAGGAAATTGCAGGCGCTTGAACTCAAAAGGCAAATTGTTTTTAGATGAAATGAGTGGAATTCTTGGCACAAACACATTTTCTCCCTTAGAGGTTCCAGTAATAATGACACACTTAATAACGTTGCGGTGCAAGTTCATAACAACTAATTGTGTTCCATTACAAAGTTTTGGCGGGTCCAATTTGTGCAAAAGTATGACTGGACTACCCTGCTTGAGACGAAGTGTGCATTCCAGGTGGGTTTAACGAATTCAAAAACTCAACTGGGTAATGGACAGCTTCGTCTTGATCAAGTGTCGAATCGATGGAGGAGTACACCTTTTCATCTGCAGGTATTCGGTCAAGAATATCCAGATTAATTCTGTTTACAGCATCATTCCTCGGTGCTAATATAGCTCTCTCACAAAGCCAGTCGCGATTGTTAAAATTTTGTAGAAAATTTGGATAGACCTTATCAATGAGCTCAATGGCAGAAGCCACCATAATTCCAACAGTTATGTGATGCAACTGTTGTTCGGTATCCAGTGCTAAATTTCCATTACCTATTTCGAGAAGTTTGCTTGCAAATCTTCCTGCTTCTGCGTCTCCATGCAGGTGAACGCGCATGTTTGTTGTCAGTTTCAAACACTGAATGTCTTGCCACAGCACAGAGTTCTTCAGGCAAGCACTCATTTCATCGGCCATTGTTCCCCTCGGTACGACAGGCAATATCTGCCTGAAATCACCGGCAAGCAAAACCGTCACCCCTCCCATAACTCGATCATTATTATGCAAATCGCGTAAGGTTTTATCCACAGCTTCGAAGACGCCTTTGTGAGACATGATGCATTCATCCCAAACAATCAACTTTGTAGACTGTAGCAGCTTTCCTCGTTCACTTTCATTTTTGATATTGCAAGTTGGGCAGCATCAGTTTGAAGACGCGTTTGATGAGTCTTCGGTGATTCCGCAGCCCTGGCGGCAGCTGTTCTGGCAGCATCAGTTTGAAGACGCGTTTGATGAGTCCGCGGTGATTCCGCAGTCCTGGTGGCAGCTGTTCTGGCAGCATCAGTTTGAAGACGCGTTTGATGAGTCTGCGGTGATTCCGCAGCCCTGTTTGCAGCTGTTCTTGCTGCAACAGTTTGAAGACGCGTTTGACGGGTTTCAAGCGACTCTCGTCGTCTGGAAATTGTTCTCGTTTCAGCATCAGCAAGACGACGGTTTTGACGGGAACGTGGGGACTCTGCAGCCCTGGATAGTGCCCTTCGTGCAGCATCATTTTGACGACAAAGTTGTCTCGTTCGCGGAGATTCTGCAACCCTAGCAATTGCCATTCTTTGAGCACTACTCTGACTCGAACTACTGTGGGGGTGTATGTCTTGAGCCACCCAACTGGCCTCCCGAGTTTGGGAAGGCATGTTACTGTCAAAGTATTCCTGATCCTGAATATAATGAGAGGCATTGGTAGCAGTCCTACGTCTGTTGCCATGGGAAAAAAGGCTCCTCCGCGCTTTTCTTGGGCCAGGCATGAACGCTAATGACTACCGTATCATGCATATATAATGAAAGCATCTTAACAATGACAAATGGTTACAATTTTGACACAACAATATATAGTATAGGGCATTGGGCCACTATTCCTACACACGACAATGCAGCTTCTTTGACAGACAGCACTAAAGTAATTTAACTAACGAAAAAATTCCGAGTCTGTTACTGTCCTGACCACATTCTGCGTACCGGAAAGTGGAATTTAAAATTTTGTCACCGGTACTGTCCTGGACTATTCCTACACACGAAAACGCGGCTTCTTGAGAATGAGCACTAAAGTAATTTCATAAACGGAAAAATTCCGAGTCTGTTACTGTTCTGGAAATAACAGCATTGGGCGATGTATAACTCAGGAAATGCACAATGGAAGCACCTGCTCGCACGCAGATCACGTTAAACCGTAGATGAAAGGTAACCGTTGAGAGATATCATGCGAGCAGCAGTGATGAAGAAATAGTTCCGCTAGATGGCAGAAGCGATCCAAAAAGTGCATCTCTCATTTCCGCGTGGCGAAAAGTGGAAGTAGCACCATTTGGCGATGTATAACTTGAGAAATACATGTCGGAAGCGCTGAAAAACTACCTGGTCGCACGCATACCGTCCGTCCCTACATCTCTGTGAAATCTTATGGCGGTAGCTTCTGTAATATAGAAGTTGATTCGTGCACAGACAGACAAACAGACAAACAGGACAAACAGACAAACAGACAAACAGACAAACAGACAAACAGACAAACAGGCTCTTTTATTTATATAGATATGCTCCTTGGTGATCTCTTTCATAAGGTGGCAGAACTGCCTTGTACGTTTCGGGTAGGAGCCATAGGGAACACTACGCGATAGAAATTCTCTGGAAAAAGATGGACAGCCTTTTGATTATTGCTGTTTTGAATTAGTGGCGTACTTAACTACTCAGGTCGTGTATGCCAGGTGAATGCAATAGTACGTGTGTCGATGCCGCTGTCTAGATATCCCCGGTCGATACAGCCGATTTATAGCCCGGTACTGTCACAACCACAATCGTATGCACTCCTCCGACACTGGCATTCAAGCACACGAGAAACAGATGGCAATTTAAAGTCTTTGGTTTGACTTGGCCGGAAGTCGGACGCGGTATCTCTTGATCATAAAGCGAGCAGTCAAAGAACTTGACCAACAAAGCAAGGACAGCATTGTGAGGGAGAAAGAAAAAGACAGTGGTGAACTGAGAAGGATGCATCAATCCCAAGAAAATTATTAAAAGATTCGTCGCTCAGTATTTCCCATTGACACCCTGATTTGCTGTGATGAATCGTCATGCCATAAGAAAAATCATCAACTTACAAACACGACCCAGGGATGTCTTGTCAAGACATCCCTGACACGACCCTGTCGATGGGCTGAATGCACGATTTCCCCTATCCCATAATTGTACGTGTAAGGGTATAGGACGACTACCTAGCTTACTACTGCTGATGATGGCGATTATGACAAGGATAATATTATTGACAGTAGGCCTATACTCGAAAAATGAAAAAAAGAAACTAAAGAGAAGAGGAACAAATAAATCTTAGCTACTATTCCTGGCAGAAAAGTACAAACTCCAAATGAAATAAACAGGCGGAACGCGTAAGAAACGTATATTGGGAAAATCGTTAGATTGTAGTAAGTTCAGCACATGTTCCCCGTTGGGCATATAGCACGAGGTTGAAATCGGTAGAGAGAAAGGCTTACTCGCACTGTACTGGTGAACGGATGACATTGGCACAATGTGCTAAAAAAGAAGACCTTTTGCTCCACTTTGAATTTCGCCTACATAACTGAGCCCATAATTCATACAAGTCATATTAAATTTTGTTCCTTGGTAGGTGTTGCCAGTGAGGAAAAAAAAAATTGCCCTGTGACTTGTGAGACATATTGAGAGGTATTGTGATGGGTGGTGATGAAGGGAGGAGGCTGCCTTGAAAACTCAACAGAAAGGGGATAGTGTGGGTAGCAATACATTCGAAAAGCAGTATTGGAGTTATAATTACTTCAGACTAACTTATATACCGTCTTATGTGGCGGGTGTTTGTCTGATAGTATAGCCTACGTATGCAATTTTTCACAAACACTTGGGCAGTCAATATCCGCAGCTTCCATACCGGGATTCCGTCGTGATGTGAAAATTTTGGAGGGATACGGGGTGTAACATGGCGATTACTGCGCCTCCTTGCCAAATTCTGCATACTCATAATGTGCGTTGTTTGGTCTGGTTTTATGATGTCGGATGTCGGCGAAAACCAGTGACCTCCGGTCACAAGCTTTAGCAAAAGGGGAGGACTTCGACAGGAAAGGCATGCGACGGTAAAATCTCGGTCAAATCATGAGCTATTCGAATTGTTGCGACCATCTTTAAATTGAACATAACCGAAAAAATCGGGGGACGATGATTTACTCGAGGAATATATTTCCTGAGGACAAAACATGATTAAAATTAGAAAATATTAAAATATTTTGCTAAATATACAATATATTTATATGCCAAAGTTCTTCGTCATCACGAAATTTCGTGATAAAATTAACAATAGGCTACCATATAGTATTAACTCAAAGATAGTAGATTTATCGATAACGGCTGATTTAGTATTTCTAAACTAACAGAAATGAAACTCATGAAATAGGCATTTACCGGTAGTCAATTAGAAAATTGTCCTCTAGAAGAAATCGCTCTGATCATTTATGATAACAGACTCCTTTGAAGGACGGAAGTGTCTAGTTCTCAATTCCCATTATTTAACTTACCTTCGGAATCAATTTTATGTGCTACGTGATGATGATGATGATTGAGGACCCGCACTCTCTCCTCATTACACCGTCTGTCCTCGGAACATGGCGGAGAAGAGGTGCGCTTGTGACACGTGGATTATATCCTTACTACCTACCGGTTTCCTGACCTTGCCACTACGACTGTGCAGCAAATCTAGTAACCAATGAGTCCTCTAACAATCCCTGGAAACAACATGCAGTGAGGCTGACCATGAAACGAGTAGGGACCCATATAGGCCTTAGATTCGAGTCTTGAACGCATCATACCAAAAACATGAAAATTTCTTTCCACATATTCCGTTCTGTACTGCCAGGAGGACAAAGGATGTATGGTGTACTTCCTGGGACTTACTTCAAAGGTTCACTTGTCTCTGCGCGGCATGTACACATGATATGCTTATGCGCCAGTAGTGAATAATATCAGGATGCAATCGTCATGTAACATGTAAGTCTATGTATATGCTGCGAAATATATAGAGTCTTATCATCTTAAGCAGGATTTATTGCGGTGTACCATATAGGCCTATTTGATTTGTGCTGGGGAAAACTGCGACGTAGAAAGTAAGTCTCCATCAACAGATGACTGTGTTATTGCGGGTGACGCTCGCTGTGCAAAATAAAGAAAAGGTCTAGTTAACACGCTCGTTTCTGTCGCTGCGACAGCATTGCGTTGTTAGTATCGTACCTGTAAGTTACAGGCTGTAACCGTAGCGGCCCACTTTAGGCCATGTATAGTTCTTGCAGTTAGGCTTACGTTACGTACTGTACATTGTGTACAGATAGCTGTGGCACTTTGTCAGCAGGCCCAAATGTACCAGTACCGGTGCACGAGCAGTCCACGGCGATCAGGGTGAATTAACTGTCTTTGCAGTAGGAGAAACTAGCTAGTTATTTTTATGTCTATGTTAGTTATTAGGCTTACAGGGCAGTAAACCATGTTGATAAATACGAGGACAGGTATTTTTCAGTGCTGTAGTAGTGTAGATTCTTATTCTGCCTCAGTATTATGGGACATAAATGTTGTGTGGTGGGATGCACCATTTGCAATCCATCGGGAAGCGGGACGTCTTTCATTTCCCATTCAAGAAGAAATAATGTCCTAAATGGGTGCTATTTGTTAATCATACTGATGACACGGTATCAAACCACTCTATGATATGAGCGAATCACTCTGAAGATAACAAACGTACACAATTGCCTGGGAATTGTGGCATGTGCTAACCATAATGACAAACGCTTAACTGAAGAACCTGTCAACAGGAGTAACTCCTGTATCATGCCGAAAACCACCTTTGAATCGCTCCTTGGACCTCGATGAACTAGAGAAGTACAATAATAAACAAGACAAATTGGCGAGCTTTGAAGATTTTAATGAATCACCTCTTTCTATCGCTTCCATAAGCATAAAGACGAATACATTACATTGTAAAATGAGTTTTAATGGGTTTCCAGAAGTCGTGAATGCCATAAATAAACGTAAAGGTGAAAGCTATTTACGGTCACTAACTAAAGGATCTACTGATTCTACAAAAGCATTAAAGTTGTTGAAATTCCTTGTAGTAATAAATATAATAAGTCACCACAGATTTAACGTCCAGTCCAGTTTATTGGTATATAACACACAAGCTTTCAGAGCTCTACTCCTTCATCAAGTGAAGATGGAATGAAAAGCAAAGTTTAAGATTTGAATTATAAATAATCACATGACATTATGACGTCATAGGGCAGAAATATTGAAAATGCAGACCATGAAAACAGGTGATGTTAATGCACCGAAAATCAGATAAGGAGGTCGAAAACGGGCAAATGTGTATGGAGCCTGGTGTTAGGAGTTGCTAAAGTCACGATTACGTGGACTGCCGGGAAGTAATCGGAAGTGTTTAGGTGATCCTCAAGAGAGGTCACCCGAGAGGCCAAAGTATAAACCCGGCTAAAATGAAAGACTTCCCAGGTTGCTATAACCATTTCCCACCATATAGCAACTCCTGACAACTCCTGAGGTGCCAAATGTCAAAAACCAAAGGTGGGTGTATATGTGGTTGCTCCAAGTCCGTGTGTTAGTGACACATGAAAGTCCGCTGGGTCCAAATCCAAAAGATGCGGGATGCGAGGCGTTGCCCAAAGCAGGTAG
Source organism: Botrylloides violaceus (assembly GCA_030412335.1). NCBI lineage: Eukaryota > Metazoa > Chordata > Ascidiacea > Stolidobranchia > Styelidae > Botrylloides > Botrylloides violaceus. The sequence goes on from JASFYC010000331.1 coordinate 254,955, forward strand.
AAGTGCGAAATTCCTTGGAGAGATATGCGATCACTAATTCTAATGATTGAAGAAATTATACCTCCAGAAATCTATGCAATATATTGAATGAATATTTTCTTGGTACGGATAAAGAAGGCTACCTGTTCAAGGGTATACTAGCAATAATACTGAAAGGATTAAAAAAGTCATTGCCGTTTGTGTACAAAGTTATACTTGAGACAGAAATACATGGATTTAGCCGACTTGAAGAGACTTTAGTGAAGATGTTTCAAATGGGTTTCAAAGTTCGTACTCTGGTATCAGACAACCACATCCTAAATGTCAATGCTGTCAATATAATTTGCTAACTCAATTCGGTAATGGTTCAAATTTGTCTATACTGCCTCTTCAAGACAACTTGTTCTTCGATAAACGTGCTACTGTGCAACTCATAAAGAATATCCGAAACAGCTTGCTGAAGTCAAAAAAGTTGTGCTTCTGTCATTCACATTAGCTAGGAGTCGACATTCTAGTAGGCCATCGAGTAATGATGGTTACATTTCCTGGCATGGTTTTAATACGTTGTGCATGGAAAAGATGAGTTAAAACCAATATCATTAGGAATAAACACTGATTTTTCTACTTGGTTTCAGGGACTGTAATGCTATTCCCTGTTTTATTATGGCTATTAGGCCATATGTACAGACACTCGTATATTAAGTTTCACTGCGTATACTCAGTTGCATATTTCTTGTTTAAAAACCAATAGGTCTATCGTTAGGTATACTGTGATTTTTCTGCTGCAGGTATCTCCAGTCGTGTAGAGATTGTATACATTTCATTCCTACATTATCAACATAGTTACTGTAATTTTTTCTACGATCTGTCGACATTAGTGATGTAAAGGAAAATTTTCAACCGCAGATATCTATCTGCAATGTCGCGAAGCTCATTTTATCAATGTAATTAAACATGAACAAGGTAATCAAATGCATTTTACTTCAGTTAGTAGGCCATATTGAAGGTAGGGACTCGTTGTTACGCTATAGTGCTCTCGTCAAACAATCGGAGATTGGCCCACCAATTTTCTCGGCCGAATATAATAGATCAGGCCGAAACTAAAGTAAGCCATGCCTTAACCTAAACACACGCCAGGTCGACAATTCCCCGAACGCGCTGCAGGGATGCAGGATTGGTACAAGGTGGAGTTATCATCAAAGTACAATTATCAAGTACATGCTCGCTACAATACATACGGACAAACAGACAAACAGGCTCTTTTATTTATATAGATTAGAGACGAAGACATTCGTATAATACCAGTCAGAACCCTCGAAGATGATCGGTGAACAGTCGGAAAGTTGGAAAAAACGGGCGGAGCGCAGCCTTACGTGACGGTCGGCAACGAGGGTTATAAGAAAGACTGGGCCGAATGGATACCCAATCCGCCCAATCTCCGCGACCAACGCCTGATCTACAATAGGGCAAGCAGTTCAGCAGACCTACAGCGCGGTATAGAACTTCACCATGTAGATCTGATAGATTTGAGAGACGAATTGAATGCAACATCGGAGCAAACTTTAATATTGAAATGTTTGGAAGCAAGAATAACTGCGGCGTGGGACTATATATTAGATATGAGAGAAGTAATTATATCTTTATATCTCTATAATGGCAGAGGATAGATAGATGGAACGATGAATGCTATACTGTTATTTAGCGGCACCACGAATACCAAATAATAACTCGCGGAAGACGCGGCGGCGTGCATTTTCTGTTCTCCATCAGCAAATTTAAGATATTCAGTCTCGACAGAGTATCCGTGCTACATTGCATAACAAATATAAAAATATAATGATGAGAATCCTACATTTTCTCTCTGCTCGCTAGTAAGTCTTTTAGGAATAGCGGGTTTGCGCTATTCCCGCTATGTTTCCCTCTTTTGGCGTGTAGTTCACCTATAGTTCTAAACTTCTAAAGTGTAGTTCCTCTTGCCTAACGCCGCTATAATGCTGTTTAGGATCGTATCACAGTATCCCATGTAGAACCGCAACGGCGTGGGACTCTGCTCGGGATGCTCAGCCAGGGCTCAGCAAGCGTTTGCGATTCAGAAAGCTCTCACGCAATCATGGTCTCACGAAATACAACAACGTTCGGCAATTTTCCTTTCACATCGAGCGAAATAATCGCTAGTGGTAACGCAATTCACGCGACAACATCATACGCGGCATGTCCACTAGCTGCGACGCATCCGAACATCATGAATGTCGATATCATCATAATTGCAACCCCAGCGAATGCCTTCTACATTATTGGCTCGCCCAACTATCTGTGCAAATTTCATGCAGTTAACTGATGGTCAATATATTTGAGATGCACAGAAAACAAACAAACAAGTGACTGTATTCAGTTGCATCAAGCATGTTCCATTATCTGAAATGAACAAATAGGCATTACGAACATGCTGACTAAAAATTGAACGATCGTCGAGGCGTTATTCTATTTAAAACATGTACGTCTAAAATCGCCATTCAAATGAGTGAGCAAAAGTACGATCTAGTCTAGTCGACCCCGTCGGGAGAAAGAGCAACAAATCGTAGTCGATATATTGAAACAGGGTTCAGCGATGAGTGAAATGGGAGTGGAAAATACGGGGTGCCATAATCGGAAAACACATGTCTTTCATGTCCACTCGATGTCATGTTTACAGTAGAAGTATTAATTTACACACAAAAATAACACAAATTGATACTTAGCAAAAGAATAAAAATTCTTTTTAATACCTGCAACTATAGAAGAAATTTGGGCTAGTGTAGCACACGCTGCCTTCATTGCATTCTGTGTATCGGGGACCGCAATCTCGTTTAAAGTTGCAGCCTAGACAAAATTATACATTTATTCGGTGAAGCATGGGCCTAGATATCTAATTAATGGACTTACATTGTTGTGCGCTGGCAATGGCGATGAGAGACATAATTACGATGGCAAATTTCATGATGAATGTCGTAGTTTATTTAGTCTGAACAATGAAATGGAGGTCAGATATCGTTTTGTTTGGACTTAAATGACCATAACGATTTGGTAAAGATTGCTGGTTTTCAAATTGATTATGGCCAAATGACGTAGAATCAATACCGGGTGAGAGGAAGTTGGCGGATTTCTCTGTTGAAGCTAAAAAAAGTAACTTTCACAAGATTTTACTATTTAATGAAATAGGAATCAGCTTCTGAGTCCAAGGTAAAACCATTAGTGTAATGTTCTGATTGGATCTGTGCCCTTCACAGCTTTTGCTTCTTTCTACAATATGGCGTCTAAACGAACCGACAGTTTGCCATCACGAAAATTCGAGTTCAGATCGTCTGAGCACCGGAAGAACGCCCGACAATACGATTTATTTCAGTTTCGGAACTTCGCATTTCCATTATTGATTTGAAAATAGAGATACCATCATTCGTGACAGCAATTCGGCAGCGTCGGCTAACCCCGACACTATTAGGTTTGCTCGGCAAGCTTTTCAGGAATTGCTCATTCCCTGAGATTCTAATGTAAAAGCCGTTGGCTCTCACAACGCCGCTCATGCATCTGCCGGCGTCCGCTCTGCTATTTATATACATTTCAAATGTCCTGGTTCATGAAGAAAATATATATGATTCATATTCCACACATCATCTCGACTTCCGCACAAAGGGTTTTGTTTCAAAATGGAAAATTTGTTACGAAAGATGTAAACATTAATTTGCGAAATCACTTCGTGTTACAATGGAATCGGAGTAGCGGAATTGGCAGGAAGTCGATCAGCTGTCGACCTCATGCGCATAGGAATTGGTAATGCGAATCATTTGATGACAATTCCGCGCCCGAGCGCAGCTTGGCCTCTCCTTTCCTCTGCAACACACGAGTCTCCATGGACGGCCAAACCAAGAGAGCGAGAGCGTACAAATGGTTACAGAGCAGACAAACTGCATCTCGGATACTTTCACGGGGGACAGTAGATACTTGAGGTCTCGGAACCCTTTCAAGTACCGTATGTAAATGTTAAAGTAAAAAATTGTACGTCCAGAAATCTGAATGGGTTTCAAACTTCGGGCTCTTGTATCAGAAAACAACATTCGAAATGTCAATGCCATCAATATAATTCGCTAACACAGTTCGGCAATGGTTCAGATTTGTCTATATTGCCACAGCAAGACAACTTGTTCTTCGATAAATGTGCATTTCATAAAGAATATTTGTAACAGCTTGTTGAATTAAAAAAAAGTTGTGTTTCTACTGTCATTCACATTTGGCAAGACCAACATTCAAGTAGGCTATCGAGTAATGATGGTTACATTTCCTGGCATGATTTGTAAATGGAAAAGGTGAATTGGAATTCCCGCGCCTCTCTGCTAGTTGGAATAAACACTGATTTTTCTGCATGAGTTCGGGTACTGTAATGCGATTCCCGACTTTATTAGGCCTATTAGGCCATATGTACAGACACTCGTATAGTAGGCTTCACTCCGTATATTCGGTTGTATATTTATTGTTTCAAAACCGGTATCGTTAGGCTTACTGTGATTTTTCTGCTTCGGTTATCTGCCATGTTGTAGAGACTGTATTCATTTCATTTCGGACATTATCGGGATATTTACTGTAATTTTTTGCCGCAATCTGTCGACATTAGAGATGTAAAGGGTAATTGTATAACCGCATACGTCCATCGGCAATGTCACGAAGCTCATTTTATCAATGTTATTTACAAATCAGCGAGTACCCGGTTTCACACGGGAGGAAAAGTAATGAAAGTATAGCCTACTGTAATTGCCGAAATACTGAAAGTGTATAAATGCACAGCAGCAGATCAACTGAAAAATGAAACCAAAGAAAGAAGAAAAAAAACTATAGAAACATTAGTGAACACCAAACCACATCACAAAACATCATGGAACGGTACAAAAATGAATAACTTCGCAACAGTGAAACAGCTTAGCATATAAAAACAAAGAAAAGAGCTAGAAACATGAGTGGAAAAGAATACATTACAAAACCTTTTTGTACACAATGTTTTTAGTGTAACCTGGAACCTTGGCATGAATGAACAGATGTTGTTCGCAAAAAACTCTTGAGCATCCGACATAAAATTGGCCATGGGAGAAGCAATGATCAATCAACTCAAGCCCCAGATAACTCATCGTTTGGCCTTGACTTTTATCTATTGTCATTGCATAACAACTTCGCAAAGGAAATTGCAGGCGCTTGAACTCAAAAGGCAAATTGTTTTTAGATGAAATGAGTGGAATTCTTGGCACAAACACATTTTCTCCCTTAGAGGTTCCAGTAATAATGACACACTTAATAACGTTGCGGTGCAAGTTCATAACAACTAATTGTGTTCCATTACAAAGTTTTGGCGGGTCCAATTTGTGCAAAAGTATGACTGGACTACCCTGCTTGAGACGAAGTGTGCATTCCAGGTGGGTTTAACGAATTCAAAAACTCAACTGGGTAATGGACAGCTTCGTCTTGATCAAGTGTCGAATCGATGGAGGAGTACACCTTTTCATCTGCAGGTATTCGGTCAAGAATATCCAGATTAATTCTGTTTACAGCATCATTCCTCGGTGCTAATATAGCTCTCTCACAAAGCCAGTCGCGATTGTTAAAATTTTGTAGAAAATTTGGATAGACCTTATCAATGAGCTCAATGGCAGAAGCCACCATAATTCCAACAGTTATGTGATGCAACTGTTGTTCGGTATCCAGTGCTAAATTTCCATTACCTATTTCGAGAAGTTTGCTTGCAAATCTTCCTGCTTCTGCGTCTCCATGCAGGTGAACGCGCATGTTTGTTGTCAGTTTCAAACACTGAATGTCTTGCCACAGCACAGAGTTCTTCAGGCAAGCACTCATTTCATCGGCCAATGTTCCCCTCGGTACGACAGGCAATATCTGCCTGAAATCACCGGCAAGCAAAACCGTCACCCCTCCCATAACTCGATCATTATTATGCAAATCGCGTAAGGTTTTATCCACAGCTTCGAAGACGCCTTTGTGAGACATGATGCATTCATCCCAAACAATCAACTTTGTAGACTGTAGCAGCTTTCCTCGTTCACTTTCATTTTTGATATTGCAAGTTGGGCAGCATCAGTTTGAAGACGCGTTTGATGAGTCTTCGGTGATTCCGCAGCCCTGGCGGCAGCTGTTCTGGCAGCATCAGTTTGAAGACGCGTTTGATGAGTCCGCGGTGATTCCGCAGTCCTGGTGGCAGCTGTTCTGGCAGCATCAGTTTGAAGACGCGTTTGATGAGTCTGCGGTGATTCCGCAGCCCTGTTTGCAGCTGTTCTTGCTGCAACAGTTTGAAGACGCGTTTGACGGGTTTCAAGCGAATCTCGGCGTCTGGAAACTGTTCTCGCTTCAGCATCAGCAAGACGACGGTTTTGACGGAAATGTGGAGACTCTGCAGCCCTGGATAGTGCCCTTCGTGCAGCATCATTTCGACGACGAAGTTGTCTCGTTCGCGGAGATTCTGCAACCCTAGTAATTACCATTCTTTGAGCACTACTCTGACTCGAACTACTGTGGGGGTGTATGTCTTGAGCCACCCAACTGGCCTCCCGAGTTTGGGAAGGCATGTTACTGTCAAAGTATTCCTGATCCTGAATATAATGAGAGGCATTGGTAGCAGTCCTACGTCTGTTGCCATGGGAAAAAAGGCTCCTCCGCGCTTTTCTTGGGCCAGGCATGAACGCTAATGACTACCGTATCATGCATATATAATGAAAGCATCTTAACAATGACAAATGGTTACAATTTTGACACAACAATATATAGTATAGGGCATTGGGCCACTATTCCTACACACGACAATGCAGCTTCTTTGACAGACAGCACTAAAGTAATTTAACTAACGAAAAAATTCCGAGTCTGTTACTGTCCTGACCACATTCTGCGTACCGGAAAGTGGAATTTAAAATTTTGTCACCGGTACTGTCCTGGACTATTCCTACACACGAAAACGCGGCTTCTTGAGAATGAGCACTAAAGTAATTTCATAAACGGAAAAATTCCGGGTCTGTTACTGTTCTGGAAATAACAGCATTGGGCGATGTATAACTCAGGAAATACACAATGGAAGCACCTGCTCGCACGCAGATCACGTTAAACCGTAGATGAAAGGTAACCGTTGAGAGATATCATGCGAGCAGCAGTGATGAAGAAATAGTTCCGCTAGATGGCAGAAGCGATCTAAAAGTGCATCTCTCATTTCCGCGTGGCGAAAAGTGGAAGTAGCACCATTGGGCGATGTATAACTTGAGAAATACATGTCGGAAGCGCTGAAAAACCACCTGGTCGCACGCATAACGTCCGTCCCTACATCTCTGTGAAATCTTATGGCGGTAGCTTCCGTAATAAAGAAGTTGATTCGTGCACAGACAGACAAACAGACAAAAGACAAACAGACAAACAGACAAACAGACAAACAGACAAACAGACAAACAGACAAACAGGCTCTTTTATTTATATAGAAGATTGTTGCCAAGTTCTGGTGCAAAAGCGACGCCAAATTCCAATAAAAAGTAGCTAGATGTCGCCTGAATTCTCCGAAAAATCGCTAAAATAGTCGCTAAATCTTTGTAGAAGTGAGCCAGTTAATGGATAAAACAACGTTACTTAACGTTGCGCAGGAATAAATCCATAAATTGCACCTACTCGCCAACGCGTATTTAGATCACGTCGGTCGCTAATAGTAGTTGTAATTGTATGAGCTAATAGGCTGCTTGGCCATAGATAGACAAAACCGTACTGCATCGCGTCAGAGTGACTAAAAAATGTGACTTTGCATCGCATGAGACTCGCATCACTGACCTCGCGGTCAAGGCTGAAGTCCTGGGTTGACCATAGAAGGTCACCAGAATTTCACCATTTATCTCAGTGGTCATCATTCTATGGGTTGACGTTTCACCGTTGACGAGGGAATAACTGACCATTGAGATATAATAAAGCGAATCACACACCGCAAGAGCCGTTACATACCGCCAGTGCATCCACCTTTGATACTCTTCTCTAACCTAAGTTCTTACCGTAAAGGTTCCGACTGACGCAAATGACCTATCACCCAGGCCACAAGGCTCGGAAGCCAACTTGCACACGAACAAGGACACAGTATAACCTACCGAATGTAATACATCAGGCCGTGGGTGGAGCTAGCGAACCGTGGATCCCGCGTCGTTATCGATAGGCCTATATAACCTATCTTTAACGATGGAAAACTGTCTGAAAAACCTTTGAGGAGCTATACCGCTAAGGTTAGGACACCGTAAGAAGGATCTAACGTGAGAACAATATAGTGTGAGTGACAGATGGATTGAACAGTGCTCTCTTTGGGGGACCTGACGAAACTTGTAGGTTCTCCAATATTAGTCAGTAGGCCGGTATTCCGGCTGCTTACTGAAGAAAGAAATTGGGATCGGAATTTCTGTCCCAGTGATTCTGCAAATCCATCATCATTCATTTCCGCAACGGATGTTGACTGGGAACCATCCTTCAAACTGTTGTTAACGATTCGGAAATTAGTGATTGAGTAAATTTTAAGTTTTGTAGGAGTGCTGATGCATGCATTGGAAAGTTTGGTAGAAATTTGGTAAGAGATGATTCGCGTCGTGCCTTTCTGTGATAACTTACGTAGAGGTTATCACGGGAAGGCACGACGCGAACCATCCTCTTACCAAATTACCAGAGAGAAATAGAGCGGTTTCCAACTACTGTAAACCAATAAGCCTACCCCGTGAAAGTTACGTAAGGATAGGCCTATTAGGTCTACTGATTTTATCCTTATATTCGAGCCGCCATTATTATCATTAATTTCTCCGATTTGACATTGACAGTTCGCTCATGTCAAATGTCGACGGGAATCCCGGTCGCACGCATAACGTCCGTCCCTACATCCCTGTAAAATCATATGGCGATAGCTTTAGTAATATTAAAGTGGATTCGTGCAGAGGCAGACATACATTACAATATTATGGCGTGCTCTTGACCGCGTCCTCAATTTTCGCGGACTGCAGAATAAGAATCTGAAGACCAACTGCCGGTACAGACTTTATATATAAAAAAGTAAGATGAAACGACGCAAGCCAGACGAGTTGCTCTTCGTTTGACAGATAAAATTCGAATGCCTTAACCTAAACACAGGTCGACAATTCCCCGAACGCGCTGCAGGGATGCAGGATTGGTACAAAGGTGGAGTCGACATCATTGGTTGCATCAAAGTAGAATTTTCAAGAAACAATCATTAGATTTTTACGTGTTCACTACACTACATACAGATAGACAGACAAACAAGCTCTTTTACTTATATAGATCAGAGACGAAGACATTCGTTTATTACCAGTCAGAACTATCGAAGATGATCGGTGAACAGTCGGAAGGTTGGAAAAAAAGCGGACGGAGCGCAGTCTTACGGGACTCGGTTGGCAAATAAACTTTCGGTCCGCAACGAGGGTTATAAGTATGACTGGGCCGCCCAATCCCCGCGTCCAACGACTGATCTACAATAGGGCAGGCAGATCAGAAGGCCTACAAAGCAGTATCGAACTTCCCCATGTAGATCTGATGGATTTGAGAGTCGAATGGAATGCAACATCGGAGCGAACATTAATATTGAAATGTTTAGAAGCAAGAATAACTGCGGCGTGAGATTATATATGAGAGAACTTTGCTTGTTTGTTTATTTGTAATTTATGGCGTTTTCAACTACTCAGGTCATTTACGCCAGGTCAATGCTTACGGTATACGTGTCAATACTTCCAGTTTATAGCCCGGATCACTATTACAACCACGGCTCTCCGCACTTCCCCGAATCCGACTGGCAAGAAGAAAAGGAACGGATACCAATTATAAAGTCTTTGATTTGACTCGGTCGCGATTCAAACCCGGAACCTTCCGATCAGAAGACGGACAGTCTAATCGTTTTATCTCTATAACGGCAGATGATGTAACAATAAATGCTATATACTGTCATCTAGCGGCACAACGAATACCAAATCACAACTCGCGGCGGCGTGCATTTTCGTTTCTCCATCAGCAAAATCAAGATATTCAGCCTCGACAGAGTATCGGTGCTACATTGCATAATAAATAAATAAAATATAATGATGGGAATTCTACTTTTTCTCTCTGCCCGCTAGTCAATCTTTTAGGAATAGCGGCTTTCCGTTCCCCGCTTTGTTTCCCTCTTTTGGCGTGTAGTTCATCTATAGTTCTAAACTTCTAAAGTGTAGTTCTTCTTGCCTAACCCCGCTATAATGCTGTTTAGGATCGTATCACAGTATCCCATGTAGAACCGCAGCGGCGTGGAACTCTGCTCGGGATGCTCAGCCAGGGCTCAGCGAGCGTTTGCCATTCAGAAAGTTCTCACGCAATCATATAGTCTCACGAAATACGGCAACGTTCGGCAATTTTCCTTTCACATAGAGCGAAATAATCACTACTGGTAAAGCAATTCACGCGGCAGCATCATACGCGGCATTCCCACTAGCTGCGACGCATCCGAACATCATGAATGTCGATATCATCATAATTGCAATCCCAGCGAATGCCTTCTACATTATTGGCTCGCCCAACTATCTGTGCAAATTTCATGCAGTTAACTGATGGTCAATATATTTGAGATGCACAGAAAACAAACAAACAAGTGACTGTATTCAGTTGCATCAAGCATGTTCCATTATCTGAAATGAACAAATAGGCATTACGAACATGCTGACTAAAAATTGAACGATCGTCGAGGCGTTATTCTATTTAAAACATGTACGTCTAAAATCGCCATTCAAATGAGTGAGCAAAAGTACGATCTAGTCTAGTCGACCCCGTCGGGAGAAAGAGCAACAAATCGTAGTCGATATATTGAAACAGGGTTCAGCGATGAGTGAAATGGGAGTGGAAAATACGGGGTGCCATAATCGGAAAACACATGTCTTTCATGTCCACTCGATGTCATGTTTACAGTAGAAGTATTAATTTACACACAAAAATAACACAAATTGATACTTAGCAAAAGAATAAAAATTATTTTATACTTACATTTTAGTTCCTGCAAATATGGAAAACTTGCTTTATTGAGGCACTGACTTTTGGTATCGCAATGGTCGTTTGGGGAAGGCACTCTTGTGCAAGGTTGCAGCCTAGTCAAAATTTCACAGTTAATCAGTATAGCATAATAGGTCTAGATGTCTAATTCATGAACTTACATATTTGTGCGCTGGCAGTGGCGATGAGAGATGCAATTACGATGGCAAATTTCATGATGGATATCGTAGTTTATTTAGTCTGAACAATGAAATGGAGATCAGATATCGTTTTGTTGGGACTTAGATGACCATAACGATTTGGTAAATATTGCTGGTTTTCAAATTGATTATGGCCAAATGACGTAGAATCAATACCGGGTGATAGGAAGTAGGCGGATTGCTCTGTTGAAGCTAAAAAAGTAACCTTTACAAGATTTTACTGTTCAATTAAATGGGAATCGGCTTCTGAGTCCAAGGTAAAACCATTAGTGTAATGTTCTGATTGGAGCTGTGCCCTTCACAGCTTTTTCTTCTTTGTACAATATAGCGTCTAAACGAACCGACAGTTTGCCATCACGAAAATCCGAGCTTAGATCGTTTTAGCACCGGAAGAACGCCCGACAATACGATTTATTTCAGTTTCGGAACTTCGCATTTCCATCCTTGATTTGAAAATAGAGATACCCCCATTCGCGACAGCAATTTGGCAGCGTCGGCTAACCCTGACACTATAGGCTTGCTCGGCAAGCTTTTCAGGATCTGCTCCCTCCCTAAGATTCTAATGTAAAAGCTGTTGGCTCTCACAACCCCACTCATGCATCTGCCGGCGACCGCTCCGCTATTTATATACATTTAAAATGTCCTGGTTCATGAAGTAAATATATATGATTCATATTCCACACATCATCTCGACTTCCGCACACAGGGTTTTGTTTCCAAATGGAAAATTTGTTACGAAAGATATAAACATTAATTTGCGAAATCACTTCGTGTTACAATGGAATCAGAGTAGCGGAATTCGCAGGCAAGCAATCAGCTGTCGACCTCATGCGCATAGGACATAGGAATTGCTACTGCGAATCATTTGATATCAAAGGACCTTTTGCACTTAGCATCCGATGCTCACTGGAGCGAAACTTGGTGTCAAGCTTTTCCGAGCCCCATTTACCGAAATGCAAAACAGGCAGTTTTGTACCGCGGTTTTTAGAGTGAAATTAATTTTTTTAGTGCAGTTGAAGTATTGAAAAATTAATTTGCATCTCGAATAGTTGCAAACCGAGCTCAATATTTATTTGCAGATGTCTAAACTAGACATACTACGCGATGAGATTCGACGACTTTTCTCGTTTTTGATTCCGCTCGCTGAAAGTTACTTTCGGGGTTCTGGCAGGTTCTAGAAAGGCGACGGTTGGTTGGTTGGAAAATGCCGCATATCTACGGATAGGAAAGGCCTGTTGTCTTAAGTAGATAAATGGATTTTGTTCTGCAGATTTGGAGCGTTGCGATAGAGACGAAATAGATTTCTTTGTTTCCTGTGTAGCCGGCGGGATTGCTTTGACCAATTAGTGTTGCTACTCCTCCGAGGTTTGCACAATGGTACATGCTGTTTAATTAGGCCTAGTAGCAGCTGTCTCCGCTTACGCCAATCATCGTCCACGGACTCAGTTTTGTCATTGAAAAAGATAGCGCAGTCGATTTCTTTTGGTTTGTCCGCGACCGAGGAGTAGTCACACTTTGAGAAGTTGCGATACGGTGGCAAGAAACTCGGGGAAATATTGTCAAAAGGTTCGCGAAGCCCTGCACAACAAAGTGGTCGGATGTTGCTAGCGGGGGGGAGATTGATTCGAAATGGTACATGTCCGGCTCACTGGTAAAAACTATATCTAATGTCGCACCAGCTGTATGCGTTGGCTCTTCTATGTGTTGGGTGAGTCCTAACTCGCTGAGAAAGTTTACGAAATAGTGTTCGTACTCGGAGGGGTGCCCCCCAGGGCTGCTCCATGAGATAGAGGCGCAGTTGAAATCTCCCAGTAGTATCAGGCGTACATCGTGGTCATAATTATCCGACAGGTGGCTAATGAGTGACAGAATTGAATCCGCCAAGGCCGGGGTACATGAACGGTACACCAAAGTACAGCTAAAGAGTCTGGAATTCCGTGCGTAAATATCAATTGTCAGTAGCTCAAGGAATTGGTTAGCGATAATATCAATAGTTACAAAGTCTAGATGTTTAGGAATCAGGCAAACCACCCCTCCCCCAGGCCCCCTACGCACTTTATAGTCGGATCTCACAACATGGAAGTTTCTAGTGAAGTGCCCAAGTATACTATCGGGTGTGGTGGTGGAAAGCCATGACTCGGTGATACAGAACAAACCGTTAGGGTCATGGTCGCAAAGATAATGAAGACTGTTAACTTGTTGCAGATACTGCGAGCATTTAAAAGATAAATGTGACCAAGAAATTCACCTTGGTTTGTTCTACGACTGGTGCATGTCAGTTTTCCGATCCGGACGTCTTTAGTTCATGATTAACAATCTTTCCACTTTTTAATAATTACGTTTTCACCTTCCCCTCTGCGCCGTCGTAGTTCAGCGAGTAGCGCTTCGTTCTTTTGACGTTCACGCCAGGTTAAATCGGGCCTTGCATTTTGTCGACACCGGAGAGGGATGGGTGATTTTTCATGCAACGTTTCGCATTTTTCAAGAATTTAGTACGTTCTTGCCTCTACCAGCACGGAAACATACTTTCAGAGTTCGACCAGCACCGATGTTTTTCCTCTCTCGATGAGTTAACTTAATGGCACCTTGGTCAATACTCATTTCTGAACACAGAGACTTGATCATAGCGGCATCTAAATCGATCTGATCCGTTGGCGAAGAGCCAGGACTTTCCGGGACGCCGATAAGCACGACATTGTTACGTTTCTCCCTCTTCTCTAAAAACTCTTCAACAGCTTCCATTGCTGCCTTCGTAGCTGCTTTAGTAGCTTCTGTAACAATCCTGCAGAAAAGGTCCTGAGGAAAGCTATTCGTGTTGTTGGACGTGGGGCTTTGACTCTGAAAGCTGAACACTATGCTGGATCTTTTTTTTTCGCAAAGTGCTTTACGGCCCTCCTCAGTTAGATCCTTGCAGCACTTCTTACACAGGTAGATAGCGTCACTGTTATCTAAGAGATTAGCAAGTTGGTCCAAACTGACTCCCATGCAGCGAAAGTGGATGAATACATGGCAATGGGTACATTTTACCATTGATTTTGACGTTTCTGGCATTCCACACCAACTCTGTTGCTGTATAACTGTCCGTTTCTCGCTCGTTTTTCCCCTTGCTGAAATCATTTAACTGTTTACTTAGAACGCCGAGTATAATCAAACAGAGCAATCAACAAAGCTCCTCACTCGGTGACTGTCAACTGTCAACTGGGTATAGAGACTGTGGTATTTAGGTATCGCGACACGTTTAGAATACGCTAGCGGTTTCGATTTGATAATCGAGCGCGTATAGATATAGGCCTACAGCCATTTTGACAAATGTCTGAAAAGGTCTGTTCGACAATGCGATATATTTTAGCGGATAGGCTTACTGCAAAATGGTGAACCTTGCGAACAGTGGATTCCGCGACGGTAGCGTTAGGCCTATTTTTGACGATGGACCCCGTCTGAAAAACGTTTCACGACTTTAGGAGTTACGGTCAAGGTTAAAACACCGTTAGTAGGATCTATCGTGAGAAATATAGTGTGATTTCTGGGGTCTGAGTGACAGATGGATTTAACAGTGCTCTATTTGGGAGACCTGCCAAAACTTGTAGGTCTTCCAGTATTCCTCAGTAGTCGGTGTTCCGGCTGTTTACTGAAGAAAGAAATTGGGATCGGAATTTTGGTCCGAGTGCTTCTGCAAATCACTCATCATTCATTTCCGCAACGGATGTTGACTGGAAAACATTTTTCAAACTGTTGTTAACGATTCGGAAATTAGTGATTGAGTAAATTTTAAGTTTTGTAGGAGTGCTGATGCATGCATTGGAAAGTTTGGTAGAAATTTGGTAAGAGATGATTCGCGTCGTGCCTTCCTGTGATAACATACAGAGTGAATTAGATCGATTTCCAACTAAACCAATAGACCTACCCATGGCTTACTAAATTCATGGCCTTCCAGGTCGGTCACAATGCAAAAAAATAGTGAGCACAAAATTGCACACTTGACAGCGCGCGAGAGCACCATAACTGAATTTAGTAGGCCATGGCCTACCCCATGCAAGTTACGTAAGGATAGGCCTATTAGGTCTACTGATTTTATCCTTGTATTAGAGCAACCATTATTATCATTATAATATCTTTGATTTGACATTGACAGCTCGTTTATGTCAAATCTCGACGTGATTCCCGATATCAATTCAAGAGATGGTGGCGCGGGGGAAAATTCGGCACAATTTAGGTTTTTTTTCCTGATAAAACATACGAAAGACAGCAATATATTGTAAATTAAAAAATGTAGTGGAGCCGATGAGGGACGATCAATAGATATCGTGGTGGTGAATCTTCTTTACGATATTGCAAATTACTTTTGTTATACTTATTACCGACGGCAAGAGTGGCAGACATCACAGTACTGAGTAGAGATAGCAAATAAGAATGTTGCGAAATCAGTGCCAAGATCTCGTGGATTTCCCGACAACCGGATTCCAACCAGACTTCGTGAATAGCTGAACGGTGGGACATGGGTGGGACTTCGTCGGGATTTCCATTGATAGATGAGAGTCCCTGTCCGTTTTACGGAAGCAATATGATTGGTTTTTTTATGATGATGAATCGCATCAGAATTCTAGATTCCCTTCGTAGTAGTAGAATATATGAAGACACACGTCTAGGATCGGGCATTAAAAGTTACGTCTTTCCGAATAGGCCTATTGCGCCTCTGTGTCTAGTGCTCACATGCGTCATTTCGTGATCACGAATGTGAGACGTCTAACCGAGACGGCGCATTACACTTAAAGACGGAATGTATGAATTTTAGTTATTAACATTTCACATTGAAGATATGCTTTGTGATACAAAACTTGAATATTGCGCGCAGTAACACATTCTTTTTGTGTTATAAGTAATTTATTTCTCGAAGCATTTCGGTTACCACACTAATCGGGAGAAAATCGTTGGCAAACGAACTGTGAAAACTTTGATATCCTACTGTATATAGAAGATCACCATAGCTTTTCCGTCCAGCCTTGGTTTATTGATAATTAGAACATTCTCAAACTTTCGGAGCTCTGCTCCTTCATCAGGTGATTATTGATTCGGAAACATTCAAATTCGTATCAACAAATTGTCTGTATAGAAATTATTACGTCACAATGCACGTAAACACTAATTGCGTAAACACAGACAACTACAAGCAGAGTAAAACCACTGAACTGGAACGAACACAATGCAACACGACGTACGACGGATTTACTTGGTGGAATATTTTGAGTCTATATACAAAGTCTTTTTGACGACACAGATTAGGCTGTCCCGTCCACGTGGCCTCGCGCAGACAAGTGAAATTTTGACAAGCCATTGGCAATGACCGAAAATCGATCGATGTTATAGTGAGAAGCGCATGTCGGGTTATCTTTGAGATACTGGCCAATTCCTGAGCTTGAGAGAGGCTGCATCGTCGTATTGTGAGGTCTGTGTGTGTGATTGGGAAGGTTAGGATGCTCTAATCGATCTGGGGACGTGTTGGTTGATTCTCTCAACTAACCCGGGCGAAGTTCTGCCAACATAACAACTATCACAGTAGCAAGATAACTTGTAGACGAGATTGCTTTGGTTTATGGCAGGCAGAACATCAACCGGACTACAACGAACGACTGAATAGCCAGACACCAACTTTACAATATTCTGTTTGACTCGGAATCGAACCCCCGATCAGAAGGCGTACAGTCAAAGCCCCTCGAGCAACTAAGCAATAACTGTGCTTAATCAATTGACTGATTGATATGAATACCTACAACGTTTTACTCGTGGCTTGTGACGACCAATGACGACTCTCATGTAGTTTTATGACCTCATTGAGACAATAATATCAGTAACAGCGACACACACACTGTAAATTCATTTTTTGTATTTCAAAATATATCACATATCTTTATATCTGTAACGAGCCTTGCAAACTCTGTCAGTTTATGACAGTTACGTGTGTTGTAATTTGTGATGCACAAACTGCAGCAAAACAATGAGCTTCGATAGAACAGATAAATCGTTCATCGATGCGGTAAATAGCACGCAATAGAATAATATTAGAACAGGAAGAAAAATAAACTAAACATCACCGGTGAAGTGACAATATTGTGTTTGCATTATCAAAGATTGTGATTGAGCGATTCGATATGAATAGGTCTATTCTTCAAAACCGGATTTGCTGTCAGATAAAAACCACTGCAATCCTTTTGTATCTATTCAGAATATCAATAATACTACGGTAGAGGTTTTTCTGGAATTCCTTTAGATCCTGCCGTCCGTTCTCATGATCTCATTTTCTCTACCACATATATGACATCATGTTGTATTTTCTCGACTTTGGAAGTTCCAATAATGAACGATCATGACCATGAGTGTTGGCATTGAGCAGCTATTTGGCAATCGGCTTCGAACTTGTCACGTGATACCCTTTTTTGCTTCTGGAAAGGGCAATGCCTCTACTTCATGAAAAATGAGTTTTCAAACGCAGCTTCCTGCCTATAGTCTGTTTCTGTGAAATACATAAAATGTCATGAACGATATTGTGAAAGAAGCAAAATAACATGCAGCTTTCTAGTGTATTGCTCAAACTCGAGTGGTTTCATCACCATTACCGCAAAAGATCGCCATCATGTTTGTATTGAGGAGCCTAGACTTTAATGCGATAAGAATCAAGTCGTGATAGATTTCGTTCCCCAAACAATAGTATTTTTTGTACTGCTGAGCTTTTAACTTCGTTATCACATAACGATCTCTAGTTGGTTTTATATTTGAAGTCAGTACCACGATGGAATTGATAACTACAAAGAGGCACGAAGTAGGTCGACTACAGCAGCAAATTCAATATAAAACTACCCTCAAAGTATGACCAGTAAGTAGTAGCATAAATTGGCCCGTGAGAAAATTACAGAATGAGCGTTTACAAATTCATCAGCTATTTGAAGATCGTGTCACACGCTCGAGAAGCTAAATACACTGTCAGGTTGCTGCATATTGCTCGAAAATCTGTTTTGCAGCTGGCGTTCAGCTTGCGGATGGGGTAGAATATGCTTTCAGAGAAGGTGCTAAAACATCTTTTTATACGAGGCCTTGTGTCACTACGCACCATCGAGCTCGCTAACTTGTGGTAAAGCACGCCCTCACATCTCTTTCTACATCTCTAGGCATGCGCCCCACGGTATGAAAGGGGTTGGCAGAATTGTGATTATCAGACTACATCGGATCATTTGCAATGGCGGTTTTAGCCGCGAAAATTCCGTGGGTAGCGATTGCCTTTATTTGCGGGGTAAGGCAAACGATTTTCGTTCGTGTCGGGCATTATCGTCTTCGCCACTTTTTCAATCAAAATATTCGCGAGCTATTGCGACATGCCAAATCTGGGAGAGAATCATGAATCGGTTGCTATTAGTTATGAAATGGCGCAAGTCTGACACAAGACGATTTTGGTTCGAGGTCTGACTAAATATGTCACATAAATCGAGTCACCGTCCATTTCCCACTTGATGAACAAGGTTAGTAAGCTTGTAGTTGTCAATATATTTGTATGGACGTTAAAACCGTGGTTGCATTTTCTATATCTATCGAAGTGATCGTACGCCATCGGCTTCAATTAAAAACTCAAATATGGATATAGATATAATAAGTCACCACAGATTTACCGTCCAGTCCAATAAACTGGACTGATGGACATTAAATCTGTGGTGAATTATTAAATCTATTACTATTTGCATCGTCCGCCATTGGCTCCACTATTTTTCGTAATATGGATATTGCATACGAGAAATAAGCGACAATGGAACTATGAAAATTGATTCAACTCTATATCAATGTTTAGTAAGCTTACCGCTCATATAGAATGGCCATCTACTACTTGGCGGACTGCTGGTTGGAATCTGTCCTATGATGAACATATCTCCACCGATTCCTCCTTCATAAATAGGACTGAACAAAACATCTCCATGTGGTACCGTGGGCACAAGCTGAGGTGGTTTGGATGATAGAGGTACAATCGGATTCAGCTCGAAGAGATGGATGAGATCATAGTCAAACAACCGAGAACCTTCCGTCGGCCCTTCCACAATTTCTGTATGTATTCCAATCTGTTGCCTACGAGAAATATTATTGTCATTTCAACACTTCTTACAATCAAGCGAATAGGTAATAATCTTCATGTGGGCATTCAAATATTGATACTTCACGCAAGCATATACAGTATACACGTCATCGGGATTGTAGAAGGTCCTGAGTTGAATTCGCACCCAAATATTTCATATTGGTATCTGTTTCTGCTCGCCACGAAATATTACCGGAGTGGGGAGAATTGTGGTTGCAATATTGACCAGAGCATCAATTCATCGTCAAAAATTGAATATAAGTATATTGATCATTATAAAGGGATCGTAACACCCGCAATTACCTGTCTGGGGAGGCACAAATTTCGCCAGTAAATTCTTTAACGACATCATTTACTTCGCGAAGTTTGAAGTCTGTTATAACATTTCTATATCCCTTTTTTCTGGGGATCATATCAGCTCGGGACGGTGCGAATAGGCTGCCCAAATCTTTGCGGGGCTGTTGCTCTGCTGTAAGTACCCCAGATGGTCCGGCAAATACAACATGGACGTTTCTAAAATTTGACAATAGCGATTGAGGGCAGGTAGCTTTCGATTAATTTTAACTTAGTTCATTTACCTTTCCTTCAATAGCTCAAGTCCCGGGCTAATAGGATCAGAACTCGTCCCGGTGGTTAATACGAACAAAACAGCGGGATTGTGCGGTCGTTGGCCTGATTTGTAAAGTTTTTTCACAAGTTGGCCCGTTTTAGGGGGTGAAAATGTACTCCTTCCCATGGCTGTTAAAGCTCTTCCGGTCATTCGTTTTGATCTATCGTTAGATTTTAACGTTGTACGTTTCATCCTTCGTACCCGCCACTGGACGGTTGACTTTAAAGGTGGTCTAAAAGCGAAAAAAATGATTGTTGATTTTGTCCGATGAAAAAAGATTTTTAATTGATTTTGGCCATGGGACCGATTAAAATAATCTTGTTATTTGATTGTTCGTAAATCTAAATATCATCAGATTTTCTACGAATGTGACTGATACCGCTTTAAGTTGAGGTCGATTGTGTCTTTAGGACCACTGTCCAAATGCTTAGCGCATTAAACCAACAAACGGCCGGACGGACCTCGAACCTTATATATACCACTTTTATCGCCGCCATTTACGACGGGTGCTGATTAGATTACTCTGCTCCAGGCGTACATTTTGTTTATGGACATATTGATGGGTCTTTAAAACTGGTTTTATCAGTAGTATTGTAAACCAATGCGAACATCTTAACTGAACTGGGGAGTTGCAAGTATAAGAGACAAGGATTATTGTCGCTCTATACTGTATCTCCCCATGTGATAACTGTCCCAATCAGAAATCTACGAACGGCCCACGTATGGCAAGAGGCTGCAATTTCGCATGGCCTTTGGTGGCCCGTGTATGGTTAAGGATATGCAAACGAAACACTAGCCCGTGTACACGTGGCCGTGTTTGGGCCACTTACGGCCACGTGAGTTCGATACAGCATGGGCCATCTGTGACAAAGATGTTCATGGCCCAGCTATTTTCCTAATAAGGCAATGCGTGGGCCTCACAACGCGTTTCGCTCCATGCGCAAGCCTTGGCAACCCCACACGCGCGCCACGTAAGGATGTTCGCATTTTTCTGACTGGGGTGTGGGCGCACGCTAGAGTTTCTTACAATCAGGATTGCATCGTTCACCAAGTCCGTTAGGCGCCAGTCTATTTTGTAATGACAATTTATGTGGCAAATATGGCGCAGTGGTCATTGATGAAAAAGTTTGTCCACATAAAGTGGGAGGATCACTAGATATTAATCGACTTATGCCTCTACGGATATCGAACGGACCCGGCCTGGGTCTTCCTGTTACCTTTTGCTAGCTTTTACGGTGACTGCAATATACTCTTTATCGAAAGCCGGTTGCTAGCGACCCTGGCGTTATACATTATTATTTGCTTATCTACTGCGGACAAATGCATTTGACTATAGAATACAATACATGCATTGCACAAAAATTACTAAAATATGATAGAATTTTACATTAATGAGGTCTATCTTGCGCTTAGTAGACATCACGTTAAGACATGTCATTTTTCTTTAACTGGCATAAGCAATACGTATAGTCTTTCAATAAATGCCGATGTTGGTGTTATCGTTACCGAAATATCCAATCCTATTCATTCGTACCTGCCAAACTTCAATATATTCCGTATTTCGGCGTCGTATTGAAAAACAGCTATTTGAATTCCTCTTGATCCATAATCCATTCTATTATAAACAATTTATATTTAGGCATGCATATTCCTCAAACTACGCCATATTATGCTATCGATACTACCTTTTCACTATTCTTTCAATGATACGCTTCATGGAAATGAACTGCTTTTTGTCAGTGTTGTTACTGACATCAATAGCAAAAGCAACATCTGCTAGTGAATAAGAAGGACAGTCTTCTGCAAAAATATATGCGATTAGTTTTTGCAAATTGACTGATGAGTCTTACCAACTCACTTCTGAACATTATTCTTTCCAAAATAGATTCTTCTTGCTTTATGGGTCTCGAGCAAAACGGCTGCAGGTCATCAGAAATCTGGATCATAGTTTCTACTGCGCGGCGAGTTTTTCTATCGAAGGAACAGTGACGAAATAAGGTCTCGACGTAACAAATCTTGGCCTTTTCATATTCCCTGCAAAATTTCGCGAACTTTTAGATGAAACAATCACAAAGTATTCGATTGGAAGTAGTTAGCAGCAGTACTCTGCGGTAGCTTGATACCAGAGAGAGTCCTACGGAAAATGCATACAATAGTGTTAAGACCAGGAGTGGGCAAACTTGTTGACTCGTGGGAGACATTAGGTTCTACCTTTTAACAAAGGCGCCGAAACCCTGCGATTTACACAGAGCACGACCGGCACCAAAGCAGTTTTTAAACCAATATAGTTTCTTGCATGGCAGACAGTATCGGGGGAATGCGGAGTATTGTGGTTGTGATTGTGATTCGGGCTATAAACCGGAAGTATTGACACGTGTACCGCATGCATTGACCTGGCGTACACGACCTTAGCAGTTATAAACGTCATTAAGTCAAACAGCAACAATTCCGCTCATGTTTCTACGTACTTGCATAATCGAGTACTGCTCGTGTTGGACCTGAATATTCTTCGGTATGTTTTTGTACAACCTTCGCTCACATGATAAAATACCGGGTCGCAATTATATCCTTTTGGAAGAAAGTCACTTGAAACCCCAAGTCCTCCTTTATTACACCAAAAACTTTGATCCCCTAAATTATAGTAGGATGATAAATATTGCGCTGCTTTGGTGTTATTGCACAATCATTGACAAATACACTTTAACGCATTCTTTCGCTTGTATCCAAACAGTAGCGAAGCAACACCATACTAGACAAGGTTAAGACGTGTGATTTTGGTTATAAGCTCAATCAGGCACTCTAGATATTCGCCAGTTATGCGTACAAGTATCACAATATTTCGACCTTCCGTGATCTGGGCCCCAGACAGCGGGAATGAAATCAACTTGTCCCGGTAATTCGCCAAAGTCAATCCCGATGTCCGATTCAGTCAATCGGTTTGGAACGCATGATTATGATGTTGCGAGAAACCTCAGGATGCTTGGTTCTTACCATAGAGGAGTTACAGTTATTATTGGGTAGCGCCTTGTTGATACGATCAGAGGTGAGGTGGTAGTTAAATTTTCGCGAGTGAGCGACTACGGAAGGAACGAATGCGGGACCCAGCCCAAAGTAAACCCTCGTATACTGAATACGCAATTGACCGAGTAAGACTGAAGCGATCTACTACGCTGACACACGCGTCGGAATGAATGCAGAATGAAGTTCAATCAAAGAATAAGCATAATATAGAACTCATAAAAAGTAACTATGTGTGTTGTTTAGAAAGAAAAACTTACCTAAAAATATTAAGAAATTCTCTTTTACTTTGTCAATTTTATCGGAAAATAGCATTTGATCAAGGTAGCTTCCTTCAATACAATTTGTGAGCGTTTTGAGCATACAGGATCGTAGCTCCCGGTACGCAATTCTAAAGAATTCAAGATACAAAATCAAAAATAAATTCCCATAGTCTAACAAGTGTGTTGTGGATGTGATAAGATCCGCACTGTATACCGGAAATATGACGATCGAATACTGATAGAAGCATTGATCTAGCATACACGATCACACCTGTTGTAAACATCGTTAATTCAAAACAAAGCGTTCATTTGGCCGCGTGGTTTGTACTGTCCGTCTTTTATGATCAGATGGTTCCGGGCTGGCTTCATGACCGAGTAAAACCAGACTACTAGGTATCCGTTCCTTCTCTACTTGGTAGCCAGTATCGGGGGAGTGCGGAGGGTTGTGGTTGTGATAGTAATCCGGGCTATAAACCGGAAATTTTTATAAGTGTACTGCAAGTATTGGTATAGTGTACATGATCTTAGTAGTTGAAAATGCCATAAATTCTAAACAACACAACTATTCAAAACAGCAACAATTATTTCGCAGGTACTTCAAAAACATTTAAACGACTTTACAATAGGCAACGTCGCATTGTAAAACTCACCCGCATTGATATCGAGCATCGCTTCGCGATTTGATACTTTCGTAAAACTTTTCGGAGCAGTTTTGAGCTGACTTTAAAAACCTTACAAACGGGCATCTTCCGACGCGAAACTTCGATGATATGGCAGGTTTTGTGGTCGTCGTCGGTACTTGAATAGATCGTCTCAACCTCAGCAGATGTTCATCGTAGCGTTGCGATAAATCACTCCTGGACCATTCTTGGAGAAAATTGACTGCCCTTTCGTCCGTTACCGATTGTGAAAGCACTGAAATAGGAAATCAGCATTTACAAGTGAGCTGTTATGTTCAGTGTAGCACTATGCATTATGCACATACTCTCGTGTTCCAATTGGAAAGGTCAACCGAATATGTCAAATCGACAATATTATTAATATTATTTTTATTGTTTAAAAGAGAGAGTGGCGCTTATCATCGATGAGGTCTGGTGCGCCACGGTCGTAACACTAGGAACTAGAATGGCTATACGTATTTGTTAAGTCTTTAAAGAAGGCGCAAAGCAAGGCGATATTTATCTCAATCTTCCGAAGCCTACTCTAGTGTGTTGCCTAGTCTTAAGATCGTGTTGGCTTAGGAGTGCTAATTACCTTTATCATGGTTGTGCATATTTTGGCATGAGTGATCATTACTTGATGGCTTGCCCGGATTCACTCACTACTAAGAGTAAACTAAAGGTATTTGCAAGCGAACTGCTATCTTCGCCCTGTTGCAAACGTTAGCAGCAGTATGCGTTGCTGGAGCACATAACTGCAGATATGTTTTACGTACAATTTAACCTTCGACCCTCCAGTTGGTGACGATTTGGTTCACAACAACAATAGAAGTAGCTGACAGGACATGAAGTCAGCGAATCCTCTTGCTATCAGGTATGTGCGTCAGTGTGTGGAATCAAATGCGAGCCATAGGCAAGCTAAGAAATGGAATTTGGATACTAGCATAAAATCAAGATCCTTCGCAGTGGTTACAGCCCAACGTAAAACACGAATGCCATTATTGCGATGCATATCCGCAGGTTTCGTGTAAGGCATATATGTACAGTCGTGTTGCAAGTCTATACATAAACATAAAAATATAAATGGAAACATTGTCTTATCGTTATATCTGTTACGCACGCTTGACACACTTGATTGGGATTATAATGCTGCACTGATGCAGATCATCATGTTGTACAAACAAATAAATGCAAACCAACAACAAGCAAGGGGTTAGTAAAATTAAAAGAATGAAAAGACATTTAGGATAAAATCTGGTATCATAGAGAAAATATGGATTAGGAGGAAGTTTCTTGATTAATGTTTGTAACACAATCTCTTTCAATAGAAATACGGGCTTGATGAATGTGATGCCTATCATGTAAGCAGGTCTATCACCCATGCCCGGGGTTTAAGCCCAATGAAAGATATGATGATACTGACAACAATTGGAGACTGTGGTCACATTTCAATTTTGACTATCCAACTAGATAAGACGTGGAACAATTGTATACATACATGGATTTGCCTATTACATCACAAATTTCGACTTATATCCTCTACTTCGCAGTAGGAATTGAGGGAGTGTGAAGGGAGGCGGTCGTCATAGTGAACCGGCCTATAATGCGGAAATACCGACATGCGCAGTACAAGCGTTGTCGTGGCGGACACGACCTACGTTGGAAATTCTCTCGATCAAATGGTTTGATCACTATGAAAATAAAATGGTTATCAGTCATTTTGTCAAGATTGGTGTCTTGCTGATCTTTGCCGCAGAAAAGTAAGAGACGGCAAGGTATGGAGAGTTGGTGAGTGAGTGATGAACTAAGAACACAGATAGTGTTGCAGGTCAGTCTTGCCATATTATGTGCTCGATTCACATTGTGAAGAAACGATATTCTGAATCGTAGTGCACTTGTTGCTGCATAAATTAAAGCTGGACGTTAAATTTAAGGCAGCATTATGCTTTTGTTTACAGCTACCTAAACGTTCACACTGCGGCGTACTAATGCATGCACTGATTGGAAAATTATTGTAACGAGTAGTATTTGTAGGTGCGAAGAACATTTGCGTCGCCATAGCATAGATATATTTCTTATCTACACGTTTAAATAAAATAAATACCTGGACAGTAGACATGCTAGGTCACTCACCTATGGACGAATGAAGAAGGATGGTTGACAATATGATGCTCCAATACATTTTCCACACTAAAGATGTTTCAGTCCTAATTTTGCTATAAGCTATATGAGAGTAGAGACCTTGAGTTATAAAAGTTATTCCTTTTGTAGCCCTTATCTATACGTGTAGGCCTATTTTCTGTTCACACTCGTTCACGTTTCGGCTATTTATGCCAGCAACTGGCTTGTGATTTGGATTTTGTTTGGTATGAACCGTTCATTGTTAGCCTCCCTTTTTCTCGAACAGCAAGAAAATTCATTATTGTATTTTTATAGTCATTTTTGATGACGTAACTGTCTCCAATATGAAGCTTAATGTATGATGTCTGTATTTTACTTTCATATTTCGCAAAAGGCCGGTATAACAAGCGGGTTTTATGCGAGAATATTCTGTGTTTCCTTTATGATTAAACGCTGTCATCAATTCGAAATCTCACATCATGATTTCTGTGATATAAACGAGTAATATACATAAATCTAAAAGTAATGTAGAACCATCTATTAGCATCACTTTCATTTGAATGTCGTTATACTTAAAACCAGTAACAAACATCCGAAATATTGGTAATAGGCATGCGCTGTATAGACCTTCATCAGAAATATGAAACTATACTCTATACCACTATGTTGGCCAAGTGGTGTGACCGTACGATTTCCGATCGGGACTGTTCCAACAATGGCATGTTATCAATGCCAATTACCATCGCCATCGCGTGTTAAGGATTTGTCATACCATTTACCGCCGGATATCGTTATTGCTATGTGCCACCCGTAAGCCCAGCGCTTATTGTTTCAACCATGGGACCAACCGGCCCATGTAACATACTGTATGTGAAGATATGTACTTATAGCCGTTATAACATTTTGGGATTTATAGCTAGGAATTTTCGTGACCTGAAAATCACTATGAAATCGTCTCCTACTTTAGATTTCCAAACGTCTCGTAAATCATGCGGTTTGTACTTTCGAATCGAGTGAACTGAGTCTTTAAACTGCTGAATTGGCCGAATGGCTTTGACTGCACGCTCTCTGATGAAGAGAGGTTCGATTCCCGACCGAGTCTGACCTGCGACTTTACAATTGGAATCTTTTCCTCTCTGCTTCATATCTATAGCTGGGGAGTGCGGCGGGTTGTGGTTGTAACAGTGATCCGAGCTATTACACCGGAAATGTTGATATAAATCGTGTATACTTTACTTTACTATTAACAATGACCCGGCGTACTGTGAATCTGTGATCAGAGTAGTTGAAAATGCCAGAATTTCACAACAACAACTGCGTCTTTACGTTTCTACCAGTCCCGTTTGAAGGTCGAAGCTATATACAAGAACTTGTGTTTCTGCTTGTTTCACCTTTATGGTTAAAAACAAGAGATAGAAAAATGGAGGAGAGATACAGTGGTGTAAACATATAAATAAACAGATGATAAGTAGCAGTAAATCATGAACGCATAGTTATTTGACAACGATCCCGCAGCAATTTTTACGACCTGTTTCTGTAGTCGGGGGATATAATCACCAGCCGCCACGCGACCATGCAACACAACGCTTACAACTATTCGCTCTGCCAATTAAAAGATTGAAGTCAATATCAGATTAAGTGGTGAGATTCGCATCTTATCAAGCCGACAACTACTCGTTGATGTGTCGCATGTATCGAAATTTCCTACCCACGAAATTGCAATATAATACAGTTCATAAGAATTCCACCAAGTAACAAGATAATAATCTGTTTTGGAATGTCGTCAACACAAAACGATTTTGCGTTAAGTGCTTGTTGGAAAATATTCTTAACCTCGATCACTAAAGACTTGAGGATTGCGGTCACGTGAAGTTCGTTCTGAACATCTTAAAAAACAATTCTGCTGAGTAAACGGACTTGCGTTGTTGGAATAAAGTGGTTTGTTTGTGTGGGTACTAACTTGCAAGGTTTCAAGTCATATGCTTTTTCTAAATATGAACTGTTGCAGTACTCCGATACTGTTTCTAGGATGTCTGGTTTCGGTGTAAATTTCAAGGTAAGACATTATTTCCAGTGTCGTAAAGCAGTGTTTTTCGTCATTTTTGACGTCGTCACGAATTTGTTTCGTTGACACAAATATGTCGGACACCAATAGAAAATGTGCGGCACAAATTAACTTCTGCCGATGCAACTGTTATACGCTATACTCGCGTGTCAGTTAATTACCCCGCAATCTCTAAACCACATGCGCGTACGAATTGATTCTTTCTCACGGTGGTACATCTGGCTTACCTCGGCACATTATAGTTGGAAATCTCTGATCTAACGTAATTTTAGTTTCTGTACATCCGTCGAAACATTATGTCCTGTGCGGTGGATTCTAAATTTATGGACCTCTTACTCTGTCGAAATTCTTTATCGACGGGGACATGATTCTGCGAAAGTTCCTAAACACCACCTGGTACCAGCATTTTGTGATGCCATACGTTGTAGAGTTGCAATATTCCTCAGGCTCAGTCGGTACTAAGCCCGGACCAATGGGCAAATGGAGAGGGAGACAGGTAAGGCATCTAACGTAAAATAAGCTGATTGATCAATTGTGGAAGATAGTCAAAAGAAAGAGAAGACATGTTTGAGTTGCACGACGCCGGCGAGTTGCCACTGTCGCAAGTGCAATGTGCAAATGTGCCCCATAGTCATACTGGCTTCGTGGTGTACTGTAGTGGTAGGATCTTCGGCGACAAAATCAGTCGGTCGTCTATATATGGTTTCGAATCCCGATCTCCAAGTACCAGAAAATGGTATGTGTAGTCTTACTCGCTTTCCTGCCGTGCACTGCAATAGAAATGGTGCGGCAAGGAACCGAGTTGTGAATTTCCGAGTTAAAATGACAAATTGCTCCTTCGGCGCCTCATTGTCTATATGCAGATCATGCTGCTCCCGCGATGTATAACGTGTGTGCATAATGTCGTGCTGTGAGTCTGCACAACAAACTCAAAAGGGCTGCAAAGAATGTCATTCTATTATCCTTTGTTGACGATAAAAGCTATTTCACCACTTGTACTAATTATAAAGCAGAGACCAATGTCAACTTTCCCATGGATGAAATTGCAACAGTTCGTCGAAAATTTATGCTAGCGAAGTTATTTCTGCGCAGCTACACGGTGGTTCAATATCATTTCTTCTTGTAAGACTTACAGAAAGTCAGGTCAATAGTTCATGCACAGCTTATTGCTATCCTTACCTGCAATTATGAAACTTTAACACGGAAGGTTTTGGCAACGCTAACACTTTTTTGTCCAAATGGTGTTGGAAATTATAGACTTCTCACTCACCTGATGGTTCTGTCTCTAGGATGAGCTCGACTTGTATAGGCTACGTCATCATATCATCATCATATCAAGTCTTTGTGTAAACGTTAGCTGACTCGCTACTCGTCTTTCTGCGGAAAACACGAATGCATCGGAGGAGGTCTCCAGTCGTGTTCACCCACTATATACTTCGACTATGATAATGACTGTTGTTGATGTTGTCTTGAATTCATGGCGTTTTGAACTATAGTAAAGTCATGTACGCCAGATCAATGCTTACAGGGCCTATAGCACGCGCAACATCGATACCTTCGGTTGAAATCCCGGAACACTATCGAATAACCACAGCCCTCCGCACTCCCTCGATACTGACCTCTAGGCATAGTGGAAATGATGCCATTTTTTAAATTGTTGCTTTGAATACATTCGGGAATCTATCAAAGATTGAAGTTTATTCTATTTCATAGTATATAGAGCTGTAAGTCGATAAAATTATAGTCTTTCAGGGGCTTCTTTAAGCTACCTTTCAGAATTTTGTTAGCGTTCTTTGTATGCCGTAACGAGTTTGGAATATCGTATCAAACCTCCTACCGCACCGTCTGAACCATCACAACTCATCACTCAGTTAACGCAAATATAGTTGAAAGGGAAATTACCAAGTTGTAGGCGGCTTCATATCAACCTAACGAGTTCACTCTGTGCAAAGTCAAAGTGTAGGCTATTGCGTAATTACCAACATGCCGAAATACCCATAAGTAACTAGTACCGGCATAATATGTCGCAAGACCAGATTGAAACTACTACAGGCCATCATTGTTCATAGTCATTCACGGCTACTGTGGTGACTTATGACTTGCAGAAATTGACCAATCACGGTTGACAGCTACCAATTTATATGGTGACGCCTACTAATGTAGACCAGGGATAACGCATGGCTTACTATCGTTGATACTAATAACTAGTTAACAGTTTACGAGTATTTCATGGCGACCCACGTGGCTTTGGCGCGCTCACCGATTAACAGTTAGTCAGTATCTCGAAAACGGACAATTTGTATCTACATACACTACATTAGGTGATCCTGATGTGATTTCTATAGTTTCTACTGCTTGTCTCAATGAAGGTGATATTCTCCGTTTCTTCTTATTATGATCATTCACCATGAGTATATTTATTTGGTCATAGGTCTGCACTTACACTACAAGCTTCCGTAATCAAGCATCAAAGCGTTATTAAGACATAATCATCCGTGTTATTCTCTATGAGTAATGTTATCGAAAAATACGTAAATCCTCTCCAGCCTAGATGAAAAAACAATACTTGCGAAGACGCATAAGCCATATTAGCAAGGGCAACAACTTGGGACACCTTATAACGCACCATATTTGGTTCGTATAAAGTCTCGCCAAGTTTAATATGATCATTTCCGGTTGTCGATGTGCGCCCGCATCCGATTTGACAGAGTTTTGTCACCTAATGTTATCTCGCTTATATTACCGCACCCATTGATTGCTAGGCGTGCTGACAAACTAAAATCTAACGTAAGATGTGCAAATGATATAGTCGCGGAGGCGGGAGGGCGAGGACAGTTTCAGTGGTCTAAGATATACTCCACAAAAGTGCAATATTAGAATCACGCCCCAATACTGGCCAGGTGAGGAAATGGTGGTGACGCAAACATAACAGATAATAAATACATAATCCACAAGAGCAGTCGTGTTTTATGATATTTACAGACATGAGTAGACGCAGCAAAATCAAATAAGGAAAAAAAATAAACAACGTGTTTCTTTCCTTAATGACGTCTCGTGGGTGTGTACAACATTATTCTCGAAGAGTATCGAAATGAGTATACTTTACGTGGTTAAGTAACTTTCACAAGTCAGAATATGCAATACAATGAGTATATTTGAGATATTTTGCCTAATCATCTACCGCTTTCTGCGACTTTCCACTTAGCTTCCCAATCTAGCTGCGTCACTCAACTCTGCGTTTGCCTCGCTAATCACGGATTATTGTGCGAAGTAATGACCGCAACATATGACGCCATCTTATTACATTTGATCTATTTTTAGAATTTCTGGGTGGGACGCCAGGACGCAGACAGTGAGATAACGCCTAATTATCGTCGCGGTATGAAACTGACTATGTGATTGTTGTTATCTCGTGTTTAATATATACGTACACGTACAGTATCTCAGTATTTTAAGAAGGAAAGTGGTGCAGCAGGTGGTGATGTCTGGAACTATATCATTATTGATATGTGTCGTCGTGGATTTAATGATCACTAGAGCAATTTTATTGTGCAGAATAAAATTCAAAAAATTGCGTTCAGTCTTACCAAAAATAGTATTTTCTTTCATTAAAAAGTCAGAAAGTTGCAGTTACCAAATGAAGGTTTTACCGAAGCTTTTATCAATTGATTGCAGTGCAAACAACACGCATAATAGTGTTTTTTGTCACACACTGCATCTTTCAAATATTCGGGAGAGATATGTCGAACTTTCGCCAACAATTTCCGAACCATTCTGAAACTTCTGTCATACCAACATTCTCATCCTAGGCAATCTTAAGATCTTAAGATCCGTTTGTAGCCTATCGATATTTACCGCCAAGTTGTTGACACTTGTATCGGTCGGAGTATATACAGAATTTGCATTGTAATTGTAAATGTGGTTGTTTGCGCATGCGCATATATGGATTCGATATAATGCGCGGCCGCTTCATACACTGTACATATGCACCTATTTCATTAACGCAGCACCCGCGATGAGTTGTGAATCCAGCATTCTCAAGGCCTTGCTTCATTCCGCTTGTGTTTTGCTGACGGGTTGCAATGTATATAGACATAGTGTAATGTTGGCAATGTGTAGTGGGTGCGCTAAATTTAAGCATTTTGAACTATAGTCTGAACGCCAGCTATTTGATATCTCTAACAAGTAATAGGAGGCGGGGCTATGTAGGCTATGCGTATACACACGGGAACCGCCGCCCGCCGTACAAAGCCTTGTAGGTAGCTTATCAGGACAACTGTTATACCTAGAAATACCTAGAAATTTTATGCTACAAGACTCTGGGCAGCAGACGAATTACGAAATTCACCATTCCATTGCCTCGTCAAGCTGGATGTACTCAGGAATGCGTTTTCTGTGAAATATATCGGCTGCTGTATTCAACAAAGGGCTTTTCTAACAGTCGAGTACAGAACATGCCACTCAAATCTTTACAGAATTCATCACAACGTAAATTTATTTTGTAACAAACACAACTTATTCAAAAAATCGACCACCTTCGTTGACGTCGTTACTGATAACTGCATGACAGGTGCAACAACTACGTCGGTCCAATCGAAGTTTGTTGATAGTTGATGATGTTAGTCACGATTTAAAGCGAAAGATGTGAAGAAGTTATATATTAATGGACGTGTAGGCCTACGAAGTACTGTATATACCACATACATGACAATGGCAAGAATGTTTGCTACAAAGCAAAAATTTAGTATGGACGGATTGCGTTCACGCAATTGCACCACAATTCTGGTTTGTTACAACTGACATACCGTTACAGCGCAGGCCTGTATGTCTATCTCAAGAAAGGCTGTAGGCCTCTACGGATGGCTTTAAGCCGATTTTATAGGCTACAGAAGGTCACTGCAATCGGCTGATATAGTTTATTGGTATATGTAATCCTAGCGGTCATGGTAGACGTCATTTTGAACTGCAGTCAACTATGATAATTTCTAATCTGATGATCATATCACATGATTTTAGAGCTATTGATTTTCAAATCTGGCATAGCGTTGTTGATTTGCTAGCTGACCCACTCATTTGTCTGACCTACTATCTCGATATAGCACAGCTCATTTGTAGGGCCTACCAGTTACAGATAACCGTTTCTGGGTGTCGGGATGCTAAGGTTACGGTGCTTACGGGGTATCAGTTGCTGCGTTAAGTGACTGCCACTGGCAGGCCGTTCGCAGCTCATGCAAGCAGACAGAATCACGTGATGTAGCATGAGGTCATCGATTACCCCAATTCAGCAGAGTCTCCCGTTCTCTCTATACCCACCACTGGACCGCGACTTTAAAAAATAGAACGCGGAACCGTAGACTAGGGCTAACGAGATGACATCATTTTTACCTCAAATTCTGGGGGTGGGTGGGGGATATGTACCAGATAACCTCTTTTGACAGTCGCATTTGATTTATCTCTTCTGATAAATAATTGAGACGTTGTTCCAACAGAATCCACTCGACTTGCGTATTGATTTCCCTGGATTAATCATTCCATCGGATTTCATCTCAGTAATTGAAATATAATCATGTGGGAGAGCAGCTGGATATCGTTATGCACAATTTTCCTAACCCTTCTATAAAAACATGAAGGGAGCGAGGGAACGATGCATATTGCAGACTCTTGATGCGGCAAAAGAAAGAAACTCGAAATCGCATCAGATATGGCAACTGTGAGTATAGGCCGTAGGATACTACGCGATGTATATAAGTGATCTGAAGCTGTCTTGTAGTAACGGCTATAGAAGTAAATGCCCCGGAATGTCGGAATCAGCTGAATGTACAGTAGTGTACGATACAGACCTACAGCTTTGGAAGTGTCTATTGCATATACTTTGTTATTGTTACTGCATGTGACAAGGCTTAGCCTAACAAGTGAACATCAGCTGATGTATTGTATTGTACTCTATGCTCTACGTTGGCCTAATAACGAAATTCCTCATTGATCCCTAACTCGATGTCGCTCATTTGACCGAGTAGTGTCTGACTGTCCGCCTTCCTGATCGGAATGGAGGATCCGTTCAGGTTTTCCTCTCGTCTCGACCGAGTCTAATCAAGACTTTAAATCGGATATTATTTCGTTCTTTACTTTGTATCAGGGGTGGGGTGGGTAGGGAGGCGGGGAGTGCGGAGGTTTGGTTGTGGCTGTGATAGCCTGAGCTATAAACAGGAAGTATCGACACGCGTACTCTATAAGCATTGAACTGTCGTATGACCTTAGCCGTAGGAAAACGCCAATAATCCAACGACAACAACTCCTCCGATTTTCCGCCCAGTCAAAATATATATAGTTTAGAACGAAGTATTGGGCGTTTCCACGTTTGACAGATCGTGATTTCGAAATTCGTTATAGCCTGCATATTTCGATTTTACTGCGTTACACTGCTCGTTCACATTTGCTTGTAAGTAATTGCACAGCGTCTGACATCACGCATTTACCTTATTCTCCATTCAGGGAGGATCTTTCAGAACTCTGGACTCATCTGAAATCGAGAACTCATGTCTCAGTTGGCGTGATCATGAACCAATCATGGGAAATACGATATCCCAATACACAAAATTGAAAGTGAGTGAATAGTTTGGCAGAATATATTACAGGCAGAATATATTACAGAATATATATTCTATACAGGCAGCAAATGAACTTGGTGAGACAGAAGATCGAGTTGCGAAGACGTTGGACACTCTTCGCAACGAGTTGCATGAGTACGTGTAGAAAATATAGCATTACCATTTACGTAATGAAGAAGCGGAGCTCGGAAAGCTACCGGGTCGATCGAATATAATTCGAATTGAAACGCCATTCCTATATGGTAGACACAGCATCCGAAATGTCACTTTATTGCTGCAGGTTGAAAGGGGATACCGATGTTATTAATACGGTGAAGAAACAATTCGACGGTGCAGATGATAAGGAGTTGGTGAAATTTCTTCGAGCAAGGAAATACGACATACCCAACACGTTACTACTCATGCAAGGTAGAAGCGAAAACTGCAGTTCAATGAGTGCTTACTTTGAGCTACAATTTCTACCCAGGATATATCAAGTATAGAATGGCCTACGCAGATATTTTTAAGAAAATGGATATTGAGAAGATTCATAAACGCATTATCTGTGGTCAACCTGGAGTTCTTCCGCATAGAGATAATGAAGTATGTTATATTCTACCATACTAACAGCAGAGCGTTTGTAGTAGTTGCCTCAGTTACTGCACTGATTTATTATGTTCTGTTGCTTTGGTTGGTTGCTCGATTACCTTGCCTTCAATTGCAATAACACATCATGGTACGTGACCGGCATATATACATATTTTGCTAATCACTTCGATCTCCGTGTATCAAAGACGCTACAGACTTTGGCTACTGTATTCCCGTTATACCGGCGATGAAAGTACAGTCTGACTAAGGTCACATTTTCCTTCACACCAGTAGTTTATTCCCCGAACTATGACTCATTTATAGCTGAGTCGACTTATGCGACTCCTTCGCTATTGCTGGAAACGGTCAGTCGAAACGCACTACAGCCTGTCTTCTTCAAATTTCCAAAGGTAAACCATGCTTTCCCGCTTAGCAACAGGTAGGTCTATTACGTACGGGGTATATGGTGGTGATTTTATTATTGCGGCGTGCTAGAGTCCTGTGCCATATCACGAATGTTACCGGTTCACGCAATTGACAATTGAATGACAAACGCGTCTTATTCAGGGCCGAGTGGTGATGTTCTTTCGAGTGGCTGATTGGGATCCCGTTGATTATCCTTTTAACGAGGTTTGTTATCAACATTTCTGCTACGCCCAGTGTTTTGTGTTTAGTTTGGGCAACATATGCAGAATTACACACCTACTCTTCATTAGGTTGTGCAAGCTTTGGTATACGTTCTCGAAAGGCTGATACAAAGTGCAGTAACACAAATTAATGGATTATGTTTGGTGGAAGATTTTCAGGACTACAATATGACGCAAGTTGCTGCGGTTGGTTTGAATGATTATCGCAGAATGGTCGACATGCTGCAGGTAGGGATCGACATATTGTATTCATACGAATTGGCTTTTTCTTCCAACTGAAATCGAATAATATTTGACAATTTTGGTCATCTGCGTCGGATGTTTGCATGCCAGGATAATGTTTAGCATTTTTGGTAGACGATTGCCTGCTTGGATATGTCAGATAGTTCAATACTAATAACGGGCAAAGCCTTTTTTTATTGTCGAACACAAATCATCTGGAATGCCGTGTGTCTCGCTTCGATTCAGCAGGCACCTTCAATGGCGCATCAATATATATGCGAGATTTTCAGTGACCATATTTTGGGCGGTGGACTTTTTCACACTCAAGTTCCTTGGTGTGAGACATACTCTTCAAATGCGAACCAAAACGTAGAGTAATTGTTCTAATCTTTAAATGGGCTCCAATACATTTCAGGGATCCTTTCCGTGTAGGTTCAAAGGAATTCATTGCATTAGACAGCCATGGTTCTTCGCTAAAACCTACAACATGATAAAGCCATTGCTAAAGGCGAAGCTGTTTGAAAGGGTACGAAAATAGGTATCTTTTAGGGCAGGAATTCTATTGGGCCAACCTAGCCCGTCTGGGCAAAGCTTCACGTTCTACACACACCTACACCCACACTCGTCAATGGAAATTTTAGCTCGTGAAAGAACTTAGAACTAATAGGAACTATACCCTATATAGTTATATTAATATATAGGCCTACTTCTGACCACCTGTTATAACGATCCCCAATTTAGAATTATACGCAAACACACCCATAGGCCTACGCACCCCTGTACCGGGGTACAGTATGCAACACCTTGGTGTGTATTATGTGGATTCTAGCGGCTGAATTGTACATTTGGATTTTGGATATGGTGTGAGATATTTAAATGCTTTGAGCTGAGCTGGTTCGAACCGAAGGCTATATCGATTGATCGCATGGCTACCCTCGATTATTTGCTTGTTATGCCCGCTATAAGCTGTACAGCGAAATGGAGTCATGATATTTGGTACTTACAAGAGCAAGGTTCAGTTGACCGACGCATCGTGATAGATTACGACGCACTTTAGATTTACCTGTATGGGGAGGAATTGAGCGAATTTTACAACTACTTCCCGAAGGACTTTCTGCCGAACGATCTAGGAGGGACTGGACATCGGTATGACGGAGAAAGAACTCTGGCATTGCTTTTTGATCATGTACGTGATATCCTGTCGCTATAGCCTAGACCATGGCCTACTAAAGAAGGCCATGCCTAGACCAATATCAATTTTGTGCGCTAGACTCCTACTATATATATATATATATATATATACAGTATATTTTCAGGAGGAAGACCAAGACAATGTTACATCTCTTTGATAGAATTGATCAAGACATTCAGTAGCTTGCATTTATATAAAGACATTTATTGCCTCCCTTCAGACAATCCTAGTCATCCTACACCCTATACACTACACTGTTAGTCGAAAGAGTAGTCATGAAGTCATGAAACGCAAATTAGTCAAAAAAGTGTTTATAATACTCTAAATGGTGTGGTGTGAGTAATTTCGGTGGTCATTGAATGGACTATATTATACCATCACCAAAGATCTCCTTGGACTGTACCCATATCAATAATATATTTATATCGGGCGTACAGGCTTATTCAGTCAGTCACGCCAAAAAGGGAGCATGGGGCCCACTTTAGTACCTAGAGTAGGCCATGAAGAGAGGATGGGGCTATAACGTTCAAACTACATACAAGCCTAGCTATTCCCCTGGATAGCATACCCTGGTAGAGGATCCGCCTGTTACGACTATCGCAATAAAGGCTGCTACATCTAGGTCGACTATAAATATTTCGCTCTAAATTGATGCAATATAGGCCGGACAATTCAATTGACAGGGACAAATACATCTGCGTTGTATACCTATCGAAAGTGGCATGAGGCCATATGCGAATCATAAACTATTTGTCGGCAGTTTTCTATATCGGTTGACTACAAGTATATGGAATTAAGCCCCCTATATACTGTATATAGCTTGTCATGGAAATTGACCCTTTCTGTTCTGATTGCTAACAGGACGTAGGCCTACTGACAAAGTATACTATAGGGCTAAGTGTGTAGGCTATCAATTCATACTGGAAAATCAAATCTGTGTGTCGAAAGTTTTTTATAGTCTGTAGATATATGGAGTTAACGAGGCTCAATGCGCGGTTGTTGGAGGAGATAGACACTGTGGATTAAAGCAGGCGGGTTACATGTGTCTTGGGGATATACCTTTAAGCGATAACATATGCATTTATTGTGGTCGATAAAGAACGATCAGAGGTGGTCAGGCGAGTGACTTGGCACACCCGATTAATAGGCACATGATAACATAAGAAGTAAGAACGGCCGTGGCTTTCATTGCAGGCATCAGAGGAGAGGCAATGTGACCTTGGGCAAATATTCAACTGGGAGTCGCCTACCACAACTGTATGTTCGTAGCCAATGTCATGAATTATGCGTCTGATTCGGGTTGAAAAACCCGGGTATATTATGGGATGCAGAGATAGTTGGGTTAATAAAAGTTTGAGCATGAGCCATGAATAGTCTGTAGGCTACTAGCGCCAACTAGCATCTCACAGTCGCTAAGGCCTCGCTTGAGTGATTCATGCCTACTTTCGATGTTTTGATTGGTATTTTTTATAGAGACTGCGTAGTCTCTATAGTTTTTCCACTCACTAGATGGAGAAAGGAGATACGGTACGGTTGGTCCGAGCAACGTCTCTCGTTTCAAGTCACTCGGGGTACGAGGTTCTCTCTCGTGGGCCTTACTGTTGTAGCAGCCAATGTTAATTTCAAGTGATCTTGATAGGTCTTTTATAATGCGATTTTAGTGAATTTTTACGCAATTTTATTGAAATATTGATCGTTACTGGAATTGGTATTTCTTAGTGGAGTCTCTAAGTTTCCCCTCAAGCCCGAGCACGCCGACGTCGCGACCAGCGCCTCAGCCCATTAAGTTTCAGACAGACAGCTTTTCGAAGTTTTGATTACTCCTTACTCATGTTTTACTAATTTACTCAGGAATGACTGAATCAATAAATCTGTCTGTCTGTCCTTACGGTCTAGTTACGGATCTATTAGCCAGTGAAGGGCTCACGTCACAAGGGTATATTTTGATTGTACGGCAGTCAGGAAGTCAAGGTATTTGTGGTATTTATTTAAACCATGTTTTTTTGGGCTTGGCTTGGGCAGAGCTAAGTGCTGGGAGAATTTTTATACTGTAGCCTGTATACTGAGCTTTTGCTCTGGAAACTCGGGTTAATGACTATAGCTGTGCTGGTGTGCAGCCTATCATAGACCAAAAATCTGTGTGGTGTACAATTGCCTATAACTTTTCATTTATTGACTACAATATCGATACACAATACAGTATAAATGGTTGGTGCGACAGCTGACCAAGGTAGAACCCGAGAACATACTCTCATCTAATCGGTGGAGCAGATCGAAGGGAAGAATTAGAGTATCAGAGTGTTACCAGCACTGCACCACAGTTACACCTGTGTAACTTGAGTAGTCTTGGTTGGTTAGTTAAAGTGGTAAATATAATGCCTAAATTGTTAATTAATAAAATGGTAGCCGATGGATGGATGGGCTTGGCCTGAGTTCCTATCCACAAGCTTTCACCACCTCCATCGCCTACTCGCCCACCCTCTCTCCTGTGCCCACATCAGCTGTGATATAATTGGTTCATTCATTTACCCACTCTATGACGTCACAATATCTATGATTCTGTTTTAATTCCAATTGTGCTATTACGAATTACGATTCATTCCATCTTCACCTGATGAAGGAGCGGAACTTCAAAATCTAGTGAATGTTTTAATTCTCAATAAACTAGGGCTGGACGCTAAATCTGTGGTGATCTTCTTTACAATATGAAAGGAATAAAGGAAAGCACACTATTTATATTTTGTTGCATTTATGGAGACTCCCATGATGGTACACACATTACTGGGGCATAATTATCAATTTTTAAAATCTTTGTATGATGCAGTCTCGGAATTTGAACCCAAGATCTACCGATTTCGTTGCCGACGACCTATAGGCCTATACTGTTACATGACCAAGCCAGGTAGGCTATGATATTCTGGATTTATGCTTATTGAAATACGGTATCTTTATTATATTAAGAAGAAATTTCACTTCTACTGATATAGAAATTGACTACTGGTTCCAAGCAAGTGGCGTTATGGTCATGGTACAGAAACCAGGACCACCTTCATTCTATTGTTATTAACTTGGTTGCAAACTGTCATTTCAATAGGCTTTAGGGGCCTACAATTGTCTGATTGATCCTGATGTTACTGCAGTTTGAGTTCATTGGTGCAATATCTACTCTAGAGCCCTTTTGACCTGGCCAAATGGACCTATTGTAGTAAGCATAGTGTTGCTCAGTGGGGCAGAACGTGGGGGCAAGCTGTTCATTGTCACATCTGATGTAGCGCAAAACAGGTCCTTTGATGCTGCAATGAAATGCGTAAATAATTTTTTAGTGAGGTTGAAGCATTGGAAAATTCATTTGTTAATCAGATATAAACTGTGCTCCAATAATATAAATAATAAATAATATACCGGTATATATCTATTATTACCAATACCAATAGTCTACTCCAGGGCTGGCCAACCAGCGGCTTTTCGCCTGGTTCAATGCGGCTCTTTTCCGCAGGCCCAATTTCTTCTAGAAATGTACAAGAAGGCTACATTAAATTGGCCGTAATTGGTTGACCTTTTTTTCTACTTGTACTTAAATATTGTGGAGGTCACGAGCCTACAATATTGCGAAAATTGGGGTCGCGGAAAAAAGTTTACGAATCACTGAACTAGCCGATGTGTATGATATGGCTCTTTGCAGTAACACATTAAGAAATGTGGCTCTCAGTCTTGGATTGTTTGGCCACCCCACTCATATGACTTGTAAATCACAAGCCCACGGAATAGGCTAGCCTTTCGATTTCTAGAGCTGAGGCCATAAACTAAACTTATGTTCTGATTCAACACTTAAGTTGCGATCGTTCCTTAAATAGAGGCCATACCTAAAATTGTCCCAAATTTAAGGCGCGATCTTTATTTAAATCACAGAAAGTTATGTCTAAGTTATGCTAATAGCTATCCTTTACAGTGTAGCAGTTCAATAATATCACTGATAGCCTCTGAGGAGTAAAAACACGTTTTGCTACTAGTATTTAAATGACCTTTCTACATTATGCTATTCTACTAGCTTTTATTTTTATAGTGGAATTTCATGTTTTCTTTTGAAAATATTTGTAACAATCTCTGTTTGAAATTGAGATGATAAAATATGTTCTGTCAATTACTTTTTACATAGGCCTATAATTATATTCTATTTATTGTTCCTCATAGATACGACTATTATTCTTTGGATTTGAATTAGTGGTGTGAACCGATTCAGAGGCCGCAAAACAAGTAGGTCTAGGTCCCAAGTTCAAATCCTGTGATCTTATACCATTGATGTCATGTGATAAATAGAATCTGTAGCTTCCTCATTAGACGACAAGTGCATTGAGGACAATGCAGAGTGTTGGCGCTTGACTTTAATAGCCTACCGGCTCTCATGATAATTATGCTGATATGCTAGTCTGTGGTGTGTGTATAAATTATCATGTGAGTCTGTGCAAATGCATCAAAAAGAGGAAAGGCCAAATGTAAACCTTCCTCCTTTCCTATCCTTTAGCAGCTTCCGAGCGAAGCGCTACAAAGTGTGGATTCTGGGTATATACCCTGCAATCAAATCAGACTGGTTTTATTACCATAAATATTCAATATTATTAAGTCTCATCATCATCAAAATTTGCTATTGGAGAACTAAGTTCTCATCAGGCGCTAAAAACTCCCTCAGATTTCGTGAGAAAGAAGTTGCTGAAAATTCTCCCTATCAATCATGGTGCGTCTGAGTCGACTTTCCTCGACGCCTGTGAGTTTAGTTCCCAGACTACCCATTGCTTCAAATCATGTATATACACCATGGTGCAATGTTTCAAAAGGTCACGTTCGGTATGGTTATGTAGTATTCAAGTAAAGCCTACTACATGTATACACTGTACTGGTATCTTTCATAAATAGTAGTCCATAAATTGATTGGAATTCCCCACACAGATGAGGTTTCACGCCCATGCCACTCCCACCCAACAGCCTGCTTGTTTTTGTAGTCAGCGAAGTCTCCATTTTCAATTCTGCTTTCTGCTTATGTGAGAACTTAAAAAGGTCAATGGTGAAGGCTATGGTATTTCTATTTCACTCAGGAACATAGTGATAATATTGAACGATCCATTAATGACCAAGACATTATTCAACGATAAGCCAAAGTTGAAGTTCTTTGCAGAGGACCTTGCCCTCGGTAAAGTTTATGAGAAGTTTCAATAAACTATTTTGCATACTATTCTAATCAAACTACATTCAGCAGGAGACATTTCAGAGCAA
Organism: Botrylloides violaceus; assembly: GCA_030412335.1. NCBI lineage: Eukaryota > Metazoa > Chordata > Ascidiacea > Stolidobranchia > Styelidae > Botrylloides > Botrylloides violaceus. Next base: position 297,536 of record JASFYC010000331.1, read on the forward strand.
AGAGTCCGTCTGCACAATGGACGAATCATTAACAGACGCAATGATGAATCATATTGCAGTGCATTTTCACCCGATGGAACCCTATTGGCATGGTCGCGAGGGAATGGCTTTGTAGATGTGATTCGCTTGCCTGTCCAGTCCGACATTCATCAATCAGACTTTCGAAAGTATGTAGGCCTACCGTATTTATTCTCAGTACCGGTACGATACAATAGGGTCATTCCAAGTCAGATAACAAGAGCCTGGAACCATCCGAAAAATAAATGTAGGCATATATATATACATTTCCTAAATCTCTACGCTGCTGCTATTGCTAGACAAACAAATGTGTTTTTTGGCGTTGTACTGACCTTGGAAGCATGTTTTGCAGGTGTCGTTGCAGCTCGATCGATTGTTCACAAGATGTCGTTACGATGGCATTTAGCCCCATTCCAACGGTAGTCGGCATCAATTGTATGCAAAAATTTTTATTGGCAACAGGTCTTGCTTGTGGGAAAATTAAGCTTTGGAATCCTGATTCAGGTTAGTACTTGTAGCATTAACAGTTTATAATGGAGGATTGATGTGACCCATCCAGTAAGATGATCGCTATATAATGCCCATGTAGCTATGTTCTTGTTAGTGGCCTTTGCAGCCGATATAGTTCTGAAAACAACCCTTATGTATAAGCTGGAAAGGAGAGGAGACTGTTTCTTTTTGTCTATATTTGATTTTTGTTGCATTTACACGGACTTGCATGATATACACACATGCACCACTAGTGCATATGCAGGCGGTACAAGGAGGCACTGAAGGATCCGGGAAGGCTATCGAAGTCAAGCGACACCCCTCCGCACTATCCTCGATGCGCTGACTGTCTAGCAAGAAAGCTTGGATACCAGTAATAACATCTTTGGTATGATGCGGTTCTGGGATTTAAACCTGAGACTGACCAGTTTCCTGGCTGACAGCCTACCGTTTCACCACGCCACGACACCACCACCATTAGAGTTATGGTTTACAGCGACCTATCCTTTTTGGCTGACCGTCTAGCGAGGAGGCTACGGATATATGGCAAGTTTTAATAACATCTTTGGTATGCTACAGTCCCAGTATTCGAACCGGTTTCGTGTCCGGTGGCCTATACCATTAGGCTACACCACGAAGCCGGCACTGCAGTAAAAATATGATGATGGCTTAACTACAGGATGAAAGTGTGCCGATGCAATAATCTTATGCAGTAGACCAGTAGTGGCTTCTGTCTCAAAATCATCGTTTGGATACATTGAACAAGAGTAGCGGACCCAATGGCAGACGATTAATTACAATGTAGTAACAATTACAATAATTACATGGCAAATTTAACATCCACCCGGGTTTGTTGTAAAATTTAATGAATTGAGCTGCTTCATCCGGTGAAGACGTGGTAACAGTTTCAAAAATCAACTCGAAGAAACTGAGAGTACAGTGGACTCTACAATCTCGGCATCTCGCATTGTAAGTCTTGCCGCAATAACAATATTTGTTTGTTAGGTGATCTCGTTTACAATTTATCTGATCATAAAGAAAGCATTACTGGACTATCTTTCATGAAAGCTAAAGATTTACTCCTCATCTCAAGTTCCAAGGATCGCACACTCAAAGTAATGGTTTATATAATGTGTTTATTAAATAACGATGGACCCTTGAAAAAGGATTGCACCAGTACCATGGTTACCATTTTTCTGTATATTATATATGATGCAGTCTGGGGATTTAGACCCGGGACATTTAGCAATAGTCATTTCCTGTCACATGAAAATTTCACTATCCATCCAGATTTTATAGGCATTAGTCTGCTCGTGGAGCTTGAGTCATTTTGCAGTGACGAGGCTCTATGTTGTACCCCAGTGACACATAGCGGTGCTTTTGACTTGTGTATTAGTGTGTGTATTTCTGTATTAGGACAGGCATATTAGTGTACCAGTATCTCTCATGTTCCATCATATTCAACCATACATGTCTTGGACCGGGGCGGGGCCGCTATATTCTCAATTTCAAATTCCACGTACCACTGGTTTATAATGTTAGAAAGTATGTTGATGTGTCTATGATGACACCTTTTTTTATGTCATGTCATAGGTATGGGATCTGAATGATGATGGCAATATGACTTTGACATTGAGATGTCATCCACTGCCTATCTTGGATTGCTCTTGTTCTCCTACCGCCCCATTGATTTGTTCTGTTGGAAAAGGCAGAATGGTAAGGTTGTAACACAGCATGGTTTCTCTATTTCATTCAGTCGGTTTATTTAGCTCAGTTGGTCAGGAGCCTGCAGCTTGCCCCGTGAGGTTTCTGGTCTGATCCGCACCAGTCGCTTAGTAGCTAGCTTCCTGTCACGCTCCCAGCACCTTCCATTCCATCTTCACCTGATGAAGGAGCAGAGCTATGAAAGCTTTTGAATCATATTCCAATAAACTGGACTGGACGTTAAATCTTTGGTGAATTGGGACTAATTATATTTATTACTATTTGGATCGTCTCCTCATCGGCTCCACTATTTTTCGTATCCCAGCACCTTAGGAATAGTGTGAATCGATGGTGGAACTCTGTTATGCCTCCATACTCACACTGTCTGCATATATGGTGGTAGCAAAATGCGAAAGTTCACAAGCCCAATGAAACGATGTGGGGTATATCAGGAATTATATCCTCTGATGAAAGCATTGCCATACCATCGATCTGCTTTCTGCTCTGACCACGCACAAAATGAATCATGACTAATTTGCAAAAAAGGAGTGACTCTGCATGTACTTGTACACTGCATAAGGTAATAGAGCTACAAGGCTAGTTGGACCACAGCATTGTATCCTACTGGGAATCAATCGTTCATTAGATTCAGTTCCAATTTTTGTTTGACTCCATCATTTTCTTTGCATTAGGCTTTCCTGTGGAAGCTTGAGCACAAACGCAGCACGTCATATTGCAAACAACTTCGAGGACACAATAATGACGTCACTTCAAGTACTTGGTCTCCCGATGGCGCTTTGCTTGCTACTGCCTCTAATGACACAACGGTTATTATATGGGATCCTCAATCTACACAACAAATCATGATTTTGGGGTAAATTGAGCTTTTTTGTCAAAACGAGGGACCTGGGAAAACACAGCGTAATGCTTTGTTTCTGATATATTTGCTCATGCAAAACACACCGAATTACCATTAATTTGGGTAATTGTTATTAATTAAGCCTAAATTTTGGGCTTGTGGTTGGTTCTGGGCCTCGTGGTGGCTACAAAACTGGCAGGCCATCCACTCTCCCGATTGCTACTTGCACAACACGTTAAAATATGTTCCTTGCTTGATGGCCAGCACATTGAGCCTTGTTCGGAGGGAGGTCAATTGTTTTCGCAGATGCTGGTGTGTAGACTTCAGCACTGGACTGAATTCCACTCTGTGGTCAAAAATTTCATACGCTGAATATGTAAGATGACGTCTACTTTTAGGCACGTGAATCCTTTACCGGAGCCAATTTTTGCTGGTGGTGCTAATGGGTCGTGGCTGACTTGTGTTCGGTTTTCTCCTGATGGCAGCCGCCTGGCTACACTATGTGAAGACAACAGGTTGTAACGTGTCTGAACGTATCTACGTATTATCAAGACGCTAATGGCAATGTTATATACAGGCTTCGTGTTTGGAACTTGTGGTTTAATGGGACGTCGAAATCTGTTGAAGTCAGTAAGCCCGGAACGGCGTGTACGTTTTCCCCTGGCGGGTCGATAATAACAGTTGGGTAAGGCGATTGTTTTGACATATTTGTCAGTGTTCGGTATTTAGACCGTTGCCTGATGGCCAAACGATTTAACTGGTGTAGAAAATGATCAACAATCTGCTGTCATGGAAGAGGATACTGGAAACGTTTGGAAGAGTGATCTGGATTTTTGTCGGTTGCTCGCAGCTTTGGTATCGATGTATGTAGTAGTAGTTCGGGGGCAGTTCTGTTAACACATATTTATTGCAGCATCTTGTTACTTGTTTTCGACGGAAGTGTTCTCGGGCTGACGAAGACGGAGGGCTTCGTGCAGTCGTGAGTGACTCACAATATGTCAAGTATCGTTACTGGTTTCGTTTTGCCTTCCCTTATTTGTAGGCCTAATATTCGGCAGATGCGCCAATTCAGCGCTTTACGTTGATAGAATTACGAGTAGGGCTGGGAATTCGAATCGAATACTTTGAATCGAATAGCAAGATATTCGGACCGAATCGAATTGCAATTCTGTCTCTTTTCGAATTCCGAATTCTGCAACGAATCGGACTTTTGTGCATTTTGATATTCCGTTGACCGCACGCCATGAAATCGTTGACATCACTTAACTCTTGGCTAGTTGCGTCTCGATTTTTCCAGCGATTTAGCTCATTCATCCAAAGTTATCTGCCACGAGCTGCATGTCCCTGACCGTTGCTAATATTATATATTTCAATCAAATTTTATTGAAAGGTCAATAATATGTAGAGGTCAGCCCTTCCACTCAGCCGCGTTTATTCGGTTTAAATTATTCGATTCGATGTTTGATACTTGCCCAGCCCTACTTACGACCATACCACTACAGGTACAGTCTAATGCAAAATACACATAGATAGAATAGTTATAAATGGGACTTTTCGTGCGGACTTCCATTTTGAAGGTCGACTTTTGTGCGTTCAGCACTTACGAAGTTTGGCAGTCAGCTATATTTTTTCATCGATGTTTCTTACCAGACCGGACTAATATAAGAGCATCGTAATCGGTCGCTTGTGCTTTCCCTGAGATTCTGTCTACCCCAGTAGCGATCAGTGTTCGCTACACTGTGGGGAATACGGCCTTATCGAATACTTTGAACTGAGCAAGGTTGGCGGCATATGCGGAAGCGTCGGTAATCTGATGATCTTCGCCGATGTCACCAGTGAAAAATGCGAAAGTGAACTTCGGCGCATACGATATTTAGAGGTTTAGTGGGTTGTATATTTCCTTGTCGGGGGCGATGGACGATAACCGCTTTCAGACCTCGATGCTAGTGCCTAATAGGCCTACCAGCAAATATCTGGGGAGATTCCCACCTTTCGCCGGGTTATACTGAAATGTGAAATCTCATATATGTGTTATCCCGTATTTTTCAGGCACACGGACGGTTCATTGAGCCTGCTGGAAGTAGGAGTGATGGTTATGCCTTTACAGCATTTGTGTCGATTGGCCGTTCGACGCGCGTACCCCACCACAGCAATCAAAGAGATGCTACTCCCACCTTTCATACTGCGATATCTACAATACACTACTCATGAAAGCTGAATTTCATGAAATGTTGCTTCCACAAATCACGATATGGGTGTCATTTTTTCCTCGTTCAATTTTTCATTTTTGTCTATCGATGGAAACACTAGTTTCATTTTTTGTGAATAAAGACACACACTCACTTGATTTTGATATATATTCGAACCCAGGTTCGGACTTGCGTGAAGAACTGTTAAGACGTGAAAATCACCGAGATCCTACTCGAACATCGTTGCCAATTAAAGCGTGTAAGGCTATACGACCGCAATAATTAGCTGGTCCTGTCACAATTTTCATTGAGCGTGACATCTTATGTGCTGTGTCGCAGCAGCCGAATATGTATCGATTCACCCCAAGGCGATCTTAATTAAGATCGCCTTGATTCACCCACGTCACGCAATATGCAGCCTGGGCTAGAATTAAGTGCGTGAAGGCTATTTATTGCCTTACATCAGTGCGTCGAACTGTTACAACGTAGTGACAGGAAATTTGGCGTTCAAAATCTTCTGATAAGACAGCTGTAGTCAGTCTGACAAGTTCATTTCGTTTCACACCAAGGAAAAACAGTTCTTCCGGGAGTGAAGTATTGCGGTTGCGGATGGCCGTGACAATGCACCACGATGTCTTAACAATATGTCGCCACCTAGCGGATATATGCTGGAATATGTAAGGTGAGGCAGAGGGCACAACACACACACACACACACACTGATTCAATAGGGCCCCAGTTTTCCAAAGCTCGCAAACTAACCATAACGCCTACAAAGGAGAACATGTAGAAACGGCCATTTGCTCAGTTTGGGGCGTGTGGTTTGATTATCCCCTGCCTAAACAAAAACCTAAATTGCTGCGTAATCTTTAGCTTATTGCAGTACCGGTAGAGGCAAAAGGGAAACAACGTGAAGACCTCTCCTATCTTTCAAATTTGAGGCAAGCGACGTAGCAGAGGGAGACCGATTAATTTTGTAAAAACAACGAAATTTCATGCGATGATTTCCACAATATTTTGTAGAGGGTCAGCGGGTCAGGTAGGCCTATCGGCATAGGCCACCTACCCACTGAAAATTGACTTCATGTTGACTAATTTACTCGGGAATGGTAGGGAAGTTTTACAATAAACGAGGCGGGACGTTAATTTGTAAAGACTTACTTTGCTTCTCACTACAATGTATTATTGCAGGCCTACTGAAATTTTCCTCGCTTTCGCCGCGACTGATTTCTTATTAGGCAGCCAACTGCAAAGAGTATGATCATTTAGTACTAAACATCGGTGACAATGACTGAGCTGAAAGTAAATAGACGCAATACATATCGTATCTTTGACTAGGCCTACCACTAAGTATTAGTGTGGTTATTGATTGGCTTGCATTGAATGTCTGCCCCTGCTGATTGTCTGTAATCGCAGTCAGCGTCTTCGTAATCGATAGCGAGTCATCGAAGCATGCTTCCTGCTGATGATGGATATATCGATACTTGCTAGTACTTTTACCCGCAATTGACCGTTTAGCGTCGGTTGCTAGCCAGTTGTAGTCCCACACAGTCGCAACACAGCTTCGGCCCAATTCTATGATAACATAATTGTAGTGTAATAGTATCTGAGTTGTATCATCAGTAAGTGACATGAATTTCAGGGTAAATTGATACCCTTAGGAGGAGACTCTTGATAAAAATACTTACTATTATAACAAAGACCCCGCTGAAATCACACGCCCACAGTCTTTTATTCTGTAATTGCTACACGACGGGGCTGTGTCTTGAATACTTACGTTGTATCTAATGTATTCAATTAGAATTTTTTGTTCCGCCCTAATCAAGATCTCAGGTGTCCCTTATGTTCTGTAGTAATTGCAAACTAATACAAACCACTATATTGTCACATTTTGTTTTTCGTTCGCTTTGCTTTCAACGTCAAACGGTGACAAAAGTCTCGAGGAATCGTTGCAAAAATCCGTAACATTCGACCGTTGGTGTTAATACAATAACATCAAGATATTAGGATTACCACATCATGTTGTATGCGGTGTATAAGTTTAGACAATTCTTTCTGGAAGAAATTTTTGTCCTATATAAATAGTATTACAAAAACTCTTTGAAGTTAATTGGTGACTGTAAACACAATGACGTGGATATATTAGGTATTTCCACATCAAGTGCTACGTGCTGTATTTATCCTACAGCATGTTTTCCCAAAAATTGAATTACCCAAATTCTTTGAAGTTGCCGCTTTAAAATCGATATTACAAATCAATTAGTGTGCACATGCTACTTTTCCTGAATCGACTTATAAATGGCTGCGTTGGATAGAAATTACGGTGAAGCAGTCACAATTGCTGTCAGCCCATTTTCCAGTACACTCTCATACAGAGATTCAACGCAACGTTGGATCCAGTTGGGTTTCATCTGAAAACTTACTATTTTGGCAGACAGTCTACATTGGTTGTATTTCACAGATACCTACTTTGCTTACCATCCTGGTTGCTTGACATCCTGGTGAGTTGTAGACTAGTGATGAGATACTGACTCAAATCTACCGAGTGGTTAGACTGTCTGCCTTCTGATCTGTAGGTTACAGGTGCGATTCCCGCCGGAGTCAATCCAAAAGACTTTAAAAGTGTTATCCATTTTTCACTGCTTGGCAGACAGAAATGCGGAACTGAGAAGGGTTGTGGTTGGGAGAGTGTTCCGGGGCTAGAAACTAAGATTATCGACACGCGTGCTAAGCATTGAGCTGTGGACCAAAGATCAAACTACTGTATATTCCGTTTGAGGGTGGCTTCAAAACAACAATGCAAATGGCCATAATTCTCGTATGCTTGACTTGGCTTGGTTTGGATAAATTCGGAAGGTTGTCGTCGTGTCGTGACAGTAGTGATTTAGGCTACATAAAAACCAGTAATATTGATATCGGGTATTATAGGTATTGATCTGAAGTGCATAGCCTAAAAGCTGTTGAAAATGCTCTAATTTAGATCAACATCAATGATGCTACATTTTTATTGAACTGCCACAAAAGTCCTCCGTGTGCGTGTAGGTGCATCACACTTCACACCTATACCAGTTTCAACCGCCTCAGGCAAATATGGACTGAAGTCTTTCTGAGTGACCCTTATTACATGGAACATCAACTCATCATCGTGTTTGTGTATAACTGTATATTACTTCTTGCGAGGTTCGCTTTCACTCAAACTAAATATACGGCAATTAATATGTCGCTAATAGGAGAACTTCCATAAGCTAAAGTATTTGCAGATATGTAGTCTGTGGCGCTGTGGAAAGCAGGTATCTAACATATAATATTTATCATTCTTGGTATTGGAAAAGGTGCTGATTATCTACCCCAGGAATAACGTTGGCTCTTTTCATCACTGTTGTTCGCACGCCTCTCTCACTTTGATTCAAAAAAGTTTATAGACAAGACTCTGAATAGAGTGATAACCAGCATCGACGTGAATCAATGTATGAAAGCATTAGGATAACCACTATACAGTATACAGGTACAGGTGGTTTAAAAAAGCACTGGGATTTCTCGAAGTGAGATGATTGCTATTGTTGAATATAATACGCGGTTTTGAGGGTCAATGTAATAGCTTTAACAGTGGACTGTGGTGTCGACTGTACAGTTCTATGTGAATGACAGTTAGTAGTAGCGTATACAAGCGCAGTATTGAACGTCGAGGCTCTGTGTGATATCGTCAAGGACGTATATAGGAATGTTGATAGGTTACGTATTGTAGATCATGTTCAGATTTCGAGATATTAAAAAAGTTCTTCATCAGGTGCAAGTATATATTCTAGATAGTAAAGTAAGCATCCGCCATTGGCTACTATTATCATTACGTTGTCTTTTACCGGGCCTTCCGTAGTTTTTTCATTGAAGCGGATTATAAATCACGTATATATGCTTCCTTCGAATTTGAACCGGATAGCTGGTCCACTATGACAATCTCCATATTGTTCGAGTTTCGGAACCGCCTGTGGTTGGGGATCTATATATCTGAATACCGTGCGCAGCTATTTGGCTGCTGTTGATTTTACTTTATGACGTTCTCAACTGTTGAGGCCATGTTGCTTAGCACGCTATCTAGATATTTTCGGCTTGCATCCGGAATACTCTCCCCTTACTGACTGCAAAGCATAGTCGGAATGGATTCGAAGAGCTTGGTTTGACTCAGTCGGGAATCGAACACGGTATCTCCCGAACAAAAGAGGAACAGTCACATTAGTCTATTTGGGACCAATCAGTTTCAACAAGAGTCAAACAAACCACTACGCCGTTCGACTCGTAGTGGTGTTAGGGACGTATGCATGAATACGGCTGCACTGCCGCTGTAGGCCTACTAATGATCAGTGTTACACCACAGCTCCACATTCGGCTCGAATTCTTGCTACGATGTAATAATGGTGCGCAATCATTTCTTACCTCGTCCCCGTGGATTTTACGCCAAATCATAAGCATAGTTATTTGCAAAAGTTCCGTTCGTTGATTCGTTCATGAGGTGAAATTGAGAATTTCATCAGTCATGACCAGCTGCCAGCCTAGGATAAATAGACAGCGTGTGACAGTAGGAGTGCCAAGCGTCAGTCAAATCATTTGCGTTATGGCTGCTCAAGGAATGAGATGCTAAATTCTATTTACCTACAAATAGCTGTATATATATAGTATATAGACACGGTGGGACACCTGTGTGCAATATAGCCTTTGCGTGTTTTCTTATTCATTTGGCCCAACAATGCACGTGGAGGCATCGGACTCAACAGTGACCTATATATATGTGTCTAGATTACATGACTGTGGTAACTATACTGGATATGACTTGTCTGCTTCTTCTCTTACCCTATCCGTTTCATGGACGCAATTAAGAAATTGGGTTTGAAATACCTGTCAACCCGAATGGATACAGCGACATATTGGCGTACGTCACAGTAACTCACGTTTTCCGCACTACACGCCGGCGTAATTACTACGTCTGTGACGACAGGCGATCAATACCGTAATCCTATTTCATACACCCGTTCTTTTCACTGATTTGCTAAAGTAGCCGTATAATCTTCTATTTAACGAGCGTTGAATGGCGCACTTCCCGCACAATCATCATCGCAACGAAATTTACCGAAACAGAACCCGCGGGAGTCAGAGAAGAACTACTACTTTGGAATCTATCGGAAACTTTCCGACTTAAACCCAGTATTTAGCTACGTCAGTATGTCACTGTGTGTATATTCTGCCCCAAGCTATGCGACAACTGACTACGAATAGGAAAGCTTATTGGCATATAGTTGCAGTTTTATTGCGCGGTCATCATGTAATAGTAGAATAATAAGCTATCTTTGGTTTCCATTGCTCCTACGCATGATTAGAAGTTGTTGCGGCGTAATGACAGCACCGGTGATTTATCATGATTTTGAAGAATTGTGTAGGGCAGGGGTGGCCAACCCGCGGCTCTTCGCCTGGTTCAATGCGGCTCTTTCCCGCATACAATAAATCTAACTGAGCCAGTGTTTCACAACCTCTTTATGCTACATTCCTCATTTACTGACTTAAAAATAAATTCCTCCCCCAATGTGAATTAATCTGAATATGCACTATACTAAACCCATACGAGCAAAAAAAAAACCTTCAGGGTCGACCACATGCGAGACGATTCATGTGTGCCGTCGTGTATGATATGGCTCTTTGCAGTAAAACATTAGGAAATGTGACTCTCAGTCTCGGATTGGTTGGCCACCCCTGGTGTAGGGGATCTATGTGATGATTACATATCATTGACGTTTCCTCCGTCTTCACCCGTGTCGTAGCGTAGCGTGTGAATTATGTAACAATAAATGACGATTCACGTCAAATCCACGGATTCTTACCGTAATTGCAAAATAGTCTAGGACGACATCGACATCCCCCACGTGTCATGTGATAATGATAATACGATTTCATGCGAAGGTGCGGTCTTGGTGTGTTTTGCCGGCCGAAGTACAACCAACTATTTTTATATGCTCAGCGCGTCATTCGATAAACATGTTACCGGTATGACCTTATGAACGTATTTCCGTGTGCACACGCTATTGTAAGCCGAAAAGATCGTCCCAAAAGATAAGTGGGCAATACTGCACCAAAGATCTCGAAATTTTTGTGATAGCTTGCACTACGATGCATAATCCCAAAAGATTGCAGGTTCTATATGGTTCGTAATTTGGTTCATCGCTCATTATGCACTACGATTGTTGCTGGAAAGGAAATAGTTAAAACGCGAATACCATAGCTTTTCGTGAAATATAACCACAGCCGAAATGTTTTCAATGCTTCAATTCCATGCTTACTCTAGCTATCATCATATTTCCACTACAGGGCCAGTGTATCGAACAATTTCACATTCAAGACTGTGATGTGACAGCGACGTTTCAATCTAACATTATATTCGTAACAATTGAACAAAAGCGTTCATGAAAACATCATATAGTACTCTTTGATGTGAATTAGGATCAATTCAGATCAATACGTTCGCGGTTCCACATGGTGCTAGTCTATTTATTGAAGAGCAATCAACCATAAAATATGTCTATGGAAAAGCTTGACAGGAAAGGATATTTAGTAGAGGATCAAAACCAATGAGACTATTTAACAAATGATCAATCTATTCTGTCAGGCTATTAAGAGCGATAAAGTTAATGAACCGAAATAATCGAATCAAAATCATTCCGAATAAAGTTTTCGATTCAACTTCATTGAAAGTGTGTCAAACTTGAAGCAATCAGAGCACTGAACAGTTGGCGATATAGCGGGATAGCACCAAGAGAGTATTCCTGACAGGATGATGAAATTCATCCAATCTACTGCGTTGCTAATTAGTCTAATTCTCACGCAATTTGCCAAGTCTCAGCTCAGTCCAAGAACGCATCGAATGGAATTCCCGGAAGAACAAGATCCCGGAACGGTAGTGGCAAATTTACCGCAAATGTTTAACGTTCGGTTCAACGATTTGCCGGGGAGATATTTTGAAATTATTGGGCAACGTATGAAAGTTGGAAATAAGGTGGTGATGTCTGATGGGAAATGGCTCAAAATTGACCGACTGACGGGAGTTATAGCTGTGGATGAGCCTGTTGATAGAGAAACGGAGTGCGGGGAAGACCCAGATTTGGAATGCGTTATTATGCTACAGGTATGTACGTTGCTGTTATGTGCCAATTATGCTGCAGCAAATCGATATGATTTGACGGTGATTTTTATGCCCGATGCCTTTGCTGTTGCAAACCGTCCCGCTATTTGTGAAGGCTTCAGCCGGCCGTGGCTGTAGAATTTTCTACGTGTCATTAACGCGGGTGGAAAGATCGTAACTCACGACCTCCTCCCTCGTGCGTCAATTCCGATTCATAGGCACCAGCACAGTATCTGCGTAAGTTCGTGTTCGAATTTGGGCAGGTTAATTTCTTTGAGACACCACGGATTTCCCTGGAAGGGGTTTCCCCGTTTCCCCATATCTTTCACTCGGGAGGTAATGGATTTCTCTTAGACGTGGCCGACGAAATTTTGAAATTTTGTAAGCCATATGTCTCACCCTCATCCCATTCCTTGTGAGCTAACTAAACGGACTTGACGTAAAAATGCACGCTACGACGTTGGAAGATCATAGATGCTTGCTGCAACTCTTTCGTTTCTAGTCGGTGGGGAGTTTGATTAATGTTAGCTTCTTCTCATTGATATATATAGTTGGTTACTCAGCTCTAGGATGGCCTAAATATCACGCATAATCATTTTATGCCTTGTTCTATCGTACCCATTTACTGGAAGTAAATCCTAGGGTGTTTTTTGTTATTCATGGTAATTTAGTCAGTGTGGAACATTTTGATATTATATAGGCATATTCCAGAGACGTGTTACTTTAACAAATGTCACGGCTTCGAGACGGTGCGAAGCCAGCTTTATCCACTGTTTAGCCCCAGTCTTCTCACGGTCTCCTTGTTCTGCAAATTTGCTATTGCTGATATAACGCTACCGCAGGTCTGGCTGAGGCCACAGGCCGATAAAGATCAACTCTTTCAAACTTTGCCTGGGGCTTCACTCCCAGATGGTAATTTCCATATTGGTGAAATCTCATTTTAAACCTAACGTCAAATTAATCCATTTATTCTCGCGTGATATCATTCCACGGGGACTTGCCGCCAGGCAATGTCAAGAATTCCTGCCACTTTGATGTTTACGAAATATATAGAAATGTCACCACAATTTTAATTGAAGATTATATAGTGAAGCCGATGGCGGAAGATCAATAGATATCGTAAAGATCACCACAGATTTAACGTCCAGCCTTGGTTTATTGAGAATTAAAACATTCACAAGCTTTCAGAGCTACACTCCTTCATCAGGTGAAGATGGATTCTGAGCTCCGAAAGCTTGTGGATATTTTAATTCTCAATAAACCAATGTTGCACGTTAAATATGTCGTGATCTTCGTTTTAATGTTCGACTGAATTTATTGTAAACTTATTTCACAGTTATCCACTTCTTCATCACTGGGATGACGACCTCTCTCGTAAGTCTATAAATGATCGTCGCCCACCAGCTACTAGCAATATATATCCTATTTATGAAATTTCTGGATATTATAAAATGTACATTTTTTAGACCGCAATGCTTCCACAAAATCATTTTCGACTGCAAAACTTCGAACTCGTTGTAAGTGATATCAACGACCATTCGCCAAAGTTCCCAACATCGGTGAAAAATCGAATCATTCATCTCAACATCAGCGAAGACACTCGTGTCATGTCAACGATAAATATCGACCGATTCATGCCTGCAGATGAAGATATCGGTGCGTAAATTCCTAAGTCTGACTATGTTTTGTTAGGACAGGAATATCACAAACCCGCCTGTCCGGTATGAGTAAAGTAAAAAAAGATTTGGGTCGGGTACGCCGTAGTAAATAGCACGTACCATAACCACGGTTAACTGAAGAATAACGATTAAGTCCGGCAACAGCAATTTAAGTACATGCTTGTGACGATGCTATATAGATCATCTATTGACTTTGACCCAGGATATGTGGCATATCAACGGATGGGGCACCCAACACGATTTTACACGAGTCGTCGGGTGCTCCGTATGTGCTCAAAAAATAAGAATTATCAAAGCGAGGGTTGCGTAGTCTATTTTTTCCTATATCACGATGTTTGGATTGATGCCTATTACTACGACCTCCATCTCTTATCGTTCATCTATTCAGGTGACAACGCCGATATTCAATACAGCTTATCAACAAACGATTATTTCGTTGCAAATGACTACGAAGACGACACGGGAGCGCGTCATTTAGAGTTGGTTCTCCAATCTCCCCTCGGTGAGTATAAACACAACATATTCGCTGGAGATGTGAAAATCTCTAAGCAGATCCAAACTGTTAACGGTTAACTATAAACTGTAGCCAGCAGAATGATGGACGTGTCTTTTTTGCTCACTGCAATCCGGAGAAATTGCATTGCTTACTGCATTTCTGGGGCCGTATAGCGATTCACTCAGAATTATAGGTATACCTCAGACATGCACATGTACATGTCAAGCATCATTCAAGGATTTATCTGTTTAAGCCCATTCGCCATCTTCATCTACCTTCGCTTCATGCAGGAACAGGGTTCTGATTGAAATGCTGAACTAAGAGGACCGGGCGTTATCCGGCTGGTGTTAACTTTGTGATCATATTAGCTACATATTTAGTTCGACCACATAGACGGCATCACAACGAATATTTGCACCCGATGAAGGAGCGAAGCTCCAAACCTTGTGAACTAAGTTCTACAGTATATCAAGCGGGACGTTAAATCCCTGGTGTCAATTTCTTGCATTCCATTAACCACCCGTCATTGGTCCCAGCAGCAGGTCTAGAACAAATTTCAAACATCGTTGCTAGAAGAAGCTTCAAGAACTTCATTTCTTCGTGATCGACCGCCACAAAATTTGCTATCGTCATAATTCCTATTCGTATTGTTCTAGATTACGAAGTAACTCCAAGATTCAATGTTGATTTGACCGCCACCGACCAAGGATCCCCCATAAAGAGATCTACTCAAGTCTCGTTACATATCTCAGTTTTGGACGTGAATGACAATGCTCCAATGTTTGATGAATCTGTAAGGCGACGATCACTGTTACATTTACTAACATTGTGTATCTGATCAGGTCTATATTGTACTTTTAGGTGTACGATTTACAGCTGCAAGAAAACCTACCTATCGGGCATGTCATCGCAACTGTTCACGCAACTGATTTAGACGAAGGTGTCTTTGGACAAGTACGATACTTCGTTCCTCACGCTGGAAATTCAGTAACATCCCGCAAATTTGTAAAAGTTGATTCGCGATCTGGTGAAGTGAGATTACGGTCATCCCCAGATAGAGAGACAAAGAAAATGTAACGAAATTGTACAACATGAAGTCTTTTGAGATTTATCCATTGGAAATTTAAATGCAGGGTTAAAGTGATCATCGCAGCCCAAGATTCTCCAGGTCTTCCTAACAAGAAAGTCGGGAGAACAATCCTAATGATTCACATAACTGATGTCAACGACAATTCACCCCGAATCGAAGTCAATATTATCATCAAGGGACCCGATGATGCAGGTGAGCAACTTCAGGCAACACGGCTTCATTCTTGAGAAACTGGCGCTACTGAGAATGCGATTCGCTAACACAATAACTCGCTAGCGGAGTGAAAACGTAATCGACCAATCACCGTTAGAAAAACGTTTACTTTTTCCGGGAAGCTCATTAGTACCTGCAATCACGTGTGTAAAATTCGGATACAAACGCAGTGGGCGCAACGTCCGTTTACGTTCATGTTCATATGTAGTATAGAAGTAGATTAATTCGTAGCGAACACAAGCAATTACCATGGAATGGGGGCGAATTTCCCGGCATCCTATATCTTTCTTGTCGTAATGGATAATGTATGAATTATTTTCAACAACCGGTCAGAAAAGGGTTCCAGAAGTCCACATCTTTATCCGACTTTAAATCGTTATGACATAATATCTCGGCTTACAAATAATAGGCTAATGGATCGGCCAGAGACACGGTAGAAAATGGGCAATACGCCGCCTACGGCCCAAGTCATCTCTCCACATTACAAAGCGGACAGGATTTATTGCCGCTCCAAGTGACCACAGTGGATAGAACAGCATACGATATGGTTGTGATTGTTAGGTAGGGTGACTTTAGTGACGCAATTACGCCAACGCCTGGTATGAAGCTGCTGTAGAAGTGGTATCCTGAACACCGGTCGAATGCAATAACGTACAGCTGGCCCGGTTGTCAGCATTTGATCCACAAACCTGTAGTGCACTTACGGTACATTTCATTAGTGGTTGGCAAAATGCGTAACATGTCCGAAAGGTGAAATCGTACTTGTATTCGGTCACAATTTGATTCTGTTTATAAAAAGGCGATTGTCAAGTCACTGGTTAGGCTACTCATATTGTGATGGCGACCCGGATAGCGTGACAGTATCTAGCATTGGATGTGTATATCATCAGGTTGGGCACACTTTCTGACTAGTAGGTCACATCCAGAGTGAGAGTGAGCGTGAGAGACTTTGGCCACATTGGGTATAAATTCGACAAAACGGCCGGACTCGGCGGTTCTCACTGAGCACTACCCGCGTGAAGCGGATTGCAAATCAAAACATTTCGTGCAGAGCTGAAGGCGTTCCGATTGTCGTTGCGGTTGTCGTGGTCGATAGTGGCGTGTAATTTCCGGAATTCAGACGTACGTTCTTGCTTGATCCTAGATAGCTGGTCACCACGTTCCGTTCCAGTGAGCATTACAGTGCCTCCTGAAAGGTCCTTTGCAGGGTAAATAATCAAGTTATTGTTCAATGTCCTCAGGTCTGATTAAAACAGTTAATGCCATTTGTCTTGCAAACGGGGTGCGGGCCTCATTCTGATCTTGTCAACGCTCCAAAAAGACCCAGCGTTTTATTTCTTTTTTAGCATATGTATCCGAGAAAGCCGAGTTGGGAACATACATCGCCCACGTAAGCGCAACCGATGCAGATCATGGAGAGGCTGGACTAGTCACCTTGTCAATAGCGTCAATTAGAAAACTACCGAACGGAGCAGATTCAAACATCGAAAACGCCAGAAGTAGCCTCGCAAGAGATAATTACTTCATGCTGAGGAATAATCTGATTGCCACAAACCGCCGATTAGACAGGGAGACCGAGGACAAGTATATGATACAAATCAAAGCATGTGACAGAGGAAGACCTCAAAGGTTGGTTAGATGTAATGTGCTCCGGTTGCTCCGGTTATTATAAATGAGTAAACTGTGACGCACCCCTTTTAATTTATGCATCCTAGAGTGTCCTGGATTTGACTTTATTCTTCACAAACCGTATTTGGGTTTCCTAGACAAAGGTTAACATACTCTTTGTCTCTGCGCGTCAACACGCAAGTATCATGCTATAGATTCTGAGGGTAGGTAGGCCCACCTTCGTCGCATTTTGATTGATTCAAAATGCGAAAGACATAAATGGTAAACTTTCAGTAGGCTTGGCCGCATGAAAGAAACTGTTCCAATCTGCTATTAAATGGCGTTGTGATTCTTACAGATGCGCATTCAAGAATGTAAAGGTTGTTGTACTTGACTCTAATGATCATGCCCCCAAATTTCTTTCGACAAACCACGTGGTCACTCTTCCTGAAAATATGCAAATTGGGAAAGTTATTGACACTGTGGTAGCTACGGATCTTGATTCATCTCGTACTCCTTCTCTGTGGATGTCTGAGGTAAGTTCCGCAAGTGTTAAGCTCAGTTGATTGGGAGTCCGACTCTCCGCTGGTGGCGCAACACGGCGATGTCCAACGCCTTCTTACCAAATCGACATGCTCGTACTGTGGCAACTGTGCGCTGTACGGTCTGCGGGTGTGATGGCAGGAACAACTAAGTTCCTCAGCCGCGGTCGGTCCTAACCTCGGGAACAAGGGGATCTTAATTAAGAATTAAGAATTAAGATCGCCTTGGACGGGAATAACATTCGGCGTGCAAGTACTGCTAAATCATAGTTCAATCCGTTGTGGACAACCACAACTGAAGCATGACAGAAAGAGGAGGAGCGTTGCACTTCCGACCTGCTATTGCTTCAATATAGGCATGATAAACAAGCATTGTGGGTTTTTCAGAGTGGACAATTCCGACAGTCAACAAATGGGAAGGTACGGTATTCACTCCAAGGAGGAGGGTCTGTTTTTGCGATTGATTCGATCTCAGGAAGCATTAGGCTAGTAGGAATGCTGGATTATGAAACACGATCACTGTGGAAGGTATATTGATCTATTTTCCATACCCTACATACATATTTACCAATATCGCACTCTCCTACTCTGTCAGATTGTAGTTACTGCTCAAGATCTTGGGAATCCCCCGAAAAACTCCAATCTCACCATCACTGTCAAAGTTACGGATATAAATGATCATCGCCCGATTTTTATCAAGCCGGAAAAAATAAACACGACAGTGTACGCGACCATTTTGGAGGATAGGACTATTATAAGAATTGCGGTACGTTTGAAATCTTGGTTTTATATGTAAAGTTGTCTGTCGAGTACATAGCCAGGAGCCAGGCGCTCGCCCGTGAGGTAGTGGCCTCAATCCTGACCAGCTGCATCATAAATGAGTATAGCAGTTTCCATATTGGCAACCTCCAGACGTCATAGGATAATGAGTATGCGGGTGCAACACGCATACTCGCCATCATGTCCACGCGTGCAGCGTAGTTCCTAAATGCTGTCTAAAGTCTATATAACTCACGGCATATGCGTGCATGGTGTGGTCCATAATTACGAGTGAAAATCCCAAGCTACGTGCAAGTCATCTCATAACGTGGATAAATGGCACGAATTGCGGCAACGAGAGCAATTGGCGTAACAACCGCAGCCGAATCATATGCAGATATATCCACTGTAGCCACCCCCAAATAGAAAGGCCGAAAGAAAAGGTATCCGCGTAACACATATGCTACTGAAGCGCCCAATCAGACTTTCGCCTCTATAGGGATAGTAGGCTTTGTTGAAGGAACGAGGAGGCATCGAAGCGCTATGGGCCTGGATGCCTATCTTTTTTCCAAATTAGCTAATGATGATACGTTGGTTTTTGTGCAGACTGTTGACCGCGATGCAGGTGGTAATGCAGATGTATGGTATTCTATTGTACGAGAAGATGGTCTCGACAGAGGTGAAAAATTCTTGTTGGATCCTGTTACGGGAAGTTTGCGACTGAATGTAAGCAATAAATTGAGTGACCTACTCGGAGACCATTTGCTTGAAATCAAGGTAAGTGGAGCGATCAGGCTTACAGCTACATGATTTGATGTGGGTATTACACATCGTATGCCCGCTGCTTGGTGTGTAGGCCTATGCACAAATAACCTACAGTTTATATCATGAAGTACGGGGTGTATGTGTAATCTAGTCTTTTGGCTCGGCCCTCCACAAAATTTTCAGTATCCTTATGTGGCCCCATGGAAAAATTATTTACTTAGCCCAAGCTTTCATGTTTCAAGTTGAATATTATTTTGCATATTGAAAATATGGCAAGCACAGAGTCGATATATGATAAGGAAAATACCCACATGGCCATGATACCCACGATATGAATCTGAATCATGTTGCCTGTTACTACGCAGACACACCTAGTACCTTATCTGCCTCAGATAATGAAAACGAAGTAGGACCTAATGAAAAAAAAATGCCAGTACCAGAAAAAACTGAAGTCAGGGCCTCATGTTCAAATATGTAGTAGGCCAGCAAGGTCTATCTATAGCGAATGCCGCGTGACGATTGTAGGCCCTGGCATTAGCTAACCGTATGGCTATATAGACGCTTCGTGAGTGAGTCCGTGGAAGAATTAGTTGTTGGGATTTAACATTTCTTGAGTAGGCAAGTATAGTACGGTATCTCGGTATATATCTCCCGTGATGCGTAGTAAATAATTAATTCCTCTCAATTTGACAGGCTAGCGATAAAGGAACACCTCCCATGGAATCATCGATGCCAATCATCGTAAAAGTGATTGATCTCCCACTGTCATCTGTTATTCCGGAATACAACGACAACGACGACGAACATCAGAACACCAAAATAACCGCAATTATTTTGTCAAGCTTAGCTGCCGCGACTCTCATCCTCCTCGTCATCCTCGTATGCATAGTAATCAAATGCAGAAAGGAGAAAAAGGTATGACCCTTTTCAGTAGCGATTACCATACACTATGGATAGAATAGACAGTGGGTTGTGACCACAAGACTATTCCTTTATTCACTGTGCTAGACAAAGCAATAAATTTTCGTTTGTGGACGAACTTTGTATCATTGGGCTATTTTTGCAAAGTATGCCTACCCCGTACTCGCCCAGTACCAACCCATTTTGCTCATATCCGGTCGACGGGTTTAATAGCGCGAATTCTGGTACAGGTTCAAGCACAACACTGCGGTCACTCTCACTCGTGTATGCCGACATCAATCGTACTTGAATCGCACCATCACAGACTCCCGAAAGTAAACAATGCTTTTGTCATTTTAGCAGGAATTCCGGGTATACAACTTCCGTGCCGCTGAGATCGGATCCAAAAGTGGATTATCGTATGCAAGTACCACAAACATCAGGGGCGCTGAAGAAGTAGGCTCCGTCAGTACTCTTCACGCTACTTTATCCAGACGCGAATTGAAAGCAGGAAGGGATAACAGCCGCATAGAGTTCTGTACTTACCCTGGAAAAGTCAACTTGGACCTTCAACAAAACGAAGGGTTGAAATTCACTACATTCAGTAGATCAGAAAAAGTAAATATGTCACTGAATTCGCAGCCGTTTCAATTTTTTGACGCATTATATAATAACAGGATACTGACATCACGTCGGTGAAAAAATTCCCAGCAACACCAGCAGGTGACGGCGATAGCGGGAGAGGAGACAGTGATCGAGAGACCGATAGTACTTTCGGCGACAGAGGTACGACTGCCTTATAAATGCTGTACTTGTCTCAAGATGTGTGGTTGCCAAGGCAGAGGATCATAGTCCGCCATCAGTTAATCGTAGTGTCCGGTCATCATTTCGTGTGCGTTGAGTGATTACTTGTGATTGCACCAACCTATGATTGCGGCGGCTAGTTGGAAGGGAGTTGAGCTGGCTAAGCGGTACGGTGCGGACGACAGCAAGTTGTAGTGTCTTCTACCAAAACAAGCTATCACTGCTGTCCAATGGCGGATATGTTGATATCGGGCATTATGAAGAACTACGTAGACAATAGTGCGTGTCCTAATTATCATATCTATTTAGACATTTCCCTTCACAACTATGAATTTACCATGACAAGAAATGCACTTGTATTACAGACAAACGTCAGTCAACTCAATCGTCGACTAGTCAAATACAATGCAGATACCTCTCTGACATGGGACCAAGGTGTACGCCTTCATGCCGAAAGTACGGTCACTCTGATGATTGTTGGATGCCTATTGTTGCCGGATCCGGTAAGTCTCAACTTTTCTGCCGTAACCCAACATTTTGGTAGTGCTTTAAAAGCCATCAGCCTCTATATGTCAACATAACAATGAAACATGCCCAGACACAAAGCCCCTATAAGTGACCGCCATGGCCGGAATCATTGCAGAGACACGCAGGCGCCTTCATCCTTTAGAGGGTCAGGCAATGAATGATGCAGACAGCCGCATTCAGAAAAATGGCTAAAAATTTATAAAGCAATTGTATGAAGCGATGTGTCTTATGGTTGTGACTTGTGAGGCCGTCGGATCAGGAAATAATAAGGCCTGTACCAGATTTGATTCCCGACCGAGCAAACCAAAGACTTATTAAATCGGTATCTGTTCCCTCCTCCGCTAAGCAGTCAATTAGGTGTATCTGGTCAGCTGAGACTGCCCAGAAAATGTACTGTAACCAGCAGCCCAGAAACAGCCTTGCCCACAGACCTTCACGCTGCCTGATACTGATATTTTGCTATTACAATAGTCAGTACACTGTAATGTAATGATTAGTGGTTAAAGTCAATTCGGTGATGGTTAATTTATTAATGAATGAGATTGATATATTGATAAGATCGCCCTGGTGTGGTTCTCAATGCAACATTCTGATTAACATTGACCAGCGGTGGTTTACATGATCTAGGCTGTTGAGAATCCCGTTCAAAACAACAACAGCGAAAATCGATATTTCGGTCACTAGCAGGGACTACTATAACATCCCGGTCATTTTTGCAGCATTCAAACAAGCTGGAAGACAGCCAATCGCCGAAAATCGTCAATCAAGCAGTGGCTTTTATAACAGTAGTGATCATTTGTTGTCTGGAAGCTCGATACTGGATTCTATGAGTAACGCAGATCCCTGCGGATTAGAAACGATAAGCGAAACCCAACCATTACGGGTCGTACTGGATTTGGACAACAGCCTTGTGCATTCCTGTAACGCTCGTCAAGACAATGCGGAATATCCCTCATTTCCTCGTACAACAAATAATATCATTTACAACGATAGTCATGGATATTATCCTCGTCAAAATCCCATGGGCGGGTGGTATCCACGACGTGACATGCATTACGGTGAATTGCCTTCCAGATCACAATTCCCATCAACAGAAAGTGGATTGCATAAACGACATGGGTCATATTGCGGGTCTGACCAACTCGCCGCTGAATCTCAAAGACTGATAAATGTTGGTCGTGATGTAGATAACAAATCATCAAGGACGATAGTGCAAACGCCTGGCATTGCGAGACCTCACTCAGCTTGTCCAAAACTTAATTATCAACCTATCAATGAAGGTCGTGCTGCCGGGCAGATTAGATCCAGGAACACAGTTCCCACTCATGGGTCTATCGAAAGAGCTACTTTTCGATACGGGTCACTCCGTACTCAATATTCCCAAGCTCGTGACAGCGATTCAGACACATTAAGTCAAAGACGAAGTATCAGCCACTATCATTCCACCTCTGGTGGATATGATGAGAAAGACTCTTTCACGGACACAACCTTGAAAGACAGTCAACGAATTATTTCCGACATGGATGGATATGTCGCATCATGATATCGCATATACTGTAAGGTTATAGCGAAAACATAGTCACGATAGCTGTAAACTCCTGGTAGTAGTGGGAGAGGATTATGTCCGTCAATCAGTGGCGGCTCCCTGGGAAGAGCATAGAAATTGGGGGAATGCGAGATTCATCTTTCGCACACTTTGCGGAATCGCCGCTGTTGTAGATTTATACAAAAACTTCTTCGTTATGAATCCTATCGATTACTGTTCCCGTTTTACGCTGCATTACATTTAATAGTCTTTATGCTACATTCGTCTTCGGTGCGTATATAGGCTACCAGTTTCGTTCTACATCAGGTAGGTCTAATAGCTTCGGAAACAACGCCATGAATTTTTCTGACAATGGCAACGCTGACTTTATAGAGCCAGGGCAGGGAAGTGCATCGAGAGTTCGAGACCCTAAAAAGCAGCGAATCGCAGCCAAAGTCCGATGACCATTAGGGATGGGCGAACAACCACATTTTTACTAACCGCCCAACAGCAAGAAAATAGTGATGGTGGGCGAATATTCGCGGGTATTTTTTTGATTTGACAGTAAATCGGAAACGAGGAGCAGAGCCAGGCGGTTGACGCGTCTATAGTTATACTCCTATTGCGCGGCGCTACTGGGTTTTGACGTGTGGCAGCGCTACAGGAAATTCAAAGATGCGCTGTAAATTATAGCCTAACCATTAGCATCAATCGATTTGCGGGTGATCAGGGCTGTCACGACATGCGTGACTAATTGCCGACATTTGCTGCAGGAGGGTGTAGGGCTAGAGAGGCAATGTGCTTTATGCAATCATATCAAGTAGCGAACGTCCTGACTTCGTATATGGTGAAGGTTTTGTAAAGGGGTGAAGTCTAGCAGTCCCTCGCGGCAACAGATGAAACGGCACTTATTGGCCTATTTGCTTTTCGACGAATAACGTGAAAAGCTGAAAAACCAGTCGCAAACAGTCAGACAGTCAAAAAGAGAGAGCAGATGCCCAGATTTGATGGAATGCTGGATTTGGACATTCAGACATCATTCCGTCAGAGATCTGATGATTAATGTCTGATGCCTGAATACACGGGTGTGCGATCGGTAGCCTAAACCACGGCCTATAGACTTATATGGACGTCGGACAACCTCGAATATAGACAAAGCCTGTGCCTAGACTAGGCCTGTGTTGCAACATAGAACATATAGCAGAAAGGATTTGTCAACGCAAGGATATTTGACATTATTTATGTGTTGCTATGATTTGCTGTTAAAATGATACATGTGATAAAAACATACGTAAAAGGGTATAAGCCTTTTGTACAAGACAGTTTGAACAGAAAGATCGAATCTCGGAAACGCTCGGTTAGCTGGACGTGAGTGGATCTCTGCTATCGATGGCTGATATCGATGCCTATTATTGCCTACCACTAATCTATTGCAATTGGTGAAAATGAAGAGGCCGTAGAATAGAGGCTTGGAATGAGATATAGGCTATAGAGCCCACAGCGAAATTCAGAAGCTTGGCACACATCTTCTTTCCTCTAGGCCTATATTTTGTATATGCTCACTGGAGGGGCTAACGGAAATTTGCGGACATGATTTTAGCCAAATCGTGCGGGCTCTTGCTCTCATCGATTGGTAGAATCTTTTATCATGACGTTTTGACCTGTCGTACGTATTTATAGGCCCTACTCAATATTTTAATAGTGGTAGTAAAGATACGTCGTTTGATTTTGTCAGTTACCGGCATAACGATTCATGTGAGCCGCTGAGCGCAAAGGGCACCGCTGATTCAACTTAATTTCTCCCTTGGTTTCAATCGATTATAGGCCTATGATCGTACCGAAGACTTTTGTAGGCCTACGTAGCAGCATTATAGCAACCATAACACTGAATTTACCGAGAGTAAGCTGCTATTATGTTAGCACGAAGAAACATTATTAGCCTATTAGCCGCGATGGATAGGCGATGTGTGCAACTAGGCCTATGTTTGCGACATTATTGCGAGTAGCCTAAGCTATAGGCCTATCTTCATCACTTGAGGGCCTGATCATTGGTCGATAGGGCTATTATACCCAAATGAAAGAGGGTAGTGATCATAGCGAGCTAGGCTATATAGATTAATTGATTTATATTTTGGTACATTGCAATATATTCTAGATAATATTGATCTCAATGACCGATATATCATCATCAGCACGTAACTCGACCACGCGTGCACAGCTGCACACTTCCTTGTACGATGCGTAGGCTAGTTGTAACGCCATCAGTTCACGGACACGAACAAGTTCATAGTAGGATCATGGCCTACTCTAGGTAAAGTACTAAAGAACTAAAGTAGGCCATGGTAGCAGGATATAATTATAGGCTACGTGGTCGCGCTAAAAGTTCGTGTTCGTCCGAATACGAACCTAAAATCCCTAAATGCGATAAGACAAGATAAGAAGATGTTGGTTAAGATAAGCTCCATTAAGCTACTATAAGAAAGTCAATATTGGATATCGACCTCAATAATCAGACCTTAATCGACCAAATGTCGACTTTTGGCCGATTATTGAGGCCGATATATTCATGATTTTTGGCATAGGCTACTCCTTGAAAATGTGATGTTCGCCCATTCATTGTCACATTTGTCAGTGTTTGTGTTTCTGGCATAGGCTAATTAATCGAGAATCACTGCACCAGTACGCCTCGACCACTGTTGGGTTTTGTAGTGTTGTAGCCGAGCGGAGGCTTTCTTCTGTCTATGAGGCTAGCTATACGGCCAAGAAGGCGTAGGCTTCTTTTCATATGTATTGCGATACGAGCCTAAAACAAGAGACCATCCGAAGATCCCCAGCACGCGTACAGCGGCATCGGGTCAAGGATCATGCTTAGTCATGCATATCACCACAGGTTTCTAAAAAAAAACGAAAATGTGACCGAAAACTGTCCAATTCATGCAGTTCTCTGCCGGAGAGAAGGAAGAAATTTGGACTGTTGCAGTCAGGAACAACAAATGTCGGTCCACGGTCACCTGATAACGCAGTAGGTAGCGCCTCAATAATGCTTCGACGATATCTCCTGAATGACAGAGGTCCAACAAAGACGAGTTGCAGAGAGATGATGTATTAACTAAGCCTAAACACTAGGCACCACACTAGCGTACGTCTAAGCAACTCGAGTACGTCTAAGCAACTCGAGAGAGTAATGAGTCTCATAATGATAATACATGTAGAAATAATACGAGAGAGGTCTCCTATAGCATAATCTAATACGCATGACAGGGATCTCCGTCTATCACTATATAGTGGGTTATAGTTAGGAGAGAAAGGGTTATAAGGGACTCTCATCCCGAATTTGGACGTCGTTGGAAGGACTTAATTTTTTGCTTGGATATAGTTAGCTCGAAGCGAGCTGAACACAAATTTATACGCTTTTTTTAAATTTTGTTTATAATTTGCAGTTGCTGTTAAAAATTCTTTGATGTAAGCTTATAGGCCATTTTCAAACAGATAGAAGTTGAAAGTAGCGCGCACAAAGTAGGCTAGCGGCAACAGTTTCACGCTTGACTAGGCCCGAAACGATCAGTGGCTTCGTGCGTTCATGCGGGATATTGGTACGGATGGATGTTGTGACGGATGGTAGTTGTTCCGCGTTTCAGAAGAATTGGGGTGGGGTTTAGCTTAGGCGTTCAAAGTAGCCAGGTATGCCGCTCTGTAAGCGATAGTTTGAAGTATGGCTCCACCCACCGTTCGTGTGGCTGTTCGGCCAAATCGATGTTGTCTTCTCGTTCCCCTTGGCGACCTTGGCCCGCCCTGGCCCTGCATTGGGGGGGCCATTGGGGTCAATGACGGGAATTTTACATACACACGAACTTAATTTGAGCAGACTCGATGGCTATACTGCTAGAGGCGGACGGCACCCCTTGACCCGGCTCCGCACAGGTCACAAATGACGATACCTTTCCCATCATAGGCTACATCCCCCTCTGTGCATACGGGTGGGTTGTGGCTGGCCTTGACCTTACTCTGCTTCGCTTTGCACAGGTAGGCCAGACCCCTGTGACACGCCCCTCTATCCTACGCCTTAGACTGGAAGATATCCCGCTACCCCATTACCTCTGTCTTTTAGTAATTGCCATTCCTCGCTACCTTCGCCAAACCCTGCCTTTCAGTGTTGGCTTCCCGCTACTCAGCCTTTGAGGCTTACCTGGACGGAATGGGTGTAATTCAATGTTGACCCGGTACGATATCGATACCGGTACCTGTACCGCCCAAAAGAAAAGATCAGAACCAGACCGGACTGTTTAATTAAATCTTGCAGTAATGGCAAGTCCCGCAAAATTCAAAAGCATTTAGTAGCTTGGAAGAGTACACGACCCGGTAATGAACTCTTGACAGACTGTCGCTCTACCAAGCCCTGGGGGTCGTTGCCGTCCATCGACGACTGCGACCACTCACGGGCCCCTGCCGCCTCGTGTTGACAAAGGTTATAAAATCCGGATATACCATCTTCTTAGTGTCCATTCTTATTATTGTGCAGAGTATACATAGGCCTAGCATATTTTGAAGTTACAGTGGGT
Organism: Botrylloides violaceus; assembly: GCA_030412335.1. Taxonomy (NCBI): domain Eukaryota; kingdom Metazoa; phylum Chordata; class Ascidiacea; order Stolidobranchia; family Styelidae; genus Botrylloides; species Botrylloides violaceus. The sequence goes on from JASFYC010000331.1 coordinate 325,424, forward strand.
TCCAAGCGATCAACTGTGAGGCATTCATCAATCCTGAGAGAACCGGTACGGAGGTACGGTAATGACGACCAGAGTGGGAACTCCGATTGGCCGTCACAGAGAAGAATTCAAGGTTGGACCTTGGTGCATTGCTGCTAACAAGGGGTCTATACTTCGAAGTCACCATGCTGAGGAACTGAGTAAAAAGTTAGACATTCCTCAACTCCCCGAAATGACTTTTGGCGAAAATTATATCAAAATCTCCCATTCCAATGGATTTTGCATTGAATTTAATGCAGTGGACGCATTGAAGCTTGTTGACAACAAAAACGACCTTATGAAAGTTGCAATTGCACAACAATGGGTTGAAAGTAGGAGAGATAATGAGTATATTAGTCATACTGTAAAACCATTTGATTGGACTTATACTACAAACTATAAAGGAAGCATATCTGGAGAATCGCAAGCTGTCACGGTTTCTGAAACTGAAGAGCATATAAATGTTGAAAAACTGAAAACAAGAGAAAAGATTGCCTATTTTGAACAAGCAATATTATTTGAAGATGAGCTGGCAGATCATGGGTGTGCCATGCTTAGCGTCAAGATTCGCGTCATGCCATCATGCTTCTTTTTGTTAATGCGTTACTTTTTGAGAGTTGACGGACTAGTAGCGAAAATTCACGATACTAGGCTGTTTCATGAATGTGGCAAGGACTATCTTATACGTGAATACACCGAAAAAGAAGCATCACTTGGTTCAAATAGTACAATCCCTATGAATTTGCAGAATGATTCTCATTCCATTGATAAATACCTCAAGAAAACGCAGGAGATCATTCATAAATTGGTATTGAAAACTGAAATCCCTGCATCAAGTAGCGAAAGTTCAGCGACAACGTCCTGTTCTCACCAAGATTAAATAAATGTAATCTGTAATTTATCAATTTTAAATTGCAATGTGAATATCATATTTGATATGTCAGGTCTTATCAAAATCAATATAAATTGTATAATAGTGACAATGATATCTGGTAACTAGCTGCTGATGTTTGGTATATTTCTAGAATATCACAGATGGAGGAATGTAAAAACTTTTGAAAGAATGAACCTTTAACTACATCACAATAGCCACTGAGTCCACCATAAATCTATATATATTAATGAACGACAGTTACTGCAGGAAAGCAGAAATGTCCACACATGAAAAAACTACGGCACCTGTTTTGGCGAGTCCCACAAACTGAGTTGGGCTTCGCTTACATCAGTTGGTTTTTGCTGATTGATTGGTATTCCTTACACTTTTGCTTATAAATGTTCGTGTGAGGTTTGCGCCACGTTATTTTACTTGTAGTTTTGATACGCTGCATCTTGAAAATAATGATTTCAGATGGGTTTCGTGGTCAACTTTTGAGTTTCAAGTTTCGAGAGACCACCTGAATTTGGAGCCTGTGATATATATTCAAAAATTATACCGATGTGCCAATGTTCTACGCACAATGACAAATGACCAAATCACTATTAGTTGATCTAAACTGTCTTTGAAAAATCCTTTTTCTTCTGTCCACTTACTATATATATATATCGTAAAGAAGATTTACCACAGATTTAATGTCCTGTCTTGGTTTATTGAGCATGTCATAGGAAGTTAAATCTGTGGTGAATGTTCTTTACGATATCTAGGCCCAACCAATCATCCACCCTGCTCCACTACATATATTCCACTTATAATTATACAAACAGACATTTGTATGATGTCAGTTAGTGAGTGAACGATTGCAAGAAACTGGGTGGATTTTAGATTTACTCAATTTGAGTGGTCTTATGTAAATTTTCTCTTTCCTGTTGGTAGCAACCTTGAAGTCTAATGAATTTTGCCAATTTAATTAGCAGGGCAGAAGAAAACGTTAATTTGTTCAAGTTCGTCATCTTGCATTTTCGTTCATAGCCTTCTAGCTAATTTGATATTTAGCATAAGAAAAGAATAGCTTTGATTGGACACCAACAAAATGATGAGTTCAATTTTGAAAAAGACTTTCAAGCAAACCATGTCTATTGTGCAAGTGCCTGGAAGTGAAAGTGTTTCTCGTGATCTTCAGTCTCTAGAAAAAACAATTATGGGATTAAATAGAAGTATGGATAAAAAAGAAATTAAAAATAAAGTTGAAGAATCTCAAGCCATTCTTACAGAAAAGTGCCAAGATCTGAAATTGTCAAAATCAGAGAAGAGGATATGCATACAAATTATCAACCACCTTGGAAATCTTGATGAGAAACTTCCGTCGGTGTACCCATTTATCGTCAAATTTATTGAGGATAGTAGCGATTCACATGACAAGCTGCTAGGGCATATTGCCTTGAGAATTGCTAACAGAAACAAATCTCCAGACATTTACATAGCTATCAATACTTTGCAGAAAGACTTGTCTTCTAAGAACCCTGTGGTTGTGCTTGTGGCATTGACTACATTAGCATCAATCATTGATTTAGATATGGTCCCAGTGTTTCATCCATACATTGATAAGTTATTCAAATCAAACATCCCTGACGTTAGGTGCAAAGCTTTGTATGTGGTGGAGGTGATGCATTCTGTTGGTCCGGAGTATCTTCCGAATATATGGAACACGTCATTACACGCGCTGTGTGATCGTGATCCGCACGTGATGAGTGCATCTTTACCATTGCTGCAAAATTTATTGTTGAAGCGAAAGCCACCAGAAGACTCTAACATCTGTCAAAAGTTGGTTTATATACTGAAACAGATATTGCATGGCAGGCTGCCTCTTGATATGATGTATGCAGGCATTTGTGCGCCGTGGGATCTGATTCGAATTCTAAAGATGTTGCGAATCTTACCGAAGGCCTATTTTTCTGAGCAAGATTTTGATGACATCACACAAGTAATAGAACAGTTACTAACTCGAATACAGGCTTCCAATGTCATCCATGTTGCTATTGCCTCAGAATGCATTCATGTGATTGTCCATTTCCACTCTAATCTTAATAATACTCTTCATAAATCTGCGATCCACGTGTTAGATAGTGAATTGAGTAGTGAAAATCCAAATATAGCACATTCTGCAATACAAATGCTCACATGTATGAAACAAGTCAAGCCTGGTGTCTCAAAACTATTCAAAGGATGCTTGCTTCAACTACTTTCGGACTCAAACCCTAGTTCATTTATTGTTATCATTGAATTAGTTGATGACCTCGTATCTCCTGATGAAACTAAAGAGCTTGTTATGGAGCTCTTGAAAAAACTTGAAACTTTAGATTGTGTTCACTTTAAAAAACAAATTATTTTGTCAATTTTACGGATCTTTAAGGATACTGATGGTTTTAATGAAGATCCCAACTGGCTGATCAAGAATTATATTAATCTTCTGCAACATATTGAAACGGATGTCGATTTTGTTTTGATTGAAAAAATTATCGATTGTATAAAGATTTCGCCTTTAGAAGCCAGAAAAAAAGAATTTGCTGAGATTATAAATACGATGAATCAAAAAGTTGCTACTCCAATACAGTATTGTGCAATGTTTGAAGTTGTGTTGTCATGTCATGAAGATGTTGAAAAAGTGCACTGTGAAAATATGATTGTTGCTATCTTAAATGTTATGCCTCGTATGGTGTCACTATTCTACTCCGAGAATGTATTATTATATTCGTCCAAAACTATTATGGAAATCGCGGGATATCATAAAATTAGCGTCGATTTAACCAAATTTTTGACGAATTGTAATGGAAAGTTGTCGATGATGTTGGAAATGATGATTTTGGAAACAAATTTGTTACTATCTGATCAAAATCTCCTGGAAATGTTTATTGCCCAAACTGGGAATAAACTGAACATAGATGATACTGCTACTTCAAATGCTACCGATAAAACTTTTGAAACAGACTCACCCAAAAGTATTTCAGTTTTGTCAGGATCGACAATGAAATCAGCATTTAAGACTCAAAGATATTCTCAATCACGGTTTACTAGTGATGATGCTGTAGTCACTCCAGAGAAACAAAAAGAGACATTCTTGGCCAAGCAGATGACAAACATGAGTGTTGCTAGGTCGGGTTTTTGGGACTGTAGCAATTATAAATCCAGTCATTCTGATAATGCTGAATCTGGGCAACAAGAATAATGGGACTGGTTTTTGTACTGGTATCTGATGTTTCTGAACGGCAGGCTTGACAGATATAATAATAGGAGTTTTTTAGATGGAGTTTGACTCGAGGTTGATGATCATTTTTCATTTTTGAGGCGTTATGATGATTACCGTATACTGGCAACTTTCCGAAGGGCTGCACCAAAATTCTGCGTGATATAAATAGGATTTGTTTCACACGAAGCAGTAACCACCTACAAAGATCGTGGAAAAATATGATTTACGGACAATCAGATATATACTCCTAACATAGGCCTAAATATTTGAAACTATTTGACATTTTTTTAAATGGCGTCACACCAGCCAGAATATGATGTACAAAGAGTCCGGATGAGGCTCTTGTCTCCACTTGCTTAGTTTTTTAGTTACACTTACGTGCACATACTTGGGGAGGTTGTTTCTCCCACCCCCCTCCCAACCTCCGAAGATAGTCTCATTATGGCACTTTGTGACAGCAATTGTTATGCCAATTGACTAAGAAAATCACAGATCTTTTGAGCAGTATTGCTAGCCTTGCGTACTGTTTGTGTTGAATAATTAACACCTAGGTCTATTTATTAGCCATTCTAAGTAGGACAGATATTGTTGGGGACCTGTGATTTTTAAATGATCTGTAACTTTTCTCTCGTGTGCGACAGTTTGTAAGCCTTTTTCGATTTTCTGCACGTTAGGCCTACTTATAGTTGGGCGTTTGTACAATGATATTTGCAGTGTTGGTGACTCGGAGATGTTATTGATATCCATAGTAAGCATTTGGTTTGCAGTTGTTGATGGACCAAATTCCTAACTGTATTTATTTATTGTCACCATCCTTTCAGTTCAATTGTCTTGTTTTTGTAGTGGATGTCCTATAAGTTTTCAGTCAATCACATCGTTGATAAGTGATAACGATACACACTGGTGCAAATATTTCACTGCCAAATTCATAATTACTATGTAGCAGTGGGCAAAACCTACGTCAGGCTATGTTCTTCAATTCCTTTTGACTGTAAACCAATTATGACCAGTGACTATCCTGTTGCCACTATAATATTGCTTCCGAAGTAGCCTATGTGAAACAGTGTCAGCAAAATTACCTAGCTTTGATACAGTACGCAGCTATGCAACAAATCAGCCCAGTCTTGGGCACATCTTGCGCAATGGCAAGGCCAGGTCTGTGCGAGGAAGACGCCATTATCAGACAATATGATTCAAAGATGTTGCATAACTCATCTAGTCGAAGATGGTATATGCATTGGCTCTGCCACAACCGCCAAGATCCCATCATCCCTATTTTCCCCACCACCCCTCAACCTCAATAATTGAAAAAAGTCTTGGGTACGGTATCTGAGCGTTTGATTTGTTCGCATTTGTATCGGTATTATAATATGAAATAATAATTCAGCCCTTTTGCGTCATATTGGTAATACAGAGGGATGTGTGACATGGTGATATTCAGCACCTTCTTGCTGAAGTCTAAAATCCTACATGTTGATGCTGCGCTTCAATTGTGAATGGATAATGGCAGTATAAATTGAATGGTCCCCAGCCATCATAAGCTATTTGCTGGTCGGTTTGCTCTACCACCCACAAACGGAACTTGACCGGGTGAAAAAGAAGTACCGGTAGTTTTGCCTTCTGGAAAATTTCATGTCTCTTATAATGCTACTCCCAGGAAAAAAATCATTGCCCTCCCCTGGATCAGTCTATCTGTAACACGAACTTCATCACTGCGTCATGGTAACATGGGCTAATGTTGAAGCTTGACTAAGTGGTATCTATTGCACTTACTTTAGCCTGTTCCTGATTTACTGCTCGAGTGCTAGTCTATAATGATCAACTTGTTTTTTAATTCAATGTTTGCACTGACCATTAGTGTATGAATGTGACTAATCACATGATCTCATGAGAGCAAATCTTTCACAGCATAAAAGAGTGTTGCTGAGTAAGGCAGATGAACTGTTTCCTGCTGACGTGCGACACAGAGTTGCTTTGACATGAATAGCAGCAAGGCGTTGCCTAAGCTGCATTGGGATTATAATGAATCTCAAACATTATGATAGGATGGACAGTAGAGATGTGAAAGAGTGGAATTATCGAGCTGAAGGGAATTTACATATTATTATCGCCAATGAGAAGACGAGGCAAGTTCTTCGATTGCTAAAATGCTTGAAAGACAAGAAAATATACAGGTATGTGGTATTTTGCTTTCCTCTTCACTTTGTATTCGTCTTCATAACTTGGTAACATTATTATGCCTGCCGTTACGTTAGGCGACGCAGTTGTTTATTCATTCGAGAACATGTGCTTTATCAACAGGCTGATGCTGTACCTGTGTACTGGTAGAAACGTTATTCTAGTTAGGTAACACTTGCATCCGGAGTCACATTGAATACCTTATTTTGGAGCATGGAAGCGTTGTGAAGCACTAGCTGCTTCTAAAAAACACGCCACAACATGTCAATCAACAGACAGTCTGTTTCTCTTTCTTATCTTGGCTGTTTATGGTTGTGGAAATAGGCTATATAGGCCTAATATAATTCTGTTTATCAAAATCACTGGCTGATTTATTCAATAATTACTGGCCACTAATATACATATTATTATATACTGCATAATTTCCATAGGCGCTTATCTTTTGCTTATGGGCATCATGATGCCAGATATAAAACAGGTTTTATCCTTACCGGTACTTTGTAATAATCATTGGATGCCCGAACAAGGCCAAAGATGTTTGTTGACTACATTCAGCTTTAACTTGTGATCATTATGGTCAATGGTAGAGATTCACTATGCAATGCTATTTAGATTATGTAAGTGTGAAAAGCTTCTGTTGCGATATTGCCGTATTCTGAGGTTTAAACTTTCCAAACAATCATTCGGTATTTCCCTAATTCTTTGACTTTTGGCATTTCGAATCAAGTTGCTTGCCACAGCTAATCACTCTTCTCCGTAAACTCAATGACCTAGTAGTAGTATCCTGTTTCTGTCGTCCGACTTTCCTGTAGCCTCATAACAACACCAATGTCAGTCATGCAGCAAACTATCCTATTACCAGTCTATGGTAAATTTTATATTTATTAGCGATATAGATACGTGTAAGTTTAGGCACGGTAGTTTATCCAATGAAAGGCCTACAGTTTTAGGATTTCTCAAATTTTAGGCTAAGTTCATTTTATGGGGATGCGGCATAGTCTTTGCTACCTTTCAAGGTTACCCGAGAGCAATTCTTCGTTGTTATTCAGTCATGCACCATTTGTGGGTGACCACAGGTGATGGAACCTTGAACCACTCGGGATTAAACGTTGATTTTATGCCGGATACTCTTCCACAATGCTATAACCATTCCAGCCTTTGGACCAGTCGTGACTGGGAAACTTCTCTTGAGCAGTACCGGTAGGAATAATATATAATAATTTGAAGTGTGATCCAGCCTTCTTTGTTGTGGCACATTACCCGATCTGACATACGTTTCATTTTTCCAGTGACTATTGGGCAAGTGAAGCAACAGAAAGCGAGTTATGTTTCATCCGGTACGTTGCGCACCCATTGATGGAGAATTGCAAGGCTTGCTTTCCAATTCAGAAAGTATCTGTGAGCAAAGAATTTCTCAAGCTGGTATCGAAAAAAATTGAACCGGACCGACCGAAAATTCGACTTAGTAAGGTGCGGCATCTTCTGCATTGTATGTAGTACGAGCTGCCTTAGGCGTGCACCAAGACTAACTTTGAAGGAGAATTCTTAGCGTGTGATTCAAAAATTTTTTTTATTTCGTACCGCATTTAAAATGGCATCAGTATTGTCATGAATAATATGAATCGACTGACATGTCTATAATTATATATATTATATATGTCTTAACTCGTTAGTTGTTAACTGCATAATTATAAATAATATCTGTGCTATCAATCAACCAGTAATACTTCATAGTAATACCGTAAATCTCATTTTCAGATTTGATGAATATGATTATGATATGATGATAGAATAGGAAAAACAATGGTCATTACTAGGGGTTTTGAACTTTGAACGTTTTGATGCAGGTGATCGATCTATCTTGCAAGTTTGGGATCCTAATGCCAGATTTCTGCCAGATACTTGCACCAACGTTATCTGTAAAAGAAACGGCCATAAGTGTTGAGATCAAACCCAAGCAGGGCTTCATTTTAATGGGTTGGTATCTATATACAAAGTTTAGATAGTTTGAGTGATGAAGCATTTGTGTGACCCACTGTTTGGTTCTAACAGGAAGTGATCGATGCAAGTACAGCCATTTTCAGCTATTGAAAATGCAGAATAATACCTATGATAGAATGAGTGCGTACTGCCCGGTGGACTTGTTTTCTGGATCAAAGAAAAGGATGCAAAGAGCGATCAAAGCTTTGATATCTGATCCTCAGAATAACTTCCGTGTTTTCAGGTTGGTTTGCGTTTTTGTTTGTTATTTGCTTAGAAATAGATTGTAACAAATTGTATGATGATTAGCCAGTTCATTCTTGGCCATCTTTGTGTTGCTCTGCTAGATAGGCCATGCATGTCCCATCTCGTATATGGATAAATTATGGGCGTTTGTTTGATTTTTTGATACCCTTTGACGCATTAATAACTGATAGGTGGCCGAAGCGAATTGAGCTGCATGAGGCATTTGTGATGTCACTTTGGTTCTTACGCTGGACGTCCGTCACACTCACAAATCACAATTAAGGCTGGGCACTCGAATTCGCAGACTTTGAAACGAATAACAAGATATTCGGACCGAATCGAATTGCAATTTGTTCTCTTTTCGAATTACGAATACTGCAACAAATTTGAATTTTGTGCATTTTGCTATTCCCTTGACCGCACACCATGAAATTGTGGACAACACTAAACACTTGGCTAGTTGCGTCTGTATATATTTCACCTGCAATTTATAGTGCATTCATCCAACGCTATCTGCCACAAGCTTCATCTCCCTGACCGTTGCTAATATTTCAATCAAATTTTAGTGAAAGGTTTAATAATATCTAGAGATCAACCCTCAGCCGCGTGTATTCGGTATTCGACTCGGTTGAAATTATTCGATTCGATGTTTGATACTATTTGAATTTGCCCAGCCCACTCACAACATGCTCATTTATGGTACAGCCTCCACAGTCCACACTACCTGTGTTGTAGACCTTGTAGTATGGCTGACAGCTGCAAAACTGCTACGAATACAGGTATCATAGGTTGAGGGTTCAGGTCTCGACTGTATCATACTCAACAACTCAAGATGTGAAAGACAGTATCCATAGCTACCCAATAGATGGCTAGCACATAGGTGATGATGATGCTAGGGCTGCTTTGCATTGATAGCTATCGGTTTCTTCAACATCGCTTTAAATATCCAGCCTCTCCATTAAATGCACTACATGGATGCAAAGTAAATCTTCAAATATGTATGGTTTTAAAAACATTGGAGAGATTGAAGCGCAACACACGATAAGCCAGTAGACACTTATTATTGCTAGGGTACTGAAATCTTAACGTTTATCTTATCCATTGGTTTTCAGGGGCGGAGATGCTATTTATTCGCAAGAAATCGTTCAACAGTCAAAACTGAAAGCCAAGGAAATCTTCAAAAGGAATGTACTTACAAGTATGAGTTGCCTGACGCATCATGATGGTCCAGCCAACCTAGAGGAGTCTTTCCTGGACTTTCAAGACATGTTATGTAACTTGCTACTTCACCCTGTGTGTAAGCTACAGCGCTCACCTCTTGCGGCTCAGTTTTGTGAACGACATTCGAATATTGATTCTCATAGAAAGTTAACCAGCATTTGCAACGGATTAGGGGAAAAAGAATGTGGACTTCCGGGTGATTGTATCTTAGGTCTTTTGCTGTCGTTGCAGAAGCTAGAAAGTTACACAATCGAAGAATATTACGAGATGTACGTTATGTTGCGAGATCGATTGCGAACCTTTCCTGAAGAACAAGATGTACTGAGCCTTGAAGGGCCGTATGATGCACAGTGTTGGAAAGACGTAGTGGACGAAATCAAATGCTGCTCAAGTTATGACGGTCAAACAGATGATAAGTGGAAACTTGACACAAGAAGAGCAGCGTCGATACTTCGCAAGTTCCTCATTGCGGCAAGTTTTAAGGATTGTTCGATCATAATGACGTTTCGAGCAAGAACAGCGAGATTTGATTCTGAAGATAGTACTATCCCGGTAGTGATTAAAACACGTTCAAAACAGGAGTATTTTGCGACTTTAGCGATTGTGGATAGCGATCCAAAACCTGCTAGTCGTATACCAGAGTATTATCGTAGCACGTTTGCAAGTGATTAACTCTAGTCAAACATTAGGAACATATCTTGCCGACTAATGAAGTTACTTTCTTGTACTGTCTATGACAAAGCAGGGTACATCTATCACCCAATTGAAAAACTGCATGTTTGTTTGAGGCAGTTCACTTTCTTTTAAATTTCATATGGGTACAAAAAGGATCTTAGAAACATGGTGGAAAAAATTTTCAAATGATGTTCACGTTTGGATATTCCGTAAGAGAAAACCACCATTTTGGCATGTTCGAAATGCCTGATGCGGGCCGGGGTTTGACCAGGTCTGTTCGAAAATTAATTTTTTACCTGCCCAATGTTAACAACCGGGTGAAATTTCAAAACAAATTACCGGTAGGCCTATGCGCGTAACGTTCAGGACCGTCTGGAAAAGGTGTTTGCATGTTCATTTTCAGTAGATATTTGTAGCTATCTGTGATGCGAGTCGGAACTTCAGAACAGATATTTCATATAGATTGGGCAGTTTCATTGAATATATTGCGAATCCAAGGTGAAATAGGCCTACAACCAAATATTTCAGCATTGTAGGGGAATCGCTCTGCGCTGCACACTGAGAATGCACAATATATTCACTGTTCACTGCAGAGATGCGTAACTCAAAACTACTACTGTGTTGATCTCATAGGTGCTTATTACACCAACACTCTAGGTAACATGAAATTGAATCCATGAGTACGTAAAATCATAGGATAGCTTTCATCATCCAACAGAGGACTGATTTCAATAACTCTGTGGACATATATATATAATGCAGCCTCAGTGTTTGCTTGATCATCCAACTCTTCGAATTCAGTTCAGCGTTGGTCATATCTCAGACATTCAGACGTCATCACCTTACATTTCAAGTCACATTTTTCACTATCAATTTTCCAATAAACATAGACAAGTGTTTCACCAGTAAAGACAATGCAAACTACTAAACATGACAGTTTTTATATTTTTTCTTTTCATATGCGTTATGATGTAAGGCCTACAGTGTATAGTCTCACAATGGGGAACTTACCCCGTAGATATGAACAGACACTCGCCGACCTTGAGTTTTGCACTCCTGATTTAGGGCTTTGGTTAATGATATGCCTACAGAGTTTATGGTTTTGTTTACATGACATAATTTCGTACTGATCTTTAGTGTGTTTGGTGTTTCTAATGCCCTGCTATTCTTATTTTCCGCATTGCGCTAGATACTTATTCTTGAATTGCCTTATTTCTTTGCGTAATGCTTAGCATACTATACTGTCTTGCCAGATCAAGATGCTTGCCACAATGATGCAACTTACTCTGTATGACAGTGGCATTTCAGATGTTAAGTAACAACTGAATATTTTGATTGGTCATTAAATGAATTTTGACAAAACCATGCTGGTCAATACAGCCATAGCCATAGGCATAGTCAAAGGTGGAAAGTTATGAATTCCTGTTTATTTGAATGTGACCACCTCCGTAATTTCACACGCACTGGGCCTTCCTGGCTTCCCGAGGTTTTCTAACTATGTTCAATTCTAACTCACTCCACCCAGTTTGAACCAAATCGGAATTTCGCTGCTGGAAAAGATGCTTGTTTCACAGATGGCCGATTATTTCCTGCAACCCCCTCTATCTTTCGTTCATGTTCTATTTGGTTGGTGACAGTGATCGAACCACCTATGATATTTTGGAAATTATTTGGATACAGGATGCCCTTCTTGTCACAACCCTCCACATTTTTTGGGCTTAGGACTAGCTGTGGATCGGGAATTATTATTGCTTCTTGCTACGAAATACATATGCAGCATGTTGAAATGTATCAGTTGAATTTGCCACAAACATTCGTGATTGTCTGGCTTCCCTGAGGTTTTCCTTGGACATGGTCAATTCTAAGCCAGTCTGCATGACTGGAAAACATGGGAAAACCAGGAAGTTGTATTGAAGTCCCTCCCGTCCATGGGAATTTCATGTGTTACATTTTGACACAAAATTCCAGGAAAACTGTGTCGCCCTGTTTGAATCTGAATCTGCACACATACTCAGGGTATCGATAATGAGCTCGGAAAGGTTTTTTTTTTCCCGAATCAAGCCAGTCCACCCAGAAACCCTAGCAATAGGCCTATAATTAGGAACTGTAGCATTACTACATGTTAACTTGCAATGCTCTGTTTATGATGCTTGAAATTTTGCTAAGCCTTACACTAATTATATGCAACTTAGCCATAAGTGAAGTATTGCAAACTAGCCAGCAATCCATGATTTTATGTGATATCTTTAGACTTTCTATTGCAATATCCATAACAGATGAGGCAACTAATCTTTTTCAAATGAGGTGTTTGATGAAAGAGATACATTCAAATGTGTCTGGTATGCAGTGGCAAAGTCTAATCCCATTTTCAGGGCCGTTCCGCAAGACTACGGGGCATAAATCAATTCTGTCGGCTTGGTGTTTGCACTGCTGTATTTAAAATTTTGGTGACTTAGACTAACAGATATGGCAGAAAAATATTTTGGGTTTTACAAAGATTTGGCTGCCCTCGAAACATTTTTCACCTTAAAATTTCGGCCCCGTCCAGTTAACGTTGAGATTCATTTCCATCGTGATTTTCGGAGCCCCTAAATCTTCATCCCTGTGGCAGGATTACCCCAGATTTTCTCCATGTGACTGGCCCTCTGTATTGTACACATAAATATGGTCATTGTTTCGGTTTCCGCTTTGTAAATTCATTATTGGATGATTTTTGATCATATTTCCTCAAATTGTAATTCGATATCGCTCCATTTCCAATGCAAACATGCGGAACGTTCGTTCTCTGAAATGGAATGTGCAATGTAGAAGATTGTTGCGCTGTTAGTTTAGCTCTATTTGCTTACTGTGTTTTTGTTATCCTATGTTTCTGACTTGCATTACCACTGTGAGAATTTTTTGGTAACAAGTTGAAAACGTGTTGTTGTTTCTCTTGCCTGTTCGGTTGCTTTACAGCGAGAGTCTGTTGCATAGGATGTTTTCCTAATGTTTATTTCGGAATTCATTTTTTTCACTGCCATTTGCAGGCTTGTTTGTTTATTTTCATCGGAAATTTCCATGCCACGTTCTTCATCCAGTTTTTATTGGTGACTGATATTTTTCTTCATCTTACCGTTACAACATGTTTTCCAACAATTTCAGGGTGACACTAAATGGCGGACTGCAGAATACGCAGAATGAACCTTAATATCCCACGTGAACCCTTCATACGACACAGTTTCAGATGCTGTTTATGCAAAAGTTTGTATTCTGGATTGTATTCCTTATACCAGTGCAATGTTGTTTTGAGAAATTGCATTGTAAAAGCTGCTAATGAGTTGGATATCGTAAGAAATTGGCAACACGGATTAAACATATAGCATGATTTATTGTTGTTCATTTATAAGCTTTGCGAGCTCCCTTGTTCATTGTCCGTAATAATTACAGTAGGCCAACTAGAGATCGACCAGGATTGGTTTATCAAGGCCGATTACCATATTCGGCGCCCTCGCTTGAAGTTGTGAATATCGGCAGCGATCGGCTCGACTGTAACTCCTTGAAATTTGAATAGGGAAGAAGTTTTCAATGACGCCCATCTCATATTTCTATCCCTATGTCATTACCGGTGATTCTGCTTATTGTGACGCTCATTCATGCGCGTTTTCTGAAATAAATACAATAGACGCTGGCGTGGAAATATTAGGATGGCACGCTAGAAGTTCGGCAAAAAAACAGGACTAGGCGAAACGGTGATTTGTTCTGGTCATGTCTAAACAGTGACTAAGCCGGCGAAGGCGTGTGCATATGAGAGAAATTGACTTGGCCTACGGTATCAGCATAGTCACTTGCAGAGTACGACAGTTCTCAAGTTAGCTACGCTGAAAACGGCTATACGAGGTTTTGGTATGAAGCATCGGCAGCTTTTTGGGCGCAGTGCCTACATCCTACACCGGCTTTGAGAAAAAGGGTGAGATATATTTGGTCGGGACCAGCAAAATAATTTTGTGGGTCAGAAAGATATGGATAAGGGTAGGGCGACGGTGTGACCGCGCAATCTGCTTTGTCGGTGCCACCGCCACCCTGCTCGCAGAATAGCCGAACGTTTTCTAATCACTACATCTAGCATATTTTAGACATATAAGGATATGAAAATGCAAAAAGTGTGAAGAGAAACAATAAAACATAATGTAAAACGATAAAAATATTAGGATGACATAAAAGGGCGATAGGCTGCTAGATCATATTCGTGCAATTTCGTGTTCAACTGTTCTAAAATCTCCTGAGAGGTGGAATTCGTAAACGCCAGCACCAAGAATGATGTAGAAACAACTAGCATGCAACTAGGCCTACGCGCGGTTTGTTCGATCTATGATGGACGTCATCACACGAATTCTCTTTAAGTCAAAATCTGCAGAATTTGAATTTAGATTAGTCTACGTGATTACTGATTACTGATTAGGCGTTAAATCCACAAAAAATATATTCACATATTGTCATCTAGCGGTTTTACATATTTTCATTTCATTTACGCAAGTAGACTGAAAGAGTAGGCCTATATTGCGCAATTGTTGTTCTTCGCAAATGCGACCTTGAATTAAAATTGCCTACTCCGAGTGGTGTAGACTGTCCGCCTTCTGATCGGAAGTTTCCGGATTCGATCCCCGACTGAGTCAAAACGAAGGCTTTAAAATTGGTATCCGTTCCTTCCCTACTTGGCAGTCGGTTTCGGGGAAGTGCGGAGAGTCGTTACATTGTAACAGCGATCCGGGCTATAAACTGGAAGTATTGATACGTATACTGTAAGCAATGACCTGGCGTAAATGACCACAGTAGTTAAAAATGCCATAAATTCCAAATAAGCAAACAAACAATCCATGTCAATGACAATTAATACCAACGCACATAGTCAGTAACACGCGCATCCGTCAAGCGCGCAAAATATTATGCGATGTGATAATGGTGTAACCTTTGGTTAGGACTACTTATGGTTTTGAGGAACATTTCGCCAGTCAAGAGGGCTAATATAACAAGGTATCTTCTTGTCGTTAGAGACTTTATTATGCACTCGAAGTCGAACCAGAGAAACAGAAATTTGTTGGCGAGTGAATGCAGAGATAGTAGACTACGGAAAGTGCTGGTATAACAGGCCGAAAATTTTGTGGAGGGACAGACCAAACGGCTTAACTACATTTTAGGCTACCGTCTGCAAAATCGGCCTAAATAATCTCTTATGAACTTAGGCAAACGAATGAGAATGAACCAACCAAGACGGCTCTAACACTACGGGTCGGACTACGGGCCCTACAAACGCCTGGACACGTCCTACCCCACTCCTCGGACAAGCGCGCGCAAGCTGCATGCAGTAATGGACCATCGGACAATTGCATGTAGACCTACTGCGTGTAGGCCTAGTGCGAACATAGCCCAAGTTCTCGAGCATACGCGTTGCGGATAGTGCCTATAGTGGCTAATACGCTTTTATTATCTAGATTCTGATTCAAAGAGTAAATAATTCTTGGTGAATACAACTACACCAACTGCAGAACTGACCAGAATGTTATTCATCCTTTTGTTAATATAATCTGACTCACGACCGAGAATTCTATTCAAATATTTGAAGCATCTCTAGAGTAACGCATATGCACTCGGTCACCCTTCGTATTACACGTCAGCGTCTATAACAGGAAGTAATTTTCAAGAATAGATCAACAGGATCAGGATGCTATATCGGAAGAATAACATATGGACGTATAATAGCACAGCTTATTGCCTAGCCCGAGGCTCGATAAATGATCAGTAGAGTGCTCACTTCTAATGAGCTGTGGAAAGAATCCCTTAGGGAATGAAAATTATGATCGGGTAATTGCAACAATTTGCCGATACGCTTTATTAAAGGTTACAATTGTATGAATAAAACTACATTGGCGATGTCTTTCTGGATTTCAGCCGTCTTACGCATAGCGCAGGCATAGAAACATAATTAGTTCGGTTTAAGGCCGCCTATTGGAATGTTGCTTTCACGTCAGGCAATAATCGCAGTGGCGAGCGTGTTTGCGCTCACTCTCACATTTGTTTCTTCGGATGACGGTCGTGATCATCATGAATACTGCGTTATTGGAGCTGGACCGGGCGGACTTCAGATCGCATACTTTTTGCAAAACTCTGGTCGTGACTACATAGTCTATGAAAAAGGTAAGGTAAACGTATAGGCTATATAGTAGCAGTAGGCCTGTCGACTCGGCATCCATATGAATAAGCAAGTAAGCAGAGTCGTAAATCGTTCAGTTGCCTGAAGATCGGTGCTTTCTCCGTAGCCTTGAGCACAACCGTGTTCTGCTCATTTATACCGGTACCCGCTTCGAGGCAATTGTGTCTACGAAGGCACTTGCATAGGTATCTGATGGTGCAACATCATGCTGTGCAGGTCATCACACGCTCGTTTCATCGTTCACTCAGCGTTAATTATGCTATTATCATATTTCTAACCGTGCTATAACCTTATCAGTTATCACGTTATCAGTAACTGAATAATTTTACGCGGTCCGCTTGGTGTCCAACTTTTAGTATGACACATTCCCTGTTTATTCCATTAGGCAGAGCATGGCCTACTTTATTAGAGTAGGCCATGGGCAGGCTATTAAGGGTGTTGTGTGTCTGCGTTGCAACACACAACAAGCTGTCTGGGTTAACTTCTCAGTCCCAGTTCCCATTCTTGCATTTCATCCTGCTAATAATATTTCCTTATTGTAAATTGTAAATGAATTGATTGATGTATATTGATTGATTATCATTGGTGACTAACTGACTAGTCATTAGAAGCATCATTAGAAGTGCTGTCGTCGTTCGCTGTAAATATTGGGCTATATCAATTATCAAGTGCATTTCAATTATAGGACCGACGGCTGGGACTTTTTACACGAAATTTCCCATTCATCGCACTCTTATTAGCATCAACAAGAGAAATACGGGGAAGACAAACAAAGAATTCAACTTTCGACATGATTGGAATTCTCTGATTTCACATGATGAGAGTCTTGCGTTGGGGCGCTACTCAAAGGTAGGCAGTATAAATCCAACCGCTTCCACCAAGTCATAAATGTAGCGCGAATGCTGTCAGGAGCGTATATACTAGTTAGCTGCGATATATTATACTATATTGTTCTTACATAAACACTGAAACCATATACCAGCTTGTCTCCGAAAGCAGGAAGCAACACATCGCATGTCTGATCTCTTACAGTATATTTAAATATGGCATGCATGCGTTCAAACTTGAAATATGATCCGCCGTCGGGCTATAGAGCTTGCAGGATACTATATACTTTACCATATAGTTCGCGTCTGTATACGTATGGTATCACCACAGTTATACGGTACCTTGGTATCATGATTCTTCTGATTCTTCACCTTTAGCCAGTCGGCATCTTCAATCCTGTTGCCCGGGTTTGCTCCCGTCCGTACAACTTCTTTTGTCATTCCGACTTTCCTCCTATCATCCTCAGCAAAATCCAAATTAATTTTCGTATAAGCTCTGCCCTTCTTTCACAGCCCCTTTCCTGCGCCTAAATGTCGTATGTATTGTATTTGCAAATACATGCATTTCGTTCCGACAACCGATTTCATTGGGAATGCAACTATACGGGGGTGAGCCCTTGCTTAGGCTCATAATAGCTACCACTGCAGGTAGATTGTATCTGGTAGAGGTCAACTGGTATTGATTTTTTTCAAGGCCAATACCATAATCGGCCCTTTCAACTGGCTGATGGCCAATCTCAAAGATCAGTCACTATAGGCCGGCACCGTCTTCCGCCTCGCGGGTATAGCTCAGTGGTAGAGCCTTCGCTTGGCGTGTATTTTGCAATGTGGGCTACAAATTTCGAATTTCACTCAGTAGGGCCCGTTATCGTCCACGTCGAGAATGCGGCTGATTGATAGACCGCTTGCTTAGCATGTGAGTTTGTGAGAGTTATACCAGGGTTGATGCCTGGCATCTTCAGCCCCGTTTCTATATACCCAATTTTCACACGTTTTGAGATCTCTAAAAGAGTCTAATATGTGCAAGGTAGCAAGAAATTCGCGCATACTATAAAAAAAACAAATCAATCGAATAAAAGCCGCTGCGCAATCTTATTGCAGGAGATTTTCCCACACGCTGACTACATTGTACAGTATCTCAAAGACTTCGCAACAAAGCTAAACATTAACATCAAGTACAACACAACCATTGGTAACATCGGTCCGCGGAATAAAGAAGATGGACGATTTCACGTCAATGATCAAGAGAGCAACCAATATACATGCACTCGTATCATCATCGCTACTGGTATTGCGAAACCGAATGAGCCAGAGAACGAAGGTAGTTAGTTGCAAATAACCCAAGTTTTACAAATGCGAAAAATAGGGGAGCCGCTGGGGGATGATCCAAATAGTGATAAATAGAAGAAGTCACCACGGATTTAAAGTCCAGTCCTGTTTATTGGCTATCTATATTGTTTTCTAGTCGTTCGCAATTTCTCCATTGGATACCATGAACTCAGCACGGACCTGGATGAATTCGAAGGAAAATCGGTTCTGATATTGGGCAGAGGTAACTCAGCACACGAGACGGCACAATATATCATGGGAAGAACAAATTTTATTCACATGATGGCAAGATCTCGAGTTAAACTTTCTTGGTCAACGCATTACGTTGGAGATTTGAGGGCTGTCAATAATGGTCTGTTGGATACTTATCAGCTCAAGTCTCTTGATGGAATTCTTGAAGGTACGTAACACAAGCCACGGACAATATCACCCAGAATCAATTGGACGGGGTACGCTTATTAGGTGGTGATCTCGGTTCTGCCCCTATAATTCTCAAATGAGTAATCAAACCAGCTTTTATGTTATTTTTATCAAATCTCAAACGTGGATAGACTGCAATCTGGAGGTGAGCCAAAATTAAGGCGACATATATTTTGACATGTCAAAATAACTTGAGAGGCACAAAATGTATGCGTGCACCTGCACCAAAATGTCTCTGAGCGTAAGGCAATCTCGTTCTACGTTTGTTGGTTCAAGGCGCATTTATTTCATTTAAAATTCCACTACCGGTTACCAGCTAGATTTTGATGCACAATGCCTTTCCGCTTGTCGTCAAGTATAATTATCTGCCTGTAGCCGACGAGCATGTTATTATATTTACATCATTTACGCTGCCTGGCGCTAGAACCCACAACCACTCAGAACAGTGACAATATCTTGCGGTACACTTGAGTGCCCTGTGTGCCATGGCACAGTACTCTAAGGATTTCACTGACGCAATGGTACTAAACCTACAAGTCCCAGATATCGATGTTGCGGAAGTAGGTTCCCCAGATCAGATCTTTCAGATTTCATTCTATCCCAGTGAGATTGCTGCAAGTATTATAATGTGTTTTACGATACCATAACTTCATTCGCTTTCCTTGCGTGCGTCCATTGTTATTATATAGTCACCGTGAGAAATTGCCGTCCCGACATTCTTTCGGCCATGTTCATCTGTTTGTGGATGTCAACAGCAGATTATACTAATGTATTATTGTTATATTAGCCTATTATTAATATTAATATTATTATTATAAATCACCCATTTGTTTTCATCTATTCTCAGGTGACGCTAACTCGTTGCCAATACGTAGAAACGAAAAAGATGGTCGCTTATACCTTGAAACTCAGTCGTTGAAAGACAGATTTGAATTACTGAACGGTAACATTTCAGTCTCATCAGATTTATCAGTAACAACCTATAAAACGCTTATCACCCGGCAAAGGGTTCTCTTTATAGATGCCTGTTTTATGAACAGGCTTGGTCACTATCCTAGCAGGCTTGGAGTTTCTTACTTGACAGCATTGATAAAATCACTGTCTTCGCTACAGACATCGACAATGATGCCGTTCGTGAAGGCTACGACATGATCATTTCTTGCTTGGGCTTCAGTTTCGATCCGTCCCTTTACAATGAATCCGCTAATTTCAAATTTGCCGGGAAGAAGTTGCTCCGGAAATATCCGAGAATAACGTATCAATACGAGTCGCCAGATAATCCTGGGATTTTCTACGCTGGTAAGTTGCGTTCTTTGTAAGAAGGCTATAGTGCAACACACAAGGAACGTGGAGTGTGGGCGGTATCTGTATCAGGTCAAACCGCCCAGCAACAAGTGTTGCGTCTTGGCTTTTCAAAAGAGCAGAGTGCGGCCTCTAAACGCTTTCACAAAAATCGTTATTTTTTAAACCCCTGGTCCGCTCACTCGCAGCCCTTTCTTCGCTAACGGGAAGCACGGCCCCGGCCCGGTGCCATTTATAACATTCGACCAAGTTCTGTTGTCCCGAAATCGGCCTTATCTTGTTCTCTCGGTATCCTCTAGACCTTAAACTGCTAACTACATTTGGACACATATGCATTTGGCTTAACTTCTGCTTTTTCTGGTACTTGCATACCATTTTTATTTGATTTCATTAGGCCTAATTTCATATTCATGGCCAAAGATGATACGCATACTCTTAGGGATGGCGAAACTTTTAATTGAGTGGGCCATACTAGAGACTTTTAGACACGAAAATAACAATAATGGGTCATAGATTTAATGCAATGTTAGCGTCAATGATAAACTTACTGCTGTATCCTTTCCGCGAGTCTTATCCTGGGCTGGTAATGTGTTGTTTTCAGCTTAACACATGTAGCACGTATATCTGGGCTGAGGCGATTCCTGGTACTTGATTTTATGAAATTCATGTGTGAAAACAAGTAAAGGATTCGCATGAATCGGAGGAATCAAAGAGTGGTGCAAAACGCCGTCCGGTGATAAACGCCACTAAAAATCTTTATAATAATAATAATAATAACCGAAGAGTAGTAGCTATAGCAATGTAGTCGAGCCGACGGCTGTGGTGATTTTCTTTACAATGGCATTGTTTGTAAACATTTCGCTATAATTTTTGGAATGACAAGTGGGTCACTGAATTGCCAATGATGGGTCACTTTATGACCCGTGGGTCAGTGGTTCGCCATCGCCCTACTGTAGATTCATATCGGGGTACTTTCCTCGCATACTGTTTCTGTACCGTGTGCAACTCTGCATGCTACATTTTCGATTTCTGTAAGACAAATTAAACTTGTTAAGAAGATCACCACAGATTTAGCGTCTAGCCTTAGTTTATTGAGAATTTAAAACATTCACTAGCTTTCGGATCTCCGCTCCTTCACGTGTGTGTATAAAGTACAAATCTTCACCTGATGAAGGAGCGGAGCTCCGCTAGTGGTTATTCTAATCAACTAAAGAGCTAGACGCTAAATCTGTGGTGATCTATCTATTGATCGTCCGCTATCGGCTCCACTACACTCTTCAAATTAAACTTGGGAACTTTGAATCTTTAACGATATTTTCCCATCCCCACGTGTTATTGATGTTCTATAAACTGGTGGTGCGGTATGCGTCAATAATGTATTTCCCCGGCGAATGTGGCCTAGACCATTAAAAGCACTAGTCTTGTAAAGACCTAGCTAACAAATATTTATAGCCCTTCTAGTCGCTAGTGTTATGTCCGTGACGCACCAGACCTCATCGGTGATAAACAATAATAATAAATTAAAAAAATAAAAGCGCTAGTCGCAAGAGTGGAAATTTGTAACACCATGTGGCTTGCAGTTTTACTGGCCATATGAGCTTGAGTGCAACGTTTTCAGGTCTTGACCCATTTTTTATATTTTTATCTAAGGCCTGTTAGCCCTTCAGTCTATTCCCCGCGTATGATTGTCAGATTGTGACTACGGCAGTTCGCCATTCTCGGTTTGGCTAGAGTTGCTCTAAAGCTGCGGATTTCGCAAACCGGTAACTTTTGTTAGCAGTGCCATATAATGATCAATTTTTTATTTTATTTTTTAATTTTTAATTTTTAATTTATGGCGTTTTTCACCTACTAACGTCATGTACGCCAGGTCGATACTCACGGTATACGTGTCAATACTTCCGGCTTATAGCCCAGATCACTATTACAAT
This sequence comes from Botrylloides violaceus, assembly GCA_030412335.1. Lineage (NCBI taxonomy): Eukaryota > Metazoa > Chordata > Ascidiacea > Stolidobranchia > Styelidae > Botrylloides > Botrylloides violaceus. The sequence goes on from JASFYC010000331.1 coordinate 347,859, forward strand.
CACGACTGCAAAGCAGGGAAGGAACGGATACCAATTTTAAAGTCTTCGATTTGACTCGGTCGGGAATCGAAACCGTAACCTCTTGATCAGAAGGCTAAACCACTCGCCCAACTGATTGGTTTATAATGATCAATTGTTGTAAGGCTATAGACATCGTAGGGACCCCGTAAAAAGCACTGGGTCTCCCAACACTGAGACACTGTGATTTCATTCGTAAATCTGTTTGGTCTGCAGGAACCAATACACACTCTCTGGATTATCGACGGTCAGCTGGCGGTTTTATTCATGGCTTTCGTTACTCGGCACGTTCCCTGCATAGAATACTAGAAAACAGATACCACAACGTATCCTGGCCGCACGTCAAGTTTCCCTCCGCTATCAACGTCATCCCACATATGCTGAAAAGAATTAACGAAGCATCAGATATTTATCAAATGTTCAGTGTACTATGCGAAGTAATCATATTTTCTGAAGACGAGACTGGAGCAACGTATTTACCGGTAAGTCGTACGTGTAGCCTACCATATAAAACTTGAATATCGCAATCAATAACGCAGTTGTCATCTGGTATACTTTATTGATAACTCGAAGTACTTTTCGTGTGTCGTGTGTACCCTATAGTTTCAAGGTGGCCTGCAGTGAATATATGATGATGGTTTGGACAAAAGATTAAAATTCATAGAAAACATTATGGAAGTGCTGGTTCGATTTCACAGAACTTCTTGACAAAAATATAACCAGCGCTACAAATTTAACATCCAGTCATTTCTGAATAGGCTAATGAGTATATTTCTGAAATTACTGAGGCTGGACTGTCTCCCATCGGCTATTGGTGAAACAAATATTTTGTTGATGCGCTTTGGCAACGGGTTTGAAATTTCAATTTCTTCTGCTCTCTGGCGAGGCTTTCTTTGTGTACCCACGCAAGACAGCAATATGCAGTACAGCTGTTGAGAATAACGATTAGCCGGACAAACCAGATTAACTGTGTGAATCCACTCCTCTATAGACAAGCTAACAATTTGAACCCGTCCGACGCGAGCAACGAAAGTTTATGTGAAATATCAGTACTGCGTAAATTTTTGGTATGCTGTTAATTACGTCATCACCGTATCTTCACCTCATGGCCAGGCCGATTTACTATCTGCGGGCACTAATGCTTTTTTCTATTTAGGCTTATCCGTGTGCATTGGTCTCCAGACTCCCTAAAGTCAGTGGCCACCCGGTTCCTGGAAAACTGGTTGTAGTTGCAATGGAATACGGAAAGAACGCCTCAGGTCCGGCAAAAGATGTATTTCACGAGGATAGAGCCGTTGGAACAAGCAGAGAAGCCCACACCTCAAATTTCTTGCACCCGGTACTATATTACTACAAGAAACTCCCGACCGATTGGGAATACCTTCAAAGACCGATGAAATGGGTTCTGCCGATACCAGATAGAATCCACCACATGGTGGAGGACTTCACTACAGTATTCGATGCCCCAATAACGCACGTATTGAGCGTTCGACGGTTTTTCGAGTTCATTCTTCAACGCGATCTTCGTCAGTTTTACGTTGAGCAGTGCATGGCTGCCGCTTTGTTATCGACCAACCTTCCAGAATCCTGTAACCTGTATGATATGCAAGGAGAAGGCATTTCTGCAACTGACGAACAAAAGAAGGTTTTACTCAGTATGAACCCGTTGCTTTTGGAGAATTCTGTTCTACATTTCAAATAGATCACATCGCTTGCCAGGGGTACATTTTTGTTCAGGGGACCATTCGTACATAAATGACTTCTACTTTAAACGGGCCGATGAGAATGAATTAACGGTCCGCTCCAAACTGTCGCGGGAAGGAGGCGGGGCGAAGTGGGAGGTTTATTTACGGCTGAGCGAAGATATTGCGTCTATCTTTGCTGTCAGCTGCACCGTCTTCCACACCACTTGAGCATCCCGACAACTTTTAAATATATATCACATGTCTGTCAACGGTTGAACTCGGGCGGACTGGCCTGGGACATGCAATGGGTCGAATCCCACCCATAGACCATCGTTGTCATTGTTTGGTTTATATATCTAGCATTCGATAGGTCTAAAGCCTTGACCAAATTCATACCCCCCTATACACGGCTGCACAATAGCCAGTTGTAATGGTAGGTGTTTGTTTCCATATGTATATAGCCGGAGATGCGGAGAATTTGTGAACGGAGTTTAAGATTACAGAATGCTGTGAGTTTCTTCAGTCGATTCATTATCATTTGCGTAAGATAACAATTGAGAAATACATACTGGAAAATATTGATGACAGTCGGCAGGCTATATTCTTGGTGTGAACGTAGTAGACCAGAGGTAAACAAAATGGGGCAGATGAGCGACTCGCGCAGAGCTAGGGATTAGCGGAGAAAACAAATTTATCAAGTAAGGTTGCCGCCGTATTTAATAATTAAGCAGCACTGCACATTATACTTTCCACTTTTCCGCCGAGATAGCATATAGGCAGTTTTCAGTTTCAGCGACCTCTCGCGCCGAGTGCTGCATGCGAGTGTGGTGTAGGGTAGAGCAAACGGCAGACCATCTACCACCGATTCCTGCAAAAAATACATACCACCCAGTAACTGCTGGTCTAAAGAACCTGGATGAGTCCACCAAGCATCCAGTGGCTGCCCTAAGCGCGAAGAAAGCGATACAAAAGAAGAGGCGACGTTTCGTTGCTTTCATCACAACGTAGCTCCTGTGACGTGACATCCCGAATAACCATTCCCGTTTCCCGTACGAATCCTCTTCTTACCATCAGGCGATGGGCATTTTTGTGTGGGCGGTCACTGGCAAATACTGTACGTTCTGAATAGAATTGTGGTTTTCGATGGTGTGCCGTAGCCTTCCCAGCAAACACAAGATATGTTTTGCACACATTTCGGATATCACGAACTTATGCGAGCAAGTCCGAAACATGTCTTGTCATGCAGATATATAACTATGACATCATATTTATATCTTCTCAGACCCGCGAGTTCAGATGATCGAGTCTGTCAGATATAACACAACATGGGCTGGCTAAATTTGAGCGTTTGTGACATAGAATATAGCCTACATGCAGTAGGGCTTATAACGACGAAAATACAGTTGATTATAACTGCATATTGATGATGATCACCACTTCGACATCGCACTGAAGTCAAGAGTTGGCAACGAAAAACTAATTATGTTTAAACGCTGGTTATTATATTATATTGAATGGAAAATCAGAAATTGGTAAATTATTGACTAGTGGATCAGCCTAATTTCGAAATTAACAGCCAGAAATCTCAGAATTGGGCGGCGCCAAATTTTCAGCTCCCCTTGCGTTTGGATTTTACGAGAGTTGAATAAACCTTTACGACGAAATCCGTCAACGAAAACTCTTTGTGTTTTATTCGTGGTTGCGCATTCGCAACGGATCCGAAGCGTGTCTGTTTGATAAAAAACAAAGAGAAAATGCCGCGGGAATTCAATCACGTGATCTGACCGGCCGTAAAAAATATGAATAATGATCCCGCCATTTGGCTGCTAGCGCTCAACGTGTTGGTCGGGAATGTGAAGATGGCTGAGCAGTGGGAAAGACGTAGGAAATATCAAAGAGATTGGGTACGTGCGAAGCGGGCTAGAATTAGGTTAGAGTTTAAGACACAGCAGTCATCAAGCGATGATTATTATTCTGACGGTGGTGGTGATGATGTCCAGCTTCAGCTTCGCGCCGATGTTGAAGACTCAAGTTCCACAGAAGAAGGAAATGTGCGTGATGTTTTGTCCCGATCGTTTCCTGTTAATGGCGAGATTTCATCGCAAATGATAGTGACAGGTTTGCTCCAATCGCCACCCGCCTACGAGGAGAGTCAACAAGCCTTGGACGATGTTGATATGATGCCTGGCAATTGTGATTCTGATGAAGATGTTGCAGGTAAAACTGAGTTATTTAAGACTGGGCTAGCGCATTGGGTATCAATATGCAATCAATATTGATTATTCTATGTATATTTGCAGTTTTGAACAGTAGGCATAACGCATGAGCAATTGAGCATGCTGTTAAGTACTGGTGCAACACCCACAGCGTGCAGTGATTGTAATTATGATGTAATCCAGTTTCTCAGCGATGATCCTACAGTTGCCGTAATACATAAAAGTTGGAAAACTAGAGTGCAAGTGAGAGCCAATATTTTTCTTTTGTGTCACGATGATAACGAATTGTTTCATATATATAAATACACTTTAATGTATAATTCAGGGAATATTGCATTCCTGGTGGCCAAAAAAGGATCCAACAACAAAAGCTAGAAAAATGAAGCCACCAAACTTTAGCAATGGCAAGTGGTCTCTGTATAAAATCCAGATAATCTCGTCGACTGGTGAGTGGAGCTGCGCTCAATTTTCTGATTGAATAACTTGGAAGTGAAAGTCAATTGCATGTACTAGAGCTAGATCGGAAAAATTTCTCATCATCTCATATTTACACCTTTTGTTGAGGTTGTGTGCCATTTAGATAAATGGACGGAGGCTATGAGTAGTTTGCGACATGCTTCAGAATCTAGTGGCTTACAATCTTCAACGTGTGATGAAGCAGAGGAAAGTTGCAAGAGAAGACGACGGCCCAATAAAAAATTTCTGGATAGTTCAATGTCGAACAATGATCAAGAAGGTATTATACTCCATCTGCTCAGGAAAACACGGCATGTTGAGAGTATTTGCTTGGTTGTAAATGTAAATATGTGTGTAATAGATGAAGAGTCCTCAACATTGAAGAAGAAATGTTCCAAATCCCAACGCATGCCTTTACAAGAGGTTCAAGTGCCAAATCGGAGAACTGAGCAATCTCATGATTTTGGTAATGCAAGCTTGCCGGTACTCGGCAATAAATATGCTGAAGAGAGTATTCAACAACTTCAGAACTCTGGTATTGAAGGAAGTAGCCAGTTGCAGTTGCTGGACGATGCCAATATCAGCATGCCCATATCAGATGGTGAGTTTCATATTTTTCGGTAACCAGACAACTGTGTAATGTAGCCTAGTCAGTCATTTTATGTTTAGATGTTTGTGTTATGTCAACTCCAGCAAATTCAGTCAAAGCAAAGAATATTGTTAAGCGTAGAAATACACAAGTAGAGCCGATAACAGTGCAAATTGAACCCCAATTGCTGGATCTTCTCCAAAACACGCATGGTCTTGTCCAAAAGATACACGATCTTGTTCAAAGTGGTGGCAGTAAAAGATGTGGCGAAACCAGCTCTATTGTTGTGGAAGATCTTATAGAGAACCCCTTTCAATCAGTTGCAGAGCTAGACAATTTTGAAAATGCACTAAAATATGGGAAGTCTGAACTGGTGAGTCTGATCGATCTTTATCTTGATCGATATCTTAATTTTCAATTATATCTGTCAGGGCGGGGTGGTTTGGTAGGTTTATTTTTTGCCACTGAGCTAATGAATGCACTCCGTCAAACTTTCAATAAAAGACGGGTAGCTTTTACAGATATCTGCTTTGAAAAAACTTCAAGGAATCACACCGTCCCATACTGTCAGAAAAATGATGTCTGCAGTAGCTACTAGTGAAGTGTGGCAATCATTCAGTTTCAAAGGGCAAACGGGCAAAAATGGTAGAAAAAGGTGCTTCAAACAATTGGCTCTGTACAAGACTATCCGCCGTAAGTTGATTATTTTATATCTAGGCTAAACTATTAAGAATAATGGTAGAGTGGCCAACTTGTGGGCAATGATATTAACAGTGTTTCTAAATCTATATTTACTGTTTCAGGAGCATGCGTGAATGTTCACATAGGTCAAAAAGGTATAGACGAAATCGTTCAACGTCGCATTGGGCGCTTTCTGACTTGTCGGATCTAAAATCAAGGTAATCTAATAACAGTATGGTGTAGAGTGCACTGTGTGGCGTTGGTGTATTCAGAGACGAGGTTTTGGGTCAACTCCTTCTATATAAAACAGCATACTGTCATGTCTATAACTCTGAATGTGCAAGGGATTGGGTGTCCCAAACCGAACCCTCCATGTAAAATGTCCATGGCGCAGCACGTTCACCAAGGCGCAGTATGCTGACCACACATACAATTTTGCTAATGCTTTGATTAGTCTGGAGTTACATTATACATATATGCTCTTGTCCTGTTTCAGTGTTCCGAAAAGAAGGATAACGAAGGGATCAGCAATAATACAGCCCAGGAAAAGCCTACTGATTCTGATTCTGATTCTGATTCTGATGCTTGACTGCTGGTGGCATTTCTATTTTTGTATCTCCATGCCACAACATTGTACAATTTCTTGCCAAATTCATGTTTGATGGTACGTACTATTTTTGACGCAATGTTCTGATTACGGTTTACCGAATCTTCATTATGATATTTATTAATCGTTCGCCATCTGCTCCACTGACCTTTATATTCTTCAACGTATTTTTCTGTTTGGCTTTTGCCTGGTTCTATACACCAACAATTATACTAATTCGAAAGCTTTGAAAAATAGTGAATAGTGTAATTTGGTGATTGTATATTTTTACATTTATGCATTAGACTGCCTCAATCCATGTGCAAATTCGAAAGCTTCTAAAATAGTGAATAGTGTAATTTGGTTATTGTATTTTTTCAACTTTCTGCATCGGACTGCCTCAATCCATGTGCAAATCTACTGTATTCCACAAATTGTGTTCAATTCTTACCTCATTTCAACTCCGTCTGTAACTTGCATTTTTTCAATATACAACAAAATTGTGTTATATATGGCTATTATTCAAAACGCGGGGGTCGGAGCCGCAGCCGCAGTCAGTCGGGACTAGTCACGAACGTATCACAAACTAGTTACGAACGTATCACAAACTAGTAACGAACGTATCACCAACTAGTCACGAACGTATCACAAACTAGTCACGAACGTATCACGGGTGATGTCACAAAACATATAATAATGATGTCATTATGAGTCGACATATATATATATATTAGATATTTTTTGGCTATATCTTTCGGCGTTGTTTGTGAGATCATTATTATATCTTAATTATATCATGTGTTTGCTGCTGAATGTTCTCGGGTTCATATGCAGCAGCATGAACGAGGTATATTCGAGATATTTCCGGTTGGCCAAATCAGACAGGCAACATATATTGATCGTTTTGAGCAGAGGGGAATCGTCTAGATTATTCTTTCGACTAGTTGGATTCGGCCAAGTAGTGGCCTGAATATAGCCTACACTAGGCATACTCATAGTGGCGTTTGTCCATATATTGTGCAGATGCTGATGAGTCACTTTTGAGTTTTTCCAAGGCTTTATAATCAACGGAAAGTCGGCGAGTAAGCAACCATGATTAAATGTCTTTTATTCGGTCCCTTTTGTTCAGGAAATGTCACCGATGTTAGTTTGTAAGGTCTACAATATCTGCAGTGCATTATAACATTATTGAGCGCAGTGTATCGCATGCATCGGTGCGACACGAATGGCAATCGTGACACCCCATAATTTGCTGTGCCGTGTTGGTGTTGGGCATAATCTATAGATCTGAAGTACATATATGAAGCGGTAGCGAGACGCCATCGCAGCAACAGAATCATCTTATTAGTTATCTGGATGAGTACTTAAATAAGCCTACTGCTGCCTAGACCCCCGGCGCGACTGTGAAAATGTTTTTGAATGCGATACGTCGTTTTGTCAAGTAGTTAAGCTATTTCATTTCGTCCCATAGCGAACAGAGAATATTTGAATATTGCTGTTGCTGTTGTTTTGAATTTATGGCGTTTTAAATTCATGTACACCAGCAGGCGTCATTTGCTACTAAAATCAGTCTGAAGTAGGTATAGGCCCGCGTGCGTGCCGCGAGGCCCACGACCAGGCCTAGCTGACGGCATTCAACAATTCACAGCAATAGGTTACTGTCCATCAGAAAGTATGGATACACTAGAAATATCCTATATCGCACAGGCGTTATACAGCACCAATCGGTAAAGGCGGAAATTATTTCAATTAAGGATAATTAGACTACTATAAGCCTACAATAAAAACCAATGATTGAGTACCATATAAAACCGCTTTGTGTAGCACTATTCATACGTTCGAATCGTTAGAAACTTCCGTATGTTGTTCCCATACGCTTCCGCAGGAATCCTGGTTTAAATTACCATTTGGTTATCCTGATTGAGGTCTGAAAATTAATTTCCATTTGAGCAAGAGTCGATGCAGCAGCAAGTTCAATCGGTAGGAAAGCCAATAAGTAAGTTCAGCTTCATCGTTCATGGCGAAGACCTAGATTGTGTGAACAAAAAAGCGTTGTGTTCTAATAATAGTCATTTAATAAGACGTCATGATTATCCCAGCTTCATCTCGTAAATATAGCCTACATGCTAGCGGAAATTCATGTCTTGTCGTTACTCGTTGAAAAAGACCAAACAAGCAACTTCGCGGTTTCCACCATAGGCCTATTGACTTTGGTATCGGGCAATCGCTACGTCTGTTTATGGGGAGTCATTAAAGAGTAGGCCTATCACATAATAAGACACTCCTTATTTCGCAGGGGGGGGGTAGGCTATAAACGGAACTTCATGAAAGGGATATAACACATCGTGGACGTCATAAATAGACGTTTAGTTTGGCTTCGAAAGGCAGAGCCAGTTTACCAAATATTTTTTTTGCAGTAGTTTGACTCTTTTGGTAGGTCTTATATATTCTAGCCTTTCCTGGCCAGTGATGTCCGGACTAGTGCTACCGAAAAACTGTGAATGTAAAATAGATATTACTACTTCAAAGTAGACTATATATAACTTACTGCATTTTCCAACTTTTATCAAAACTTATTCATAACTCAAAGCGAGAATATCAGCCGCCTATGTGGAACGGCCATTTGCCCATATTTTATACCTAGACCGCCATTTTTAGGTGCACAGAGTGCCTCCATTGTCTGTTCACATAAATATCGAGTCCCCCCCGGTTCTGGCGCCCCAAAGGACTGTAGGCCTAGACTCGTAGATGACTATACGCAGCCTCAAAAAGGGGCGTAACTCCTTATATAAACCTGGTATAAATTTTCTTCCGGGTTTAAAAGCTTCTAACGGTGCGACAAAAACTTAGAATAGACGGCAAATCCGGTAGGCCTATGTGAAAAGGAATCTATCTTCGGACCATGGCCTACTTTAGTAGCCTACCTAGAGTAGGCTATGTTCGGACTTATTTCACAGTAGATAATTTTAAATTATATATAGATGACCTATTGTGTAGTCGGCACGATGAGTTTTCTTGGATATGAGAAAGACACTCTAATGACAGTTTCTTCGCTTTATAATGTGAATTAGGTTTAAGGCTTAAGCCAGACATATCTTATATGATGTCTTTTTGATCCCCACCGTTACGCAAGACTCTGAAAGACCCGAAGTTCAAATGGCTCAGTAGCATCACATCACATTCACATTTATTTTCCGTACTTTGGATACGCCTCAATAATTTCGATTACGCAATACTGTGATTTCTAGTGATGCAACTTCTCAACTTATTGAACGGCAATGGCTAGAGACCCCCGCTCTGCCACCCCCAAGTCAAATAGTCACCCCATCACAGTGGTGTTGATTAGTCAGAAACTCTTGTCTTATTATGCTTCGTACTGTTTGGTTTTTCTCATCATCACTGCAGACGATTTATAATCTAGTATTTGTGTTGGGAGAGAGAGTGTGAGAGCGGGGAGTTTATTTCCCAAGCCACGGTCTGATAGATAGGCTAAATCTTAACATGTTGTGGCGTTATGGTTGTCACAGGCTATACTCGATATGACTCAAAGTCCTATGATGAGGCGCTACTGTACCCAAGAATGCCAGCGTGTTACTGTATGTGCATTGTTTTGTGGACTTTCGTGGCCTTAAAGTTTGGACTAGGATAGGGGGTTCGTAAAGCATTAGAAAGTTGAGTTGTGTAATTGCTCGCACAACCCTGTCTCTCAGCAGTGCATACATGGAGCAGCAGCAGATTGAATAGAGCAACGATCAATTGTCAGTAATTAATGACTGAATACTATCTTGGCCAAATAACGATAAAAGATTTTCCGTGTAGGCTATCTATATATCATTGTTGAAAATGCTTGCTTCTGGAAAAATCTCCAGAGTTGCTGTCGGACGGGCCCTCCAATGTGTTCAAGCTGCCTCGCTCTCAACTACTTCATTTAATAAAGAAAAGTACCAATTTGAAAATCTTCATGTTTCTTCTCCGAAAGAAAATGTATTACATGTGGAATTGAATCGTCCTAATAAACGGAATGCTATGACGGCCGAGATGTGGAAGGAGGTTATATCCTGCTTCAATTCTGCTTCTGACGATCCTTGTGTTCGAGCGATTGTATTGTCTGGAAGGGGAAAGATGTTTACAGCAGGCTTGGATCTCATGGCAGCTGCCGGACATCTCACACCTAATCCAGACTTAGACACTGCAAGAAATGCCTTCAAGTTTTTAGAGTTTATAAAATTTGCTCAAGAAAGCATTACAGTTGTTGAAAAATGTCGCAAGCCAGTGATCGCAGCAATTCACAATGCTTGTATTGGTGGAGGTGTTGATCTTACAACTGCTTGTGATATAAGGCTTTGCACTAAAGATGCATATTTCTGTGTTAAAGAAGTAGACGTTGGCCTTGCTGCTGATATTGGAACTCTGCAGAGACTTCCAAAAGTCATCGGCAATGACAGCTTAGCTCGAGAGCTATGCTTTACTGCTAGGAATCTCGAATCAGTTGAGGCTGAGAAAGTTGGCTTAGTGAGTCATGTTTATGAAAATCAAGAAGAGTTGATCGAGAAGGCGATTGAAATGGCAGTGGTTATTGCAACCAAAAGTCCAGTCGCTGTTCAAGGAACAAAGATCCATCTTAACTACTCTCGTGATCATACGACAGAGGAAGGACTGCACTATATGGCTACTTGGAATGCAGCTATGCTACAGACAGAAGACATCATGAAATCGGCCGAAGCTTTTATGATGAAAAAGCCTGTCTGTGACATTAAATATTCTAAACTGTGATTACTGATTACTGATTTCACCCTACATCTAGTAAGCTGAATAATTTCTATCGGAATTTACGACATGTCAAAAATGGTACGGTATATATGGTAGGCTAGCCCTATAGCGATACTTATGGACCTGGACACAGTTCAATATATAGTATATTGAGTAGGGTTTCTGGCTCAAGCCTATGTCTTGTCATCCCCTTCCTTGGCCAGCTTGTAGTTATCATGTACGCCCAAGTCGATTTGATAGCTACCTGCTGAATGTTCATTATCCCAAGAAATGGGGACTTTTCAAGCAACTTCATAAGCTGCAATCTAGCAAGTCATTGTAGACTATTGTTGCATTCCAAAAATTTCAGATGGCTATTTGATGCCTATGCAGCTTGTTTAAATAAATGAACAAAATCAATGATGACATCGTATATATTGAATAAGATAATGCCGAAACTAGCCTACCCATTAGATGCAATGTGATTTAGCAATGTACCGTTTTCTTATAGTTATTTCAGATCTCATACACGAGTAGCCTATTGAGTTTTGATGAGAGAACCTTCATAATGATTAATTAGCATGATATTATAGATTACCCTGACAGTTCTGCTGGGGCACGGCCACTCTTATAAAATGCACAGATTTATAATATCAATCTTAGAATGCACTTGTTCCACCTAACCTCCTAATTACAAAAATAGTGTGCCAGAAAATGAAAAGCTTATAAATGCGGTCCCAACTAATTTTGCTAAATAGGCCTACTATGTAGAAGTTTTAATTCTCTTTTGCAAATCGAGTGGTATGCACAGTATCAATTACCGTATGCGAGAAAAGTAGGTTACCCATTATAGAAATCTGTATCATGCTTTGTGTTGCTACAAAGACAGACAGAGTACTTGTACCGTCTCTATATTTCCTATTAAATCTGTGCGGTGCTCACCATTCTATCAAGTATCTACCATCTTACGGTCGCCTTGAGAATTGTTATATCCCAACAGATTAACTTGTCTCTTGCTTGCCACCCACATCCCCAGGTTTCATAGCCAGAATTGCCTCAGGTCGTATTTGCTGGAACATTCGATACAAAGTATAGGCCTAAAGCCTAATAAAATTTATTTACTCGAATTCAACAATCTTTTATTAATTACGTTTCATTGCAGATATCCCAATCATTTACAGTAGGGCCTACATTCATTGTGATGCCGAAAGAGATTCCTTTAGTTCTATTTCTCGTCCTGTTGGACTTTGCAGCAACACTTGTCGTCACTGCACATGGCTCAGATTGGGATTCCTTGGGTGCTCGACTGCAAGATAAATATGTTGCAACCACCTGTTTCGACTTTCTTCTCCTCACGATATTACGAGCTGCAGTGTTGCTTGGTGCCTTGATTGGACTTACGAAGAATCCAGTGAATGGTCGTGCAAGACTATCAAAACTCTCTGATAATGCATATGCATTGGGTGTCTGCGTGACCATATATTTATGTATCAAATTGTTGATTTTCTCTGAAGAAAGCACTTTTATAGCCAGTGATCCAGATTTCAAATGGTTTTGGATAAATTTTGCATCATCCATCATTTTAACATTGATCGATCTGTACTTCATTGGCAAATTGGCAAATGCAAAGACTCATTCGTCGGTCGTAGAAGTTCCATCTAGGGATGACGCAGTTAATGAGAGGTCACCTCTGTTGCAACAAAGAGGCAATGACGCAGCGATCTCAATTAACAGCGCAACTCTACCAGCAAAGTCACCAAATAAAGGTTCGAAAAAGAAGGACAACAAAGATTCTGAAAAGAAAAGTTTCAGCCAATTAGCAAATAAAGTCACCATTGGAAAGATGCTTTCATATTCCAAGCAGGATGTATGGCTAATTATTCCTGCCATATTGTTTCTACTTGCGGCAGCAGTTGCTGAAGCTTTCATTCCCTTGTTTACGGGAAGAGTAATTTCAGGTAATAAGCCTAAATAAAATCAGTTGCTATGGACAGGGTCCTCATATAGCCCATTGCTTCACCACTGGCGTTTTTCCAGCAATGTGCTCATCTTTGAATGGTATTGTCAGAAAGTGTTTTTCGAATATTTTGTACACCCAGACAAATACCAGTTGACAGATTTTGTTTCCAGGAATTATAAACTGGTCTGGACCTCGAGACGTTAACCTGATGGTCCACTTTATATTGTGTAGCCTAATATTATATTGGCCTATGCTATTCGTACAATAGGCATTGTTCTTCAGACAACTTGGTAAAAGTCCTGTGGCCATGTGCTGTGCACTCGTGATGTAAATGAAATGCCTGGAAAATTTAGGAATATTCTTACAAATCACATGACCACCGAAAAATAACCTGTCGGCTCAACGAATAACCCAGCTGCGGCCTGCAGTTGTTGTCCTACCCAGTGTAATATTGAAAAACAAAATCGTTAAGTGCATACAGAATCGTGATTTATTGGTAAGGATGCGAGAGGAGAATTTCTGCCCGTGTCATCTGCAGCTCATCCACATGCCTTTGTATGATTATTCTCAATAAGAGTTTGCCTGCTCAACATTGTGAGTTGTGACATGCCTACATGAAATGCCTATTGTATATATATTATACCATATATACTTCTGCAATGCACATCTCTATTAAACAAACCACAATAGATTGAATTGTAGCATTTACAATTTGGCTGCACGTCTACCACATCTTCTGCTTAGAGATTGAGACCGACGATGTCTGATTTTGGTCACAATGATCATAGTGGTAGCCTGGTAGGCCTGCATATATGCAAACCATATACGTCATATATAGTAGCATATACTGTAGTAGCCTACAGTAATACAGTGTAAGTGTGTAGACTGGGAAAGGAATTGCTAGGTGGCGTAGTCTTGTTTCCCCGTTCACACTTCACACTATCCATATTATTATCCCACAAGACAGGTAAGCTGTGGATTCCTAGCCCTGGACCTACTCTTTAGTTAATGTAGATCATGCTATCAGTATATACCGGTACCGTACTATACTTTGCAGATTAGTGGCGAGCCTGTGATAGTGATGGGCCAACCAACTCTCTCAAATATTTAATTTCATTCAGGAATTGCTATTCAAAAAGATTACGCTGCTTTTACGAGGAACATTATTATCATGGGTGTAATAACGATAGCAGCTGCAGTATTTGCTGGATGCAGGGGTGGATTAATGGTTCTAGCTATCGCGAGATTCAACATCAGAATAAGAAACTACTTATTCAAATCATTGACAAGACAAGATATATCATTTTACGATGCCACAAAGACCGGTTAGTTATTATGAATCATGTTGAAGTGCAAGACATATGTTTAGTGCCATTTTGTCTCACGAAGAACATTGCATGTTATGATAGCTGCATCATAGGCCTGTGGGCTTGAGGTGACTGAGGGGCCGCAAGGCAGGCATAGAAATTATCAAAGATCTGGATCTTGACAACTCGATTTCCGCCTTACCGATATAATAAAACAATAATAATGCATTTCGAATTCCGAGATGTAAACAAGCTCTGTTGTTTGGCAATGTCACCAAATAACGGCTTCACGCTAGCAGTCTTACTGGTAGGCCTGTCGATAATTTCTACTGGACCTTGGAGCTATGTAAAATGCCATTACAGTAGCAGTTCACTATTGACTCATGGCACAATTTGGCTGCTCTGTATCACTTCGTAAGTGATCTTTATATTCCGATAACTTTGCCCCTAACGGTAATCAACTAATCATTTACCTTTGCTTACGAATGTCTGTTACCTTTCAGGTGACATACTTTCACGATTGACGTCTGACACAAGTACTATGAGTGATATGATTGGCTTGAACTGCAACATATTTCTGAGAAGTATGGTGAAGGGTATTGGAACTTGCATCTTCATGTTTATATTGTCCTGGAGGTTGTCTGTAGGATCTTTCTTGGGACTTCCACTGGTTGTCGGATTGTCAAAACTTTATGGCTCCTATTACAAGGTATAAGTCATGTTATGTAGACAAAAATGCGGCCCGAAGTGATTATCTATTACGTGAGTCCTGAATTGGTGGGGACAAATGGGACAATCCCTCATTTTTGATGAGGCTTCCCAATGTGTCCCCTATTTTGACACAATCAGCCCAAGTCCGTCATTTGATGCAATAGAATAGTGCCCAGGTTTGAAAGTTTTGGCATCTCAAATGCTGTATATGAAGTCATCAACTTGATTTCAATTTCTTTCGGTCACCATGGATTATGGTGAATGAAGATGTTGCGAAGTGACCATTTCGAAGAATATAATAGCTTATGGTGGACCATCAATGGATATCGTAAAGAATATTTATCACATATTTAACATCCAGACTTGATTTATTGAGATTTATAACAGTTTGAAGATCTTAGCTCCTTAATCAGGTGAAGATGCAAGTCCATTCCATTGTGAGAGTTGTGTCCCTTGCTACACTGAAAGCTGACTATGGTCGCTGCGGCGCATTCTGCTATGCACCGGTTCTTTGAAATCTGGACATCTTACATATATCATGATGGTGTGGTCCATGGATTTAGGTGGCAATTTGAAACAAGTGGTCAGGCTGCCACTCGTCCAAAAGGTTTGAAGTTTGATTCACATCAACCGCATCAAACCTAGTAGCACCGGCACATGAAAATTGGCATCTGAGGTGTCCCTGCCAGTGTCCACACCTGTCTTTTAGAGACAGTGCGAAGAGCTGCTGCAACTCAATTTGGTCTGTCATGTGTTTATCCCAGCTGTCTACGTATATACTCACTAAGTCACTATTAATATTCCTGCATTCAGCTTTTTATCATCAGTTGAATCATGTTTTTTTAGAGACTGCAAAAGCAAGTACAAGATTCATTTGCCTCTGCAAATGAGGTAGCGGAAGAAGTTGTGTCTACCATGCGTACAGTACGTAGTTTTGCTAACGAAAATGGTGAAAAGGATCGATATAGACATAAGATGGACGATGTGTATTCTGTAAAGAAAAAGCAAGCTCTTGCATATGCAGGATATGTATCAAGTACCGAGGTACGTAACAGATACTGGTAGTCCTAAATCTTTAGGCTACTCTTATTCTTGTTTTGGTTTATCTGCTGCAGTGCTGATGTAAGATCTTGCGACCCATCATTGTTACCCTGTCGTTACTATAATTTTCCTTGTTGAGGCGAAATAAACACATCTTTCTGACTGTCTGTCTTCGTGTCTACTACTGTAGACCGGTCACAATATCTTTCTGACCTGTTGATCTAATTAGGTGGATTTAGCTGAGTTGATGGGGGGCCAGCACACTTCCGTGTGGTTGGTGGTTCAAGCCGCATCAAGCCTAAGATGTAAAAAATAACTATTCATTGCTTCTTGGCCTGGCTTCCGCCATCGTCAGGATACGGCAGCTCTGGGGGTGCAGCAGCACGACAATGTGGCATGCCTGCAGTATTTCCTTACCATGTCTACATGTTCACACTATCACACTGTGCAATGGGTATGGTTGGTGGATATGGCAGCAGAAAAACTGAGCATTTCTTCGCTGATCCCAAGCTTGGCCAGATGTGGAGGATAGCGACAAAAAGGGCATATGGTGTAAACCCAAATTGTGAGCGGTGCAAATTCACTGTCGTCACTCAGAAATGGAACATAGCCAAATATGGACATACTGCCTTCCATTCCATTCCCAGAAAATGAGAGACTTCGTTGATTTAAACCAACCTTTCTGGGCCCATAGAACTGCATTTTACATACGTAGGTAGGCCCGTAGGCCTTCTTTCTGGCAAGTCCATTTAGACCTACCCCAACCTATATTCCATGTTCAGTACACAAATTGTGTTTTCAACAGATAGCGGAACTAGCGCTTGTTACTGGAACTTTGTGGTATGGCGGCCATCTTGTTATGAACAATTTTATGCAGAGTCAGAATTTGATCTCATTCATTCTATATCAATTGACTCTTGGAGATTGTATGTCAAACATAGGGAGCGTTTACACAGGTAAAGAATGATCATTTCTGTCTAGGTCCAACTTGTGTAGCTTGTGACCATGATCGAAAAACATGGCGAAGTGAAAAGCAAATACCGGTGTCGGTAAGGACTGCAGGCTGGTCCTAAATTCTTTTATCGCATGGGTGGGGGTGACAGATCTGCCTACCATAGGGATCGTACCCTTTTGTGCTGATCCAGATTGGGATATAAAGCTGGGATGTAAACAGTAGAACCATACATATGAAGCAAGCAGAAGGCTTTTACCCTTTTAACTCATACCGTCAACTGCAATCGGCTTTCTGTTGCACTTTATCTAATGAGACAGAGGGCTAACAGTTCATAACAATGTTTTAGGTCTGATGCAGGCGTTAGGTGCTTCTGAGAAAGTATTTGAGCTGATTGAACGTAAGCCTGATATCAATTTGGACTCTGGTGATCTGAAACCTGACCAATTCACTGGTCACATTCAATTTGACAACGTATCTTTTTCATATCCATCAAGACCAGACCAACCAGTGCTAAAGGTAAAGACTGTGATTTCTTAATTTCTTCGGCATTTTCAGGATTTTGTGAAGAAGCCTATTCAATTTTCATTCAATTAAGAGCAGTAATCTCTTGCAATTATTTTTTAATTATGCAAAGTAATGCCATACCCAAGTTTATAGCGCTGCCTTGTATAATACAAAATTGACTTTGGTTAAGTAATTCTGAGCTAGGCGATTGGTACGATTATGAATCACCACGCTGCCGCAGCAATGTAGCCTTTTCTCGAGGATATCATGACTTCCACAAGTTAAATAAATATGAATGCACTGCAAGTCTTCCTAGTATGCATATTGTTAGAAATACACCAAATATTCGTTTGGATATTCAGCTAATGCGAATACCCACTAGCAAATTCGCTGACAGTCGCCTGACAAATCCAATACCGTATTTCATTTGTCCATCCCTATTAGTTACCAACCCTGTTCCACAGACACCTTCTTAGCTTGCATGCCTAAACAAATTGATACCTAGTGTACCAGTCATACTTGTTATGTGATCCCATTTAATTTCAGTTGTGACCAATTCTGTAATCTCTCCCCAGGGATGGGCACACCGAATCATTTGGGATTTGTAGACAACAACAAATAAAGCAGTAAACTATTCACAAATTTGAAATATATACCCTGTACCTGTCATTTTTGTTTAGAATCTCTCATTTATTGCTTTACCTGGACAAGTGACAGCATTGGTTGGACCGAGTGGTGGAGGAAAAACAACTTGTGTAAATTTACTCCAATACTTCTACCAAACAAGCGGTGGTGCTGTGCGCATTGATGGGGCACCAATCGAGAAATTTTCGCACAAGTATATTCATCAAAAGGTACCGTACTGACTGCTCCTATATTATTACTATTTTTATCTGATTCCATCATGTAGTATTTCCAGTCAGGATACTTGCAAAAATTATTGCAATTCAAGATACAAATCAATTTTCCAAAACTTCAATGCACTAATCTAATTTTTTTCACCCTTATTAAATCATTGTACTATACAAAATGGCCTGCTTTGCATACACTGCAAATGAGACTACGAACACAAACAGCTCACTACCTCGTTACGCTCCAGTGACCAGCACATAACTTAGTGCAAACGAGCCATGTCCTGTCTGCCATCTCTAGGCCCAATGTTTCAGCATTTGTGCCAGACCAGGTGATGCTGTTATAGAATATCCAGCAACTCACATTGCGAATATCATTTTCCTAATGTACGGTATATGAAGATCAAGGGAAGGCAGAAAATTGCGTCTTGTTAGGTTTTAGATTTCATGTGCTGAAATACATTTCCTGTTCCATAAAAGGGGCTGGTCTGATAACGAAAGAGTCGCTGGCTTGCGATATCATGTTTCGTAACGAAATGAAACACCCGGTAATTGGGTACTGTGCATGTTCCCCTCAACTTGGTGATTACCTGGTTCTCTACACTTAACTACCCTTACTTACCCAGAATAATCTGTCTACCAAGAGAACAAATTGTTGCAGCTGAAGGAATTCCTCCCTTTTTGATCAATTCATAAGTTATCAAAACCTTGTTGTCCTACACTCTTCGAAATAAGAAAAACCACGGCCATAGACAGTGAAATTATCCGATCCCAATGAAAAACAGCTGATGTATCCGAGATCGACAACACTAAACATTCAATGTGATTTCCTAAATGATATCCCCAAACGTCTTTGAAAGTACTTCACACGTTCGGTTAAGATTGACCTCCTACTGATGGCTTGGGAAGTACTAGGATCAGGCGGGCCCTGCTGGCCGCAACTTGCCACCACGTCTTTGCCAGTCTGTGGCATATAGGTACCAACTTTTTTGGTGTTATATGCAATACATACAGTCAATAACTCAGCACCGTGCTGATAGCCTTATCACTAGGAGAAACTTTTCAAATTGGAAAAATTCACTTAATTTCAAAGGTGTCGCTTGTGGGGCAAGAACCAGTCTTATATGCGAGATCAATAAGAGAAAACATTGCTTATGGACTGGAGGAGTCTCAATATCATGACGCTGACATAGTGGATGCTGCAAGGAAATCTAATGCCCATACCTTTATTACAAGTCTTGCGGATGAATATGAAACAGGTATATATATATATATATATAAAATTGAGTTTCAGTGTTGTGAACAACTCACTGCTAGCTAATGACAAGTCAATTCAAAGTCAAGTCACTGAGAACTTCAAGTTCATGTTTGAGTCCAAGTCTTTCACAACATTTTGAGGGAAGCTTAATGGACTTGACGCATGACAAAATGATTTCACAACAACAGATTTTGTAAAAAGATTTTGCTCGTTGCGAAATGAACAGCTTTGGTAAACAAAATTCTCCCTTTGTTTTAAGTCTACATGACCCTCAATAAATTGTAAAATTGTAGAGGTGATGAGTTGGTTTGATCGGAAAAAAATGTTCGATTCGTTTTTGGAAGCACAATATATTATATGTTTAAAAAATCTCAGTCACAAGTCAAGTCGAGTCCCAAAAGGAAGAAGTCCCCAAATTTTGTAAAGTAGACATTAAAATTGATTGCAAAAATGAGAAATTCCATTGACTTGATATTGGATATGCAAATGGTACGTTATTTTGAATTCATGTAGAAATAATTGTTTGAGACATCATTTTGATAAATTCAATAAATGTAATACCTTGAAAGATGGTATTGCAAAGATTTTATGCCTAGTCTCAAGTCTAGTCGAGCCATTCACCCTATCTAAGTCGAGTCGTCATAGCACTACTTAGTGTTTAGTTTGCAGCAGTCCCCTGACTTAATCATGTATATATAAATGTCAGAATGCGGTGAGAAAGGGACCCAGTTATCAGGAGGACAAAAGCAAAGGATTGCGATTGCCCGTGCGTTAATTCGAAACCCTCGGATTCTGATTTTGGATGAAGCTACAAGTGCGTTGGATACAGAAAGTGAATTTTTGGTGAGTCTTGGGACAGGTTTTCAAATATATTTTCTCGTCTGATCGATCTCAGCGTGTATTGATTTCGATGGCATGCATGATTATTTCTGAAGATATTGTATGTTAAGAGTCAGTCCCAGATTGTTTGTTACAAGTCAGCCCCAATCCGAATAGGGGTCAAGTGCATTGTTTTGGTCTGTCAATTATTGGGTGGCCGTGACCCGATGCCCACCCTGTCACTACCCTCCCCACTTTCCCATGCTTGTGAGTAGTGACCACCACCATCCCAAGCCCAACCTCTCCTATCCTGTCGTCACTGCCGAAATTTCAGTTTATGTTGCCATCATACATCCGCATACCGACAGTGCTCAATGTGAGCATTTGGACTTGGACGAGGTGGAATTGGACGCAGTTGCATTGCACCACCTATCTGCGTATTATCCCATCAATCAAGGAACTAAATCATGAGCGGTTCTAGCCCCTGTTGCAAACTGGCACCCACAAATGAAACATGGCCGAATGATAAAGAAAATGTATTTATTCTGTTCACCCTGTCAGTGTAAAATAATAATAAAAAAATGCCCTGCTACCCACTACACACTCCAAAAGGCCACCTTCTACTGCCTCAATGTGTCACTGATTCGCTTGCCTCCAAGCACTTAAGGCAATTAGTTACCCTGTTGCTACTACCGGTACCTACTTTATGGACGAGTTGACTACTTGCATGATTTACTGTGCGTCTGTGCGAGGTGCTTGGTCGCACAAGCAAACAAATTGACAATTTCTCACGTCACACTTGACAATATCTGCCGCTATTCCACTGTGGTTGAATAACACTAACCTTTATTTTTATTCATTTACATGTTAGTTACACAACTAATATCCTACTTAATCCGTTAAGGTGCAGCAAGCATTGCAACAAACAATGAAGAATAGAACTGTTATCGTTATTGCTCACAGGTAAGTTCTTCCTTCTCTGTATCCTACTATACATAAAAAGCCAAATTTGGTCTTGTTTATGTCGTTATAGTTTACCTTTAACACCATTTACCGTAAGCTATTTTATGTCAAGGCACTTCCTGACATTGTCCATTAGTTACCCATCTATTGTAGGCCTATGTTTTTGTCTCCCGTCTTACTGTGTAATGCCGAAGCGTCTCTATCTCATGCAATTTTATTGGCATTTACGATGGATGCAATGGGAGGTCAGTTTATAACATAACAATGCCTAATATCCCTAATGCATCGATATATGGTAAGACCACTTGGGTATTTCTACGTACATTCACAGTTACTGCAATACCGTGAACGTCGAAAATCAGTTTATGCCACTATACTGCAGTTGCAGGATAGGACTATACTTCACTTATTGATGTCATAACGAAAGTACCTGCTTTTCAAATAGGATTTATCACTGATTACTCTGCATATATACACTGGCAACCTATACATTTTATTCATAGGCTCAGCACCGTTGAATCTGCTGATAAAATAGTCGTCATAGACAAGGGATGTGTTCTAGAGGAAGGAACTCACTCGGAATTAATGAAGCAGTCTGGAATGTACTACAAGCTTGTTCACAGGTTTGTCTTCTATCATCGTTAAACTTTGTGCATATCGTATGAAGTGATCACTGATTCACTGTAGTTACCAACTAACCCCTATGGTAATTTTAAACCTAATATAACTGTGTTTTGAAATACCCCAGGCAACTTCATAACCACAATCACAAGACTGACTCGGAAGATGAATTATCCGGTACATCGTCTCGGAACCAGCAAAAGCACCATATGCAAACAAATGTGCAATCTCCTCCAAATGGCGGAATTCTGTCGAGGAGCATCGCCTCTTCTTTCGGTTCTGAAAAAAGTGTGATTTATGACTCCGATGAAATGAATGTATGATTGTCTGTCTGTCTGAATGTATGATTTTTTGCACGTGACATGTGATTAGATGAGGACCTTTCCAGCATTACACCCACCGTAACCATGACGGCAATGGAGGGCGTGGCCTCAAGACGCTGATTGCTTATTGCGTCACGGCGAAGCCTGTGAACCAATAAGTCGTGCAGCATCTTCATACGTACATGTTGTGCGACGTATTCCAGTTTCAAGAATGATGATACGCGTCACGTTACATCATCACTATTGGATATTTTTGCATCACGAGTTGCGTCATCTCCTGCCTTCGATTTAAGAGTAATCTGGTAAGGGCAGGGCTCCGTTCATTCCTCCATATCCTCCCGTCGGGCCATCGTTCACTTCGCGACAGCTTAACGATCATTCTTTCATGACTCCACCAACCGGGGCCTTAAGTCAGAACTCCTAACCTAATCAGTAAGTTCTCCTTGGGAATTGTTCGTATCGATCTGTAGCTAAAACGACGGGTGACAACCGGTAATAGCCGTGTGTTTCTAATGTACAAGTTCCACACCTCGTTTGTGTGCTCCTTGCGAGCGATCGCAGCCCTACCCCTACTGGATTACCACGTGAATCGCACTCTTGTGTTTTTACCTTTTCGTCTTTCCAGCCTCTCACGCCGCAACCTTCCGTCACAGTGGGTATAATGCTGAACATTTGCACCGTTGAATGTGCCGTCTTCCGTGATATTTTATTATTTTGAGTGCTGCCTATAATCAAGTTCTGATGCAATGTACATATAGTGCGTACTTTATTAACGCGGTTTGACTTTTATTCAACTGTGCTTGGTTTCATTATCTTCATTCAGCACTACCTATTGCACGATATCGACAGATACATGTTCTAACGAAAGGGATTCCAATTTACTTCTCAACATGATTTCATCTTCCCTACTTGACGGTTCTTTGTGGGGTTCGGGGCCCAGGTTGCTGATAAAGTTGTGGTCAAAGACTAACTGCCAAGACTTGGTAAATGAGGTAGACTCTACGCTGTTTCAGGGCTTATTGCCGGATCATGCGAAACCCGCGCTGGACTGCTACGCCGTTAGTGAACAAATGCTTACAGGTTACAGGATATAGGCGTGTCGACTTGGCATTTTGGAATAGCCTGTGATCGTAGAGGGAAGAACAAGGTGATAGGCTATAGCGTGGATCTGGAGTAGCCAGTTAGATCGAAGCGTAGGCCTAATTTGCAATATCGTAAAGAAGATTCACCCCCACGATATCTATTGATCGTTCCCCATTGGCGCCACTACTTTCTTCATTTTACGATATATTGCTGCCTTCCGTATGTTTTCTCAGGAGAGGAAACCTAGATTGTGCCGGATCGGGAATCAAGTCGAGATTTCACATGAACGAGCTGTCAATGCCAAATCGAAGATATTATGACGATAGTAGGCCTAATGGTGTCTCGAATACAAGGATAAAAATCAGTAGACCTAATAGGCGTAACGTAACTTTCATGGGGTATTGGTTTAGTTGGAAATCGCTCTACTTCACTCTATGTTATCACAGGAAGGCACGACGCAAATCCTCCTCTTACCAACGTTCTACCAATCTTTCCAATGCATGCATCAGCACTCCTACAAAACTTCAAATTTACTCAATCACTAATTTCCGAATCGTTAACAACAGTTTGAAGGATGGTTCCAAGTCAACATCCGTTGCGGAAATGAATGATGAGGGATTTGCAGAATCACTGGGACAGAAATTCCGATCCCAATTTCTTTCTTCAGTAAGCAGCCGGAACACTGACTAGCCTACTGAGGAATATAAAGTATTAAATACTTTGGGTGCTTATGACACTGTGCCACTTATGGGTTTAATCACATTAGTTACCAGACCTCTAAACGTCTGGTTCTCATGCTTACTGACCTGTTTGTTATAATGTGATTAATAGTCATCTGCTGAGGTTGTCTAGACTCAGCTTGTATTGTTTCTGTATATATTGCCTGCATGGTCTTATGTTAGACGACACACTGACGGACACACTACATACTGACTACAACTGTACTTCTGAATATACTGTAAATATTGTGTGAAGTCGTGTCGTTAGCTGTAAGGACTGATTACGCTGTGCTACACTCTGCTAGTGGAAAGAGGTGATAGGATCTCAAGCCGTTGAGCCCCGGTACAGATTGCGCTATCATATCATCAAAGGTTACGAGCCCAAGCTGATCTGATTCTACAGTTACGATGTCGAACTTCATAACCGTTGAGAAATTGAAGGGTGGAAAAGATACAAATTGGATGGGATGGAAAGTCTTAGCAAAAGGAATGCTTATTATCCATGACTTGTGGGAATGTGTACTTGGCACTGATGAAGGAGAAGGAGCCGATCGGAGAAAAGCGAAAGCTGCGGCGTTGCTCCTTTGTAATCTTGAAAGTTCGGTAGTGTCCGTTGTCGGTGCAGAGCATCATAGTGATCCAAAAGCAATTTGGGAAGATTTGTCAAAGAAATTTGAACCGAAGAGTTCCACTCTGTACCTGACTTTGAAACAACAGATAGCAATGATGCCAACTTTTACAGAACGAAATGCGCTAGAGAAAATTGAACAATGTGAAAGCATCTACGAAAGAATGACCACGTTGGGTCACAATGTGAAGCCGATTGATCGAGTTTTTGAAGTCATCAATCATTTACCGCCGAGCCTCGATATGACTCGGTCGTACGTCTTGAATGAACTGAACAGTAAGCACTTCGACTTGCATGATTTAATTCTTCAAGTTCAGAGCGATCTATCTAGACGCCCGCAAACTACGACGCAAGCATATCATGCAAATAGAAATGGAGCGAGAAATGCATCTGGGTATAGAAGAGGGAGATTTCCAGGTTGTTACAAATGTGGAAAGATGGGCCACAAAATCGCTGATTGCTGGTCTAATCGTGAACAAAGAAATGAAGATAGTGCTCCCACAGATCGCAGATATAGAAATAGTCAAAGCGGAAGACGCGGCCACGGCCAAGGCCAGCGCCAAAACGCGAGATACGCACATGATTCAAGTGAAACTGCTCGGGAAGATGGTAGAACTCAGAAATTGATGTTCTACAGTGCGTTTCTGTCAAGGAACTGTGATAATATTATATGTGATAGTGGTGCTAGTAGCCATATGAGTTCCAAGAAGGAATGGTTCGTCGATTTGAAGCCCTTTCGTCAAGAAATTGAGTTAGGCGATGGTGGAATAATATACTCTGAAGGAATTGGAAATTTACGGATTATCCTTCATGGACGTAACTCGTCTTGTGATGTACTACTGCAGAACGCTCTCTACATACCAGCCTTATCAACAACTTTGTTTTCGATTCATGCCGCCACCGCAAGTTTTAGATACAAAATTACCTGTGATGGGAATGGCTTGGAAATACACGATACTGAAATGGGAGATATTGTTGGAACTGCGTACACTAGAAACGGACTGTATATGTTGAACTTTAGTCCCTATGATAAGCATGAAATAGAGGATACGCCTTTATCGAGGGAAAGTGGGGTAAGTCCCGTTCTTTGTTTAATTGATAAAAACGTGATGAGTCAAACTACTGAAACGACAACACGTGAATGTGATACAGAGTGTAGTAAATCACGCTCTCAAGTCGGTCTCTCTCCAGATGGAAGAGATATGCAGATGAAACGGAAAAGTGAAAATGAAACTTTTGATAGAGTTAGCCTACCCGAACTGGGTACAAATGAGAAATGTCTGACTGCATCTGTGTCAGCAGACTTGTGGCACCAGAGACTGGGTCACATCGGAATAGACAATATGAGAAAATTGGTGAATGAAAATATGGTTAACGATCTGAAATTGACTGGTCCATTGAAATTGAACTTTTGTGAACCGTGTGTACTTGGTAAATCCACGAAGTTACCTTTTCCGAAACGTTCTGATAGTCGTGCAAAACGCACATTGGCATTGATTCATACCGATGTCTGTGGACCAATTTCACCCGACTCCCCTGGAGGAGCGAGATATTTTCTTACTTTTACAGACGATTATATTCGATATTCCTGGGTATTCCCGTTGAAGAATAAATCGGAAGTATTTGCTGAATTGAAGTCATTCGTGCTATATCAAGAACAGAATCGCAATCAAAAAGTCGAATGCATACGAAGTGATAATGGAGGGGAATACGTCAGCTATGAATGTGAAGCATGGTTGAAAGAGAAAGGTATTCGCCATGAGAAGTCTGTTCCCGCCTCGCCGTCACAGAATGGTGTAGCGGAGAGATTGAACAGGACATTATGTGAACGAGCATCAGCGATGCTCCATGGTGCGAAATTGCCATCATATTTATGGTGTGAAGCTGTTATGACAGCTGGATATTTGAAAAATAGAAGCCCTACTGTGGCTCTGGATAACAAAACGCCTTATGAAGCGTTCTATGGAACTAAACCGAATGTGAAACACCTCCGAGTGTTTGGATGTACTGCTTACGCATTTTTACCGAAGATTGAACGACGAAACAAACTAGCTCCGAAAGCTGAGATTTGTACATTCTTGGGATATGACAAACTTTCCAAGGGATATAGATTATGGAGTTATGGCAGACAACAAGTCTTGGTCAGACGTGATGTACAATTCGATGAAACACGTCTTGGTCGAGAAGGAGAATTGGTTGAGGGTCAACCAGAACGACCTGCATCGGGTTTCATTTATCCGACTTTACGTGAAAATGAAGAGCAACTACCACAGCAAGAGAGATCTGAAGATAGCGAATCAGTGGAAGCTCGTCGATCAACACGCTCGACTGCTGGTCAAGCACCAGGAAGACTTACGTACGACGAAAACTTTCAACAGACAAGTGAACAATTTGAAGTAGATGATGAATCGTCGGCATTGCTGTCTTACGCATTGCCAGCCGCAAGCAACCAACTTATTGAGCCAAAAAGTTTGAAAGACGCGCTCAAGTCAGAACACGCAACACTATGGAAAGAAGCGACAAAAGAAGAAATTCAATCAATGCATGATTTGAAAGTTTGGGATTTAGTATATCCACCGGCCAACGCCAAATTGCTTGGTTGTAAATGGGTATTGAAGTATAAATATGATGAAAATGGACAAGTGAGCCGAGCAAAAGCTCGACTTGTGGCAATGGGAAACTTACAGAAGTATGGGAGAGATTACGAACAGACGTTCGCTCCCGTGGTACATTCAAATTCGTTTCGTGTTTTTGTAGCACTGGCGATTGATCAAAACATGCTGATCCACCAGATGGATGTTAAAACAGCATTTCTGCATGGAAAATTAAATGAAGTAGTGTACATGAAACAGCCAGAAGGCTTTGTAGTTAAAGGGAAGGAGAATATGGTGTGCCTTCTCAATAAATCAATTTATGGGTTGAAACAATCACCACGTTGTTGGAATCAGGCTCTGCATGAGCAACTGATTAAAATGGGTTTTAAACAAACTGCTTCGGACCCTTGTATTTACATTGGAGAAAATAAGAGTGAGCAAATTTACCTCGCCGTATATGTTGACGATTTACTCCTTGCGGGGAAATCTGAAAGCGCAATTGCTGAAACAAAACTGAAATTTCAAAAGGTGTTTAATGTCAAAGATATGGGGAAATTACATCATTTCTTGGGAATACGAGTCAAGCAAGAAAAGGAAAGTATTTGGATTGGGCAAGACAGCTACGCCCATTCCATACTTGATAGATTCAGAATGACAGACAGTCGACCGAAGTCCACGCCGATGGACCCTGGAGCAAAACTGGAAAAAGCGAAGCCTGAAGACAAAAGATTTGATTCAGCGCTCTACCAATCTGCAATTGGAAGCCTTCTCTATTTGGGACTTTATACAAGGCCAGATATTAATTATGCCGTATCAAAACTGGCACAGTACAGTAGTGATCCAACAATCTACCACTGGCAAATGATCAAACATTTGTTACGTTACCTCCGTGGGACTGTGAACTATGGAATACTATATACTCGTGATTCGAATGCCGTCACTGCATATGCAGACGCTGATTTTGGCGGAGATAAAGATGATCGAAAGTCAACCTCCGGATATATCATTATGCGAAACAATGGTGCTATTTCATGGAAGTCAAAGAAGCAAAGTGTAACAGCACAGTCAACAGCAGAAGCAGAATTTATTGCTCTGAACCTTGCCGCACGAGAAACTGCATGGATTCGTCAGATACATAAAGATATGGGAAGAGAAATATGTGGACCTATTACAATATACGAAGACAATCAAAGTGCAATAGCAATGTGCAAGAACCCGATCAACCATCAAGCAACAAAGCACATAGCCGTGAAATTTAGATATATTAGAGATGAACTAGACTCAGAGAAAATTGACATTCAGTACATATCAACAACTGAACAACTTGCCGACATATTTACGAAACCTCTCCGTAGGCAAACATTTTGTAATTTACGTGAAAAAATTGGTGTTACCATTATGCCGTATTGATCTGGCAAATTGTCATAAGAGAAGGAGTGAAAGTATTAAATACTTTGGGTGCTTATGACACTGTGCCACTTATGGGTTTAATCACATTAGTTACCAGACCTCTAAACGTCTAGTTCTCATGCTTACTGACCTGTTTGTTATAATGTGATTAATAGTCATCTGCTGAGGTTGTCTAGACTCAGCTTGTATTGTTTCTGTATATATTGCCTGCATGGTCTTATGTTAGACGACACACTGAACACTGACCACATACTGACTACAACTGTACTTCTGAATATACTGTAAAATATTGTGTGAAGTCGTGTCGTTAGCTGTAAGGACTGATTACGCTGTGCTACACTCTGCTAGTGGAAAGAGGTGATAGGATCTCAAGCCGTTGAGCCCCGGTACAGATTGCGCTATCATATCATCAAGAATATTGGAGTACCTACAAGTTTCGGTAGGTCTCCCAAATAGGGCACTGTTGAATCCATCTGTCACTCACACTAGATCCTACTTACGATGTCCTAACCTTAGCCGCAACTTCTGAAACGGTTTTCAGACGGTGTCCGCCGTTAAATATAGGCCTATCGCTACCGTCGCGGGATCCACGGTTCGCAAGGTCCCCATTTTGCGGCCGGAATGTAGGGGAGATGCTTTATTGGTACAACTACACCCCAAACTCTGAAAACGTGGTGCCGGCGGATGCTGTATTCCGTTACAAGACAGATCTGCTGGGGGGAGAAGAAAAACAAAAGAAGATCAAACCTAGAACATACCAACTCAACCCTTACCGAGTCGGAGAAAGCGTGTTTGTGAAGCCTCCTAACGCCAGGTGTACGACAGTCTCGAAGGAAGCAGTGGTGACGGGTATCGTTTCGGACTCGGCTGTCGAA
This sequence comes from Botrylloides violaceus, assembly GCA_030412335.1. Classification (NCBI taxonomy): domain Eukaryota; kingdom Metazoa; phylum Chordata; class Ascidiacea; order Stolidobranchia; family Styelidae; genus Botrylloides; species Botrylloides violaceus. The sequence goes on from JASFYC010000331.1 coordinate 377,461, forward strand.
GTAGATGGAACGAATCGTCATATATATCATATGTGAGACTTATCATGGGGAACAACTCCACACAGGAGCCACGTCAGAACAGAGTGCCGCAGTACATCAACTTAGACTCCAGCGATGAAGAAGGGGATAATGGATCGATCGGCGCTGAGGAGGGTGAGCACGTGGGTGCTGAATCGTTGCCAACAACTGAAATTGAACGACGATCATTTCGTAACCAGGTGGCTGGCAGAATTCTTGGTCGAATAAGATGGCATTGTGACTTGCTAGTTTTTCTATTGTCGCGTATACCCTAGTCGGTGATCTCTGGATCAGAGTGAGTGTGGTGTGACTTGATAGTTTTTTTGTTGCTTAATAGTTTTCTTGTTGTCGCTTATTTCTAACACCCTAGTCAGTGATCTCTGGGTCAGGGGGAATGATGTTTGCGTGTGCCACATGTTTACCTTTCCCCATGTGCACCACGACTTGCGAGAAGGGACAGGGGAGGTCGGTACCGTAGCTGCGTGTATTCGGTGTATTTTTTGTATTCTGCTTCTGTTATTATTATTATTATATAGAAGATTATAGTGGGGCTTATCACCGGGCGGCGTTTTGCACCACGAACAAGACAGGCTGGAGCAAATACATGGATATAGTAATCGTGATACATGATACATGAATACAGCAATCGCGACACATGATAATATGGATATAGTAATCGTAAGACATGGTATATGAATACAGTAATCTTGAATATAGTAATTGTGTTAATACCTTCGGCTTATAGCCCCGATCACTATTACAATCATGGCTTTCCGCACTTCCCCGATACCGACTTGCCAGGTAGACCTGCGTTATTGGTCCTGACCACATACATACATGATCCCATGACCCTGCCAGTCATACGTTTTAAAAGAGGAGTGTATGTATGTGGTCGTCTTCTTCTTTTGTACGGATTTGCTTTTCTTTTCTTGTGTGTGTAGGAGTGTATTATGCCGAATTTACCTCGGGCTAAGTTCATTTGAATTGATATCGAGACAGCAATAACGGCAAGATTGCAAAATAACAAGCTGCCAAATAGGAAGTATTTCTCACACTACATCCCACTTGCAGTGCCCTAGCCTTATATCGGTAACTCCTTGATGTTTTTTAGGTTAGGTCCAACGCTTAATGACGGTATGGTCGCAGGACTCACGGTTCTCCATATAGCATTACTGTAGTGTTGTAGCCGAGCGGAGGCTTTCTTCTGTCTATGAGGCTAGCTATACGGCTAAGAAGGCGTAGGCTTCTTTTCATATGTATTGCGATACGAGCGTAAAACAAAAGTCCACTCGAAGATCACGAGCACGCGTACAGCGGCATCGGGTCAAGGATCATGCTTAGTCATGCATATCACCACATCTCCCCACAAGCTCTAAGCCTAACATGCAACAAGCACCTAATACGTAAGGAAGAATACACTTCTAGCGCAGTAATGGCAAGAAGGGCTACTTATTTAAAGCATGCACTAGTACAAGGGGTAAACTGCCCCAGGTACACAACAGGTTGGGGATTATTCTGCCCCTTTGGGTCAACCTGTCTCCTAAGAGTAAATTATACATTTCAACAATGTTCAATCAGTCTTCGAGTCGGTTTTCTCGGTCTTGAAGATCTTCTCAAGTTGTCTTCTCGAGGAAGGTTATTTGAAGAGGGAGGTTGTTGAAGAGTTTTCATTCGAGGTATAAATTGAAACAATTCAGGTTCAGGTTCATTCACAGGTTTAGAAGCTTTTACGTCTTTTTCCGGAGTCCTGTATTTTCTGAGGTGTCTTCTGTTTCTTCTCAAAGTTCCTTTGTCAGTCCGAATAATAATTGATCGAGGGTTTTCGTGTATCTTTTCTACTGTGCCTTTTGTCTTACAGTCTGGTATGTAAACGTGATCGCCAACTTCAAAGTCGTCATTCGCAACAACACGATGTCGTCTATTATAATCTTTAGCCATTTTATTTCTGTATTCTCTCTCCCTTTCTTGAAGAGTGTTGCAGTCAATAGATTTTGGCAAAAGTTGATCTGGATGGCAAGGTACCAGAGTTTTCAGTTGTCGGCCCATGCTTAATTGTGCCGGTGTGAATCCATTCGGCAGAGGAGTAGTCCGATAATTCAGTAGGGCTAAGTAAATGTCATCAGATTTCTTCAAGAGATTCTTGGCCACTTGACAAAATCGTTCGCAAAATCCATTACTTTGTGAGTAAAGAGGAGAAGAAGTAATGTGTTCAATTTTCCAATCATTACAGAATCGTGCAAATTCACTTGAGGAGTATACAGAAGCATTGTCTGTAAATAGAGTGTCACAGATACCATGTCTGGAGAATACTTTCTTGAATTTTGTTACCAATTCTTTAGAGTCAATTGTCTTTTCAACATTACAGATTTCAAAGTCTCTTGAATAATAGTCTACTATCAGTAAGTAGTAGTTTCCATTTAGGGTAAAAAAATCAGATGCAATTCGAGACCAAGGTCTTACTGGAAATTGAGTTCCGATCATTGGCTCGACGCGTTCTCGCTTCTGTTCTTGACAGCGATTACAGTTTCGAACAAGTTGTTCAATATCAGTCGAAAGGCCTGGCCACCAACAAGCTTGTTTAGCAAGTTGCCTTGTTTTGGTAATTCCAAGATGTCCATCATGCATGTGCTTCAAAACGTCTTTTTGTAGTGTCTTGGGTATTACAAGTCTGTTGCTTTTGTTGTCATCATTTAGGGTCATGACTGCTCGTTCTTTCAGTCTTTCCAAGACCAAGAGTGTCTCGTCATGTTTTTCAGGAGAAGTCGATATGATTATGTCATCCACGTGGCATATTACTGACGGGATGTCACGTAGTATGGAATCCATCCTTTTTTGAAAGCATTCACTACTTGAATTCAGGCCATATGGTAATCTGGTGAACATATATCTTCCAATAGGAGTGATAAATGTTGTGAGTTTTCTGCATTCAGGTGCGAGATTGATCTGATAAAATCCACAGTTTGCATCAAGTTTTGTGTAGACTGTTCCATTTGCGATTCGTCCCAATGTGCTTTCTACAGTGGGCATTGGATACAGTTCCCTCTTGACTGCTTCATTTAATTTCGTCAAATCCACACATAAACGTATTTTTCCAGACGGTTTTGGCACAACAACGATTGGAGCGCACCAATCAGTAGGTTCATCTACCTTTTCTATGATGCCAAATTTTTCAAGCCTAGTCAACTCTTCGGTGACTTTATCCATCAAGGGAAGTGAAACGTTTCTGGGAGTGTTTAAACAGAATGGTTTGGCATTTTCTTTCAACTGGATCAAGTAATCATCCTTCAGTTGGCCTATGCCTTGGAATAAAGATGGAAATGCTTTTTTCACGTCTTCTTTGGTTCTCAAAGAGACTTTTGGAGCATTGTTAACGGATCGTACGGTTGTCCGCAGTCTTGGTGCTGGAGGTATCAATCCGAGTTTATATATTGCTACACTGCTAAGGAGTAGTTTGTTCGCATCCGCGACTATGTAGACTTTCTCAATGAGTGTCTTTGATCCAGCCTGGAGTTTCATGACCACATATCCGAGTGTCTGCAAAGTGTGATTGCCAACTGCGAGCAATTGTGTAGTGACATTTTTTTGCAGCGGTCCATATTCCTTTTTGTACATGTATGCTGGCATGATGGAAACGTCCGCACCAGAATCTAATGTCCAAGACAGTTTGTCGGAAGCAACTTCCAATGTGTATGTGTATGTCACCAGAGATGGATTACTTTTTGAAGTCACGGTTCCACAGAAGAGTGTTCGAGGAGTCGAGTCCTCTTGTGGTTCATCATCAATGTCTATTGCCGGTGAATCTGTCTCAACTGCGCGTACCTGTTTGAATCTGCAAACAGAAGGAAAATGACCCATCATATTGCAAAAGGAGCACCTTTTTTTGAATGCTGGACAGCTTTTCTTGTCATGAGCATGTACTGTCCCACATTTATGGCATTTCTTTTGCTTCTTGTTCGTTTTCTCAGTATAGTCCTTTTTGTGAGAAGATTGCGTTTTCTTAGAAACAGCATCTATGGTAGATGTACCTGATCTTTTCGCAGCTTCTTTCTTTCGGTCTTCCCGAAAACTTATGATGTCTATAGTCTTCTGCAAGGTGAGGTCATCGAAGTTGATCTCCATGAGTCTGTCTAAGGTATCATCATCTCGACAGTGGCGAATGAGTGTGGTTTGTATACGTGAGTCACGTTCCTGCTCTGGATATTGGCATTTTTGAGCAGCTTTTCTAACATCATCAAGCCATGAATGGAAAGATTGATCTTTTTCACGTACCAGCTCATCAAACTGAATTCTTGCGCGAAGACGTCCATCACGGACTTTAAAGTGTTCGTCGAACTTTTTAATGACTGTATCGTAGTCTTTCGGATTTTCCGCAGGTATTTCGCCCCGTGCAGGTGCAAAGACGAAAGTTTTGAACGTTCTATTCGCGTCTATGCCTATCAGAGTGCGTAGTGTACCAACTTTTATCGCGCTTGACTTGTCCGTGAGATCCGATGCATCAAGATAGACTTCAAATGCTTCCTTCCATTCAATCCATGCTTCTGCTTCGTTAACATCTCCACGAACGTTTAATGGCTGTAGCGCCTTTGTCCACGCCATGTTGTTTTTCTACTGCACGTGTCTGACAGACTAAAGAGTGATATCCGTTCTTTCTTGGCTTTTGCCTGCTCTATCTCGCAAACAATTCAATAACCGCTGCCACCATGTAGTGTTGTAGCCGAGCGGAGGCTTTCTTCTGTCTATGAGGCTAGCTATACGGCTAAGAAGGCGTAGGCTTCTTTTCATATGTATTGCGATACGAGCGTAAACAAGAGTCCACTCGAAGATCACGAGCACGCGTACAGCGGCATCGGGTCAAGGATCATGCTTAGTCATGCATATCACCACA
>JASFYC010000332.1:0-44185 GCA_030412335.1 Botrylloides violaceus
GTACTGAAACTAACGACAACCTTTAAAGCGAGAACCAAGGCTTTTATTTACTGAAAGACGTCCACTAACGTACCAACACAAAATGAAAGAATGATTGTGAACAGAGCTTTATAAGGGAAAACACAAAACACGTAATTTGCATCAACTAATAATCACATTGATAATTAGAAGTGAGCTCTCGTAATTCTAATCCACTTAAAGCAGCGGAGCTCACCACATTCACCCCTTCTTAAAGAATTGATATTACATCAATTGACACAATCCCCAAATCGGTCAGGCTTGTGCCTGATTCTTGTCGATCGACGCAGTTGTTGTATGGGAGGGTCTGTTTGACGTGACTCCCCTGACAATTGCTCTTCGCGGTTGTCGTCTGTCGAATTGGAGGGTTGGTGCAAATCTTGACCAGGTGCGTCATTCGCATCATCAATCGTTTTCATTGAATCATGTTGAAGTACGTCTGTCGATTCTAATTGACGTTCTGGGCATGGAGCGAGGTCTGAAATAGAGACGGTAGATTCCCGCCCGTCCTTGTATTTGATTAGGGCGTACTTCGGGTTGACGTCCAATAGTTCAACGAAATCGCACAAAGGGTCACTTTTATTCCTAACAAATTTCCTGAGCAAAGCATTTTTACCGGTTAATAGCCAGTCCGGAATAGATTTTCCATGCATAGAGCGACGACTAAACGAAAAAAATCTTTCGTGAGGGGTACACCCGGTGGTAGTGCATAAGAGAGAACGCACTGAGTGTAACGCATCTGGAAGAGCCATTTCCCACGCACTTTCTGGCCAATTTCTTGTAGCCAGCATCAACTTAATACAGCGCCATAACGTTTGATTGATCCTTTCACATTGACTGTTCCCTGTTGGGTGGTAAGGAGTAGTGCGACTGGTTGCGACCCCTTTACGTACCAGGAAATCATGAACTTCTTTAGCCAGGAACGATTTTCCTCTATCGCTGTGCACATATCCCGGTAGTCCCGTTAATGCAAAAAGCGACGTTAAACACTTTATCACCGTCTGAGATGTCATATCAGCGCAAGCAAAGGCGAAAGGAAATCGACTAAATTCATCAACTACAATCAATAGGTACGGTCGTTTTCCGGCGACAGGGCCTTTGAAGTCTATACTCACGCGATCCCATGGTCGAATCGCTTTCACCAAAATAGATTCCTCTGTAGGTCTGAAAAAGCGGGTTTTAATTTCAGCACATTGGTGACAGTCCCGACACACTTTCTTAACGTCCTCAGTAGAGTACGGTAGGCATTTAGCTTTCACAAAATGTAATAGTCGCCGCACGCCTGGGTGGCCTAATGTTTGATGAATCTCCTTTAAACCGGACCCTGAAAAAGATGCACATATTCTTGACATCGAGTCAGCCGCAATGTTTTCTTTACCTGGTCTATGGACAATATCATAATTGAACGCGCTTAGTTCAAGCTTCCACAGAAATAACTTTCCATTTTTTATCTTGTTCTTGTGATTTTTAGCAAATATGAAGGAGAGGGCTTTTTGGTCCGTAATCAAAGTAAAGCGCTTCCCATGCAGCAGATAACTCCACTTCCTCACGGCTTCCACAATAGCGGTAGCCTCCTTTTCAACAGAAGCGTATTTAACTTCATGTTTATTCAAAGTTCTATGAGCGAAGGCCACCGGCCTTCCACGCTGGCTCAATATCGAAGCGACAGCAAACTCGGACGCATCACATTCAATAGTGAAAGGATCGTCTTCAAATATGCAACCAAGGGACGATTTTACGAGGTCTTCTTTAAGTCGCGTGAACGCTTTCGCAGCCGAATCGTTCAAAGGGAATTCGACTTCTCTACACAACGGTCGGATCTTGCTGGAAAAATCCGGGATCCATTTAGAATAATATGAAAACATTCCAACACATCTTTTCAAACTCTTAGCATCTTGAGGAACAGGCAATTCTATCAATGGTTTCAAATGGGAAGGGTCCGGCTTTATACTATCATGGGAAACTAAGTGACCCAGAACCCTCAATTCTCTCACTCCAAACATGGATTTTTCCTTATTTATCGTGAGGCCATCATACGTCGCGGCTCGTAAGAAAGCATTCAATCGATCATCATGTTCCTGCTTCGTCGAACCGTAAATAGTAATGTCGTCGAGATACGCAATAGTACCAATTAAACGATGTCGCTCAATAAAGCCATCAATAAATCTTTGAAACGCTGAAACTCCATTCGTAATACCAAAGGGTAGGCGGCAAAATTGATAAAGCTTTCCATCAGCTTCGAACGCTGTATAGGGCTTATCCCGAATAGCCAATGGCACTTGGTGGTATGCAGATTTTAAATCAATCGCGCTGTATACCACACCTTTCGCAACTCGGTTGATAACACTCTCAATTCTGGGGAGAGGGTATGCATCCAGAGGTGTATAACGGTTAATGGTTTGCGAGTAATCAATCACTAATCGTTTCTTGTGCCGAGGATCTTTCACAACGAGGGCTTGAGCCCTCCAAGGTGACACCGAGGGTTCGACAATTCCTGAATCCAGGAGTTTCTTAACCTCACAGCGAATGAAATCGATATCTGCAGTGTTGTACCGCCGTGACTGCGTAGCAATGGGTTTAACGTTCTCATCGACAAACCGAAAAATACAGGGAGACTCACTCACCTTTGCCGCCATTACATTACAACTTCTATTTCCAATAGTCAAATCATCTTTTTCTCCTCCGAATTCGAGAACAACCCGCCTGTGTTTGGAAAGAAAATGATGACCAAGCACTAGGTCGGCACAAAGATCGTCTAACAATCCGAATCTGATAGCTTTATACATGCGACCTGACAATTTTACATCTACTTTAACAAAACCTTTTACTTCGGCCGCATGCTGTCCCGAGGCTAATTTGATGATAGTTCGGGACCCATCACCTTTCAAACCCAGTGACGCAGCAGTATCGAAATCGATATAATTTTCAACCGCGCCTGAATCAATCAGGGCTTGCAATTTCCTTTCACGTATAAAGACAGGGACGATGGTATTTTTGAGAGAACAATCGCCGGTGCTGGATAGGAACGTTGAGGTAGCAGCAGGAGATTCCGAAATAGAAGCAACTAATTTGGAGGCATTAGGTCGTTTGTCTCGGCAAAATTTAACGAAATGGCCCCGAAATCCGCAACTATAGCATATAACATTCTTCGCCGGACATAAAGACCTGTTCATTGGGTGCCGTCCCCCACAAAAAATGCACGTTGACCTACTCGTAGGTACAGCCGCTGACAATCCTTCAGCTTCGTTACAATCGTTGGTTTTAGGGGCCGAGGCTATGGTGTGTCCCCCACGAGAAATGTCGTGATAAGCATGAGAAAACTTCTCTGCCTTTTCCAACGAATCTGCCACCTGCAAGGCTTTATCTAAAGTTAGCTCTTCGTTCTCCAGTAGTCTCAGACGAATAGCAGTTGACGAAATACCCGATATGAATGCGTCGCGAACGGCTTCATTCAGGTGCTGTTCAGCTGTAACTGTTTTAAAGTCGCACTCTTTGGCCAAATTCAGTAGTTCTTCAGAAAACTCGAGAACATTTTCCTCGGCTTGCTGTTTCCTTGTTGCCAATTTATGTCGGGCATAAACTACATTTTTCTTTTTCAAGTATAATTTCTTGAGTTTCTCGACAGCAGCAGCATAAGTTGATTCATCTTCAATTAAAGAGAATACTTCGGACGACATGTAACCCCCCATTATGGCAAGTTTGTCAATACGAGCGACGCTGGATGAGCCCTCAGTCGATGTGCCACTTCTTGCTCGCTCGGCGGCACCCAAATAGCTATCTAGCATTCTTTTCCAGTGACTGAAAGCCTTATGCGAGTTCGCCGCCCTAGGTATTGCTTCCAATATGGGAACACGAATTAGCTTTTCATCACTTGTGGACATTCTCTTCAATTTCGAACTTTTCAGTAAATAAAATTGTACTGAAACTAACGACAACCTTTAAAGCGAGAACCAAGGCTTTTATTTACTGAAAGACGTCCACTAACGTACAACACAAAATGAAAGAATGATTGTGAACAGAGCTTTATAAGGGAAAACACAAAACACGTAATTTGCATCAACTAATAATCACATTGATAATTAGAAGTGAGCTCTCGTAATTCTAATCCACTTAAAGCAGCGGAGCTCACCACATTATATACTGCACAGGGAACGCTCACTCGGCAAAATGGAGATTGTCCACTATCTGATCGGGAAGTTTAAGAACATTAAAATTGGCATTCGTTCCCGAAAGCAGCAGTGTAGGTAACGTCTGGGCAAAATCGAATAGTATGAAACACCGGATCGAATCGAATATCGACTAAACGCTACTGACCTAGTTATTAACCTAGTTCAATAAAATTTCATTGAAAATATATTATCAACGGTCAGGAACATGCAGAGACGCAACTAGCCAATATGTGAAGTCATGTCTACGACTTCATGGCGTGCTTTCAAAATGCACCAAGTCCAATTTAAAACTGTGGCACCAGAGAAAAGGAGTGCTTCAAGCTAAACTTCTCCTGGCTACGTCCACGTTGAAACGCGTATAGAGCTTTCTCAAATTACGGTAGTATTCGAAATTCGAAAAGAGAACGAATTGCTATTCGATTCGGTCCGAATATCTTGTTATTCTATTCGATTCGGAGTATTCGAATTCGAGTGCCAAGACATATGTAGGTAACTTCTTGTCGATGATCTCACATAGGCCTGCAATCTTGATATTGAGATTAAGCGTCTACCTTTATATTTCGATACGTAAAATCTTACTGACATGTCTGCAATCTTGATAACACTGACACTGACGAACATGTGATCGAGCAAGGTTCAAAAAACAAAGCAAACGCTACCTTATTGTAAACGATCGGTGCACAAAAGCCACCAGATTGAGCGTCTACCTTTATCTGTCGGTAAACTATATAAAATCAGTGTTAGTGTACATCCAAAGTAACCATAAATACACTGACCTAGACCAAGCACTGATACTAAATGAAGTTTCAAACACTAAGCAAATCCTATGCTATCACACGATTGGTACACAAAGGGATTTATACGACTTATATATAGCCTCCAAAGGAATCGGCGTACAGCATTTTCCAGCAGTGGATCAATATATGTACAGCGCCAGCAGCAAATTGTCAGCGAACAGAGACAATATCAGTCACTTCGTTATCTCATCGAAAAAAAACAGCCGCATCCAAATTAACTACAAACAGGCTGACCTAGACTGAGGAATATTACGCCAAGTGAAGTTAAAAACACAAATCTAAAGCTGTCCTATCGTAGACGAGCGGTAAAGCCGCCAGATAGCGCTGACCGGCGTTATATCTTACACTCAAAGCTACCACAAACACACTTCGCTGTTCAATCGATGCGACGAGCAGCCGCATGATTATTTCGTAGAATGACTATCGCCACGAACCGAAACCGACGGTGATAATACCAGCTGTCCGCAATCATGCGGAACTGCCAGCTCAAGCTTGTTTGTTTATTTGGAATTTAAGGCGTTTGCTGACTTCAAATGAATTATAATTCGTTGTGATGCCCACGGCAGTGTTGAGTATCGCCGGTAATGTGCGAGTGAGCACTGAGCAGGTTTTTGAAGTCACCATATCGGCACACGCCACGCACGCGAAATGCGAAAGTCCTTTGTTGCTGTACAGCTGTACAGTACCTCAGTGCCAGTGAGCACTTACGATGGTGTGACGTATTAGTTTTCTTGATTGACGCCTATTTCTATTACCCTAGTCAGTGATCTATGGATCAGGGGGGAGTGTGGTTAGCATGTGCCACATGTTTACCTTTCCTCATGTGCACCACGACCTGCGAGAAGAGCGGTAGTCTCGGAGGGAGAGACGAGAGGGAGGTCGGTACCGTAGCTGCGTGGATTCGTGTTCTGCTTCTAATAAACTTTACACTTACGATATTGTGTAGCGATCAAACAAGTAGTGAAGTTAAGGTTGGCCGATTAAACCTAATCCTCGCGCCCTGTATAACGTCATTAAAGCATGCACGAACGCAACGCTGTCGATTCCTATCGTGGACACTATCCCGCCACGCATATTGATTTCGTTCATGCCACTTTTCAATTTCCAGAATATTAATTGCACACCCGGGGTTTCGGGGATGGGAACCCAAGACTTGAGCTGGGCATTCGAATTCGAACCGAATCGAAATTCGTTCACTTTTCGAATACTGCGATGAATTGGACATTCGTGCATTTATGCTCTGCCCTTGACCGCACGCCATGAAATCGTGGACACTTGGCTATTTGCGTCTCTACATCACCTGCGATTTAGCTCATTCATCCATCGCTATCTGCCACAACTGCATGTCCCTGACACTGTTGCTAATATATATTCAAATAAATTTTAGTGAAAGGTTAATCATATCTAGAGGTCAGCCCGCAGCCGCGTCTATTCGGTATTCGATTCGAGGTTTGATACTATTCGATTTTGCCCAGCCCTCTCCAAAACACCTCGGTCTACGGCCTACTTCAAGGAAGTAAATTGGCGGCGTGTTTTGCACATATTCAAAAGCAAGCACAAGGCAGGGGTTGAATTCTACTTTTTTGCATTCGGCAAGTGAGGCAATGAGAAAACGAAGCCAATTATGGATCGTCACATTTGGCTCATCACTAGGTAGCGCTAAATGCTCACCCGACCTTTGCATAGTTACGTGGCTGTAGCACACAAATCAGTAGGCTGGTACTACGTCATAATGCAAAGGGTCGGATCAAAGTCTCTCAAAAACTCTGGGTCGGATCAGAGTAAATAAAAAGAGGGTCGGATGAGCTTTTAGCGCCTCTAGTGACAAAACTAAGGCGACGATCTCTAATTAAAGTCACACCACAGAAGAATATAAATGTCGTTGGCAGCGTTGTGACACGGTTCAGCAAGCAGTCTCGTTATTATTGATTTTTGTAAATTTCTGCTGCTTTTTCTATGAAGGTCGCCATCTTGACATCTTTCTCAGACAAGCCGCCGACGTCATGAGTGCTCATAGTGATTTGAACCTGTCCATCAAACAAAACATGATATTCAGTGTGATTCTGGCTGGTGATCTACCATTACGCTACATGACAACGAGGTTGGCGTGGCGAAGCCATTGGAGATGCTACCTGTGTAAACAATCGACCGCTTTCGGGTTCACGCGAGAACGGCTACACTTTCCGCGTCCTGTGTGTCTCCGCCTTACGGCTTGACCAAGTATGCAGCAGCAATATTCTTACTCGATTGGTTGAAAAGCGAGGATGGGCAGCTACAGTAATTACCTCATGGCGTGCAACAACGACCTCAAGTGCCGAACCCAAACGTCACACAACTAATAGGTGTCCATCAGAGCAATGCGCAGGAGCGCGCGTACAACAACAGTATGAGATACCGGTACACGTAACGTAACATTTTCGGATTAACAAAACTTTCCCACCTTATTATAGACATTGAACCATTCAGGGTGATGATCCATTTTCTCTGCTTGCAAGGCAATTCGAGTCATAAAACCGAAAGCTTCGTTGAAATTCCTAAACAGGAATTCTTTCTTAATAGCATCCCGACCTGTCTTGTCCATTTCCCATCCAGCATCGAATAATGGCTGTAATTTAGTAGTTCTATTTTCTCCTTCAAGTGCCATGCCTTTTGAGCTCTTCTGAAACGTATTATATTTTACGATTTAGAGCTTCAGGAAAAGTCAACAACACCCTCCAAGGTCTAGAGCAAATAGGATTCAGAATATTAAGAGCAAACCCCGTTTTCCTGTCGTAAAGGAATAACATTCGCGGTCTCTACCTTAATATAAATCAGCGTACAACACAGGACTGATACATACAGATTGACTGCACATAATCATTTATGAGCACCCATAATATAAGCTGACAATCCTGACATATGGCGACAACATGCCGCGATCTTTTTGTGACTTAATACTTACATTATTGTGCATGGCAAAACCACTTTCCTAGTATAGTACAGGGATATCTAGCCTACATCTGGTCTCAGTAGGCTATAGTTATTACAATACCGGTACAGTAAACTACACCAGTAAGCTACATACATCTTTCACCCGAAGGCACCCTTTCTACACAAGTCGAAGGCAACTATCTAGGAACGCTCACAACGACGATGGCCATATTACTTACTGCATTACACCTTGGGCGAGCACAGACTATGCACGTTAACTCACCTGGGGCAAAAACGCAATAGCAGACTTGTAAAAATGTCGACGTGATACAGAAGCTGGAGGCGACTGAAAGAGACCTGACGCTGCACAACGTGTAAGCCACCAATTACTGCTAACGCGCGACGGCCTATAAACAGATCGGCAATGAAACAACAACCTAGATACTTTAGCGCTTGCCATAAATGACAGGATGTAGTTTAGTCTCGAGTTCCAGATGTCCGTTCTCAATTTCAACGCGCAATGCAAACAGTAGATCGTTGTTCGGTAGATTAACAAAAACCAGAATGCGTGACGAAACGCCCACGACACACCCAGCAGCGTTTGGCGGATTAATGCATTAACCAATCAACGGATTTCGACGACGGCTACCAGCTACCATGGCCTACTTTAGTTCTATGACCTAGAGTAGGCCATGCAGCTACCAATAATGTCACACTTGGTGTTAGCTTGATCATTCGAGCAAAATCCTAGGCGGCAGCTGGCTTGTGTACACCATCGGGCGATATCCTCCAAATCGCACTTTGATTGTATGCATGCCACCATTTTTTCGAAATATTAATAAATTAAAAATTGAATAGAGGGTAGAGCATCATATCCGAATAATTCACGGAAACTATCGAAGTCTAAAGCACCCCCTCCGAACTATATTAAATCCGTCTAACGCAGACACTATGGTATGACGTGGTTCCACGTGATCTCGTGTTAATTCGATGAGACCACGCGGTTCCCCTTCAGCAGTGTTCCACGTGGGCACTGTTCCCCTTGAGCACGTGGCTCCCGTCCGCAGTGTTCCCCTTGAGCGCGATTTCCACGCAAGCACGTGGGTCCCGTCAGCACGAGTTGCACGTGAACACGTGCTTCCCGTCAGCACAGTGTTTCCCATTAGTCCAGTAAAAACAAAACCTATGAGGAAAACGATATTAAAGGAAACTGTTTATTTTCAAAAATTTTACGTCTTAGTGTGACGTCACGAGTTGGAACACCCCTTTTTTCTAGCCTGGCTGCGTCCCTACCCGTGCCTAACCACAGAGATTATATAACCTTCCTACTACACAACAAAAGTAATACACGTAAAAAAATTTGTTATCCTTTTAATACTCTTCATCTCATGCCAAAAGTACAGGCATCGTCCGATTTACGACACAAACACATACAGACATTGAGACTTGTTAATAAAAAAATCATTTCTGACTCCAACTAACCTCTATATATAAACCATTTTGTTATATTATCTGAATTGAAGACTAAAACAAATCAGTTAAATACTTTAAAGGTGGGGATCAAAAAGGTGGCGTAAATCAATAAACGTGGTATGAATTTTTTGCCCACTTTAAAAACTTGTAACCGCAGGGAAAAAACTTAGAATAGGCCTAGATGGCGGAAAACTTGCTTATCATTGACATCAAAACACGCGACCAATTGGGATCCGAATTACATATTGTATCTCCGAGATATCAATTTAAAAAGAAGAAGTCAACTGCAATGCGCGGCGTACGTGACAACGCCCTGATACGACTGAATTACAAAAATATTATGAAGTGGGTATAGTATTGACCGTGTCATTTTCTCGATTCTTATGAGATCTTGTCACAGAATTTTCAGAAGTAAAGATCACGCACACGCATGCAGCCCTCGAAAAATCACCAGTGAAAACAGATACAGAGTGCTGGCTGCTCTGGCTACCTCCGTGAAATGACGAGAGAGGAGCTCAACATGGCAACTTACATTCCTGGAAACGACTATTATGTCATAAATGTACGAGCTGCGAAGCAACGGTCCGAGCTGGGACACGATATCTAATATTGTCGCAATACCATTTTCTCCAATCTTTGAGAAAAGTAGACTTTAAAAGCCCTGGCAAGGGCAACGTCCTTCAAAATTTCAAGGAGCTTGATAATGTGCTTGTTGAAATGACGCGTTAAATCAGAATACTTAACTTTTCACAAGTACCCTTAAAGTCAAACATTGCTAGCTGAGTGATGGCACATATTCTATCCGTGGTAATGTAAGCAAAACGCACACAAGAGGTTTTCTAACGGAAACTTAATCCACACAAGAGCGTTACTTCCATCTACTTTTAAATGGCAGAACAGAATACACACAGTAGGCTGAAAAATATTGACAGTCTGGAAACTTCTGGGGGAAATCACACATAAACCGATGTGGAATATAGTGGAAACAATGGCGAACGATTAATAGGTATATATATTGTAAAAAAGATTCACAAGATTTAAAACATCCAGGATCCAGCCTTGGTTTATTGACAATTATAACATTCACAAGCTATTGGAGCTGAGCTCCTTCAATAAACCAAGGCTGGAACTGAAATCGGAGGCAAATCTTATTTATTATGTGGTACAATAATCAGCTTTATTCAAACTCATACAGATCTTGCGCGGTACGATCAAGTCTCGACGATGTCACCAATCAATTCTAGCAATAACGTGTGGCCTTAAGTAACCTCATTTTTCGGTGTTGACTGAGTAGAAAAAAGAGCAGTCAATGACTTACATTTACCAAAAAAGGTTACTTAAGGCTAAACTAGATCACAAGAATTTCTGATAAACTTCCCATGGATTCAATATTTTTCAACCCCGCATATGTAAGTGGCTTTCTCCCATATATAATACTAAGGTACAATTAAGCAGGGCCATTACAAAAAAGGTCACAGAGTCACAGCTACTCAATATATATTATATATTGCTTACAGACAAGACTGATAAATTCACAGTGGACACAAATGAAGAAAATGAGAGCATTAAACACAGAATATAATACTTTATCAAGTCTTTTCCTAAAGCCAAACAGTGCAAAAAATGGTCACATTTTATAAAATCAGTGAGAAAATGTGTCAATATGGACTTACGAGTCGATTTACTTTTGACTTGAAAAGTTTGGGGCTCCGGGTTTGTGAGGAATTCTATTTCGTCTATGTTTAACATCAGCTAGATTCGCTGATAAGCTGTTGACGACCATCGGTAATGGTTCACCGAATTCACTGAGGCTAGTCCCTCTCATCGGTTTTTTCGATTTCGGTTTTGAAGGTATTCGAGGTAATTTGACTCTAACAGGAGTTGCCTCAATCGACTTCACAGTGTGAGGTTCAGGGGTTACAATTCTTGAAGAAGCAGTACTTCCTCGATTAGCTCGCAACCGAGTTAATTCCTCTAACTGTGCACAATTTGCTTTATGCAAATGTTGGATTATTTGTTCGCATTCATCAAATGATGGACTACGAAACGTTTTATCTATACCGTCACGCACTCGGAGTGGGTTTAAAGTTGCATTAAAAGGGAGAGACACGTTTTGGTTACTAAAGGAATACTTCCGTCGACTATTCCGAGGTGTTGAACTCTGAGATGACACACTTTCATTGTCCTCTGTATTTTTTGTGTCAATTTGTGACTCTAAAAATATGACAGTTTTTCTTAATTCAGCATTTTTTAACGTTGATGCTGTGAGTGCTTGTTTCAAATCTTTGATTTCCTCTTCAAGTACAATACTCTTGATATCGGAAGGGACACTTTGGCATCGAGGATCATGTGGAGAGTGCGGAGGTGATGCGTTACTTTGTGTGACGATTATTTTAAATTTTAGGTCTTTGTTTTCTTTTTTTAATATCTCCAATTCTTGATGCAATTTCTGTAATGTTTTGGAATGCTGCTCCTGCAAAAATTTGATGCTTTTGTCCTGATTTAAAAACCGATGTTGTACAGACTGTGACATTTTTTCCAAAAATCTGACGTCTACAGCAGTGTCTGTTGCAGGAATACGGTCCCGAATACATGGTCGTGGATAGCGTGACCGATCAAGTGTGGAAACGCGTGACCATGATGGTAAATTGCCCGGTGGTGGAAGGGCAGATGATGACATTACTATGTTGTTAATATAGAAATGCGTACTGAAGAGGATAAGATACCGTATTAATATTCGAAAAAATGTGGAGCAGATGGCAGATTATAATCCAGATAGTAAATTACTATTACATAAGGTTGAATCACCGTGGATGTAAAGTCCTGCTCAGTTTATTAGAAATATGGAACATAAATCAATTGGAATACATTTTACTAAACTGCGCAGGATTTTACATTCCAATAAATTGAGCTGGAAGTTAAATATGTGGTGACTCAGTCTTATCTTAACATTAGAACTTTATGATTGCAGAAAATCCTGGCCCAGCGAAAACAATGCTTTGCTGTCCATCTTCCCAACGTTTTCCAGTCAAACAAAACCAAGAATCGTTACTACCAGCCTGGTACCAGCTATCATACTGTTCTAATCCCTGTGCCTCAACTAGAACCTTTAACTTTCCTAAGAGTAGGCCTATAGCATATTAAAATGTGAATAATTCACACATAGCAGCCGGATAAGCAAACCTTACAAAGAAAATGTAAATGAAATGAAAGATTCATGAGGAAGTCTGCCTATACAAATTGGGCACACAAACCCGCGCAATTCTAATATTACAGCTTTACAGGTAGGCCTATGTGGTATATGGCTTGTTGAGTCAAATCCCGTGCTGATTAAAAAGAATATTGTAATTCAATGCACTACGTTTCGAAAATTTGCACGGGCACTGCGCGGATACACCGGTATGACATTTTTACGGATATCACGATTTACGGCATTAATGGAGAACCGATTACTGCGGTATTCATGTTGCCAGATCTAGGCAATGAATACTCCCTTTCGTAAGCTTCCACCGCCATACTAGCTCTTAATTAGCCCAGAAACGCACAAATGATTGGGACGCTTTTGTTCCCTGGCGTCACTCCCTGTTTACCATCGTAAAAGAAGCTGATGGCTGAGATTTACTCAACCGGAACGCCCAAATGGACAATCTTCGTACTACATAATTCCCCATTTTTTCCATCTTTCTGTTTTTTTAGAGATATTTACAGATTTTAAAGAGCATTTTAGGGAAAATCACCGCGTCCAACGACGTACCATAATTCGTTTTCTTGCGACGGTGACGGTCACGCCTGGAAGATGTTGCCACGGAGACAAAAGACCCGCTTGCAGCCGTTACGGCAAAATATTTGATCAGCGGTTAGACTTGAAATCTGACTTCATACGGCTGCCGAATCAAAGCTTGCAAAATTGTTGTAGCACAGATATATTTTTACCTTGGCCAGAATATGAAATAAATGCTAAAATATTCAAAAAAAAATTGTTCCATGATTCGACTCGATAGTGCTCTCAGGCGTTTAATTATATGACTCAATGCATAGAAAGCACTTTCTATGGTCAATGTATTCTTCTGTTCCTAGCCAAGCTGACCAAGGATTACTCAAATCTAAATAGTAACCTGACGGGTCAAAATGCACTGGACGACCTCGATGAAGAGCGCAACCAGGTTAAGACTCGGGCGCACATTAACAGTGACTTCGTCTTGCCTTTAGCGCCTGTCATTAATTCACGTTTGCTTGTGCAGAAGACAATAGATTCTTAAACGGCGACTCTATTAAAACGAGAGGTCGACCGATTATCGAAGCCGATATTTGTATTTTTGCGATTATCGGTATCGGCCGTAAGTCGAGAAAGAAAGTCGAAATTGGATAATCGGCCAAAAGTCGATAATTGACCGATTATCGAGGCCAAAATTCATGAATTTTCGATTATAGATATCGGCCATCATTAATGCGAAAGGTGGATTATCGTATCAGCCTTGAAAAAACGAATATCGGTCGATCTCTGATTAAAACTTAAGAAAATAACTACACACTAGTAAACACCAGAGACGTATTAGTCCCACCAAAGCCAAAGGAATTGCTAATTGCAACTCTAAGCCCATTAGTAGTCCATCGTCTCGCTCCGTTTCCGACGATATCTAATTTAATATCAGGGTCTAAATGCGTCAGGTTCACTGTTGGTGGTAATACTCCATGGAAGCATGAAAGCACCGTAAATGCAGCCTCTATTGCTCCAGCTCCGCCTAGTAAATGACCGACAGCACCTTTCGTAGATGATACCGTCACTGAGTGATCAAATGCTGTTGATATGGCGTTGGCTTCTGCGATGTCGCCTTGCGGAGTGGAAGTTGCATGTGCGTTTATATATTGCACGTCTAAGACTGAATGTCCTGAGTCACGCACCGCGTTTAACATAGCTCTCCGCGGTCCGTCTCCGCCAGTTGGAGGTGCTACGATGCTAGCTGCGTCGCTTGAAAGCCCGTAACCAGCAATCCGTGCATAAATCTTGGCGTTTCGTCGATAGGCGTGACCTTCTTCTTCCAAAACCAATATGGCGGCTCCTTCGCCCATTACAAAGCCATCTCTTTCTCTATCAAAAGGCCGAGAGGCTTTCTCGGGCTCATGATTAAATTTTTTGCTCAGTGCCCGAATTTGTGTGAATCCGGCGAATCCCAGCGGCGTAATACACGCGTCTGCGCCACCAGCGACCATGACGTCACAGTCTCCATGTGCAATCATTCGCATTGCGTCACCAATCGCGTGAGCGCCGGTGGCACAGGCCGTTGATACGGCGTGATTTGGTCCTTTTAACTGCCATCGTATTGATACTTCGCCGGCTGGCATGTTTAGAAGTATCTTAGGAACAAAATGGGGAGATACAGCCCGTGGTCCCTTAGTATCTAATCCCAGTCCGCTCTGATATATATACTCTAGATCGGTCATACCGGTTCCAATCGAAACACCGGTGTTGCATTGATCTATCTCCGTCTCCGGTTTCCATCCCGCATCCTCCAACGCGTTGTTCGTCGCCGCCAAAACATATGACGTCACTACTGGTCTAGTCCGGTTAAAGTAAGTTTCATTGATTTGATCTTTCGGGACGTAAGCCGCCGCTTTCGAAGGTATTTTCGCAAATCCTTCACCTTTGACCTTTGACACCCCACAGTTACCTTGGACTAATTTCAACCAGACTTCATCAGTTTTACATCCCAGCGGAGAAGTAATTCCGATCCCAGTGACGACCACATTACGCGAATACTTTGAGTGAGCAGAGGACGACAAGGCTCGCCGCATGCACGTCAAGAGCGTCCTTCTTTTCGCCATGAATTTGGAATGAAGTAACTCTAACTGTAACCTGCCGAACCTTACTAAGCCACAGCGTAAGCTGACGTACGGCACAGCATGAGCTATCTTTCGTCGTCTTTATTCAACGCACACTTGAAGCAGCAATAACAAACTAGTTATTAGATATTTAATACACTATCGCTATACAATCTAGAGAACAAATCACAGAGGAATTTAATATATAAGTAATGAAAAACAAGAACATATTATGTCGAGATATAGAAATAAAACAATGGCTTTGAAGGATAAAAATGGTACAGATCACCACAGATTTAATGTCCAGCCTTAGTTTATTGATAATTATAACATTCAAGTGCTTTCGGAGCTCCGATCTTTCATCAGGTGAAGATGGAATAATTCCATCATTCATCATATTTACAATATCTATTGATCGTCAGCCATCGGCTCCACTACACTCTTCAAAAACTATAACAAATATACTAATGAGTGGAGCTCCGAAAGCTTATGAATGTTATAATTCTCAATAACCACGGCTGGACGTTAAATCTGTGGTGATCTTCTTTACGATATCTATTGATCGTCCACCATCAGCTCCACTATACTCTTCAATAAGGATAAAATTTCAAAAATATAGTGATCGGAAGACTTCGGCCAGCAACAACACAATCGTATAGAAGATTCACCGTAGTGTTAGTTTATTGAGAATTATAACATTACCGAGCTTTCGGAACCTCGCTCCTTCAGCAGGTGGACAAAAATGCAAGAAAACAGCGAGCAACACATTCGTTACTGTCGGTCAATCGGTCTTTGTAACGCGATGGTTTGACGCAATGATTTTTTATGGTCGTATCGCGATTTGAGGCACAAGTGACGATCACTGACAAGCATATGTGTACGGTATTCTTATTCTGATTGCTTTATAAACACATTGCACAATTGTACTGCAAATTTCACTTTTCATTTGCCGATTGTTGAATTAAAATATCTCTATCTCTCTCTCATCACAATCCTATCTTGTACACCACTTGTATAATCAGAAAGGAATGGAACCTTACAACGTTACAAGATCTACGATAATAAAAAAAGCTAAGATATTATCACAATATAATAAATATTAAAATAACATAGTGTCAGCACAAATTTAACATAGAATCTTGCTATTCAGAAATAAGACAAATTTTTCCTTATGAAGTAAATGGGATGCTAAGTTAAATTTGTGGTGACTGGTGGCACTTTGCTATGTTTATCATTATAATTGGTCAAAATGAGCCAACAATTTCAACAAAATCTGTTGAAAAACGCCAGGTGGCGCTATACTGTAGGTCCTGCTAAATATTTGCGATTCGATACGTCCATTTCGAGTCCCTGGCACAAGCTCCAAATGAAGGGCACACTCTCTACTTCATTAGAGTAGGAACACGCCTTAAATTTGCATCAGTATAATAAAATCAGACACAGGACTGACGAAAGTTCAGAGGTCAACGCAGAGTTCATTACAGAAATCAATGCAGATTCAACGCCTTCATCATTATCGAGACGACCTTTTGACTATATACCGGTATTGCAAGTGTCAATGTGATCGCAAAATTCAAAAATTTCAAGTCAATTTATGATGCGATGTCGTGACAACCACCGAAGTTATCTGCAATATACGACATTGCAAGTAGGTCCATAATTTTTTATGGATTAGAGTCCTTTACCAAGATTGAGTCGAGATGCAGCTTCGAAATAACTTGAAGTACAGTCCATAATTTTTCAAGGATTAGAGTCCTTTACCAAGGTTGAGTCGAGATGCAGCTTTGAAAAGGATATATATATGTATACGAGAAAATAACTCAAAGTACAGTCTTTAATTTTTCACGGATTAGAGTCCTTTTTCCTGCCCAAAGTCACAGAAAGAATTATAATCAGAATAACTAGAAATATAAAAAATCCGACGCAGAGTCTCATTCTCATGTTTTTCCACCACATTTTTTTCTGCAACCTCCTCGATCTCGTGTTAAAATCCGTGGCCGAGTCAGCGAGAGCATCCGATTTGTCTCGAAGATCTTCTAATCTCTCTCCTCGATCGACAACTTTCTCGATGTTATTTTGCATCACACCCATCACTTCTCCGACTTGTTTTTGGACTTGACGAACCTTTTCTGAGCCACTAGGGGGACCGGTGAGAAAGAAATCGTCATCAGAATCGTTATCTAATAACCCAACCCTTTCGCCACTCCTTCCCTCCGATTTGGGAGTTCGACTATATTTAGCAGGCATTATGCTGGATAGACTACAGGCGTGACGACATCAATAGACTAAATAGATCTAAATAAAAAAGAAATCAACAATTTTGATAATTAGTGGCAGCACATAAAATTTCAAAATCATCATGAACGACAAGGACTTTGGTCGCACGGAAAAGCCCGGGAGTGAATGGTCCGGCTAGTCCACCTACCCGTTCTATTTATTCCCAAAGCCTTGCGGACCAAAAAAAAATCACAGAATGGTGGTTATTAGGAATCACTGCCGTTGTATATACAGTAGGCTGTTCACCCGTTTATCCCAAGTCAAGCCTATTACACTTCAGCATTGACTCAAATTTATCATCTTTGTCAATATTATCAATATAATAACTGCTCAAATGGAAAATCGCCACCCATCAATCGAATACATGCATTGATGCATTAATGTACAGTACGTACTGTTTATGTCTGTCTGTCACTGTATTTATCGTCATTTAAAATTGTAATTTTGTTCCGTGACGTCACATTTTGCATCGCCTTATTTCCGTCATTGTGTCGACTTCTCCTGACGAGAAACACACAAAAAGTACTTAAGAGTTGTCAATAAAGTCTACCAAATGAAAACTACGCTACTCATTGCGATATTCTAGTTCTGTAGCACGAAGCAATTATCTTCATGTCATTATTCAATAACTGCTCATATGAAAAATTGCCACCAATCAATTGCAATTTGGGACACAACACCTTGAGGACTGGTAAAAAAATTTTACAGACCAAACTGCTTGAGAACGAATGCCATAGTAGGCATATGCGTTCATCTCAAGCCGAGCTTGGCTTTGAGAAGGCCAATGTCTCGCCTAGTGTCATCAATTCGTGATAGAATATGTTCCAATTCACCCTGGAACTCATTTTTCAATTTTTCATTGCTGATATGTCCTTTTAGAAGAGCTTGTTTCCTATCTTTGCGCTTTTTCAATTCAACTAGATCGTTTGTAAGTTTTTCTAGCCTCATTGAAAGCCGCGATCGCTCTGCTTCGTTGGATACTGTTGGGATACCGGACGGAATTTCGATCATATCTAAACTACTGTCGAGATCTTCGATGTTGATATCTTCATCTTTCTCACTGTCCGAACTGCTCAAGTCTTGGAATATTTTATGAAGTTCGTCCGTTTCTAGAAGTTGTGATGAACTCGATTCAGCTTTTGTTTTATCTTCATCTTTCTTTTCTTCGCTTACAACTTCATACTTCACACTGACGGCTTCGACGTCTGCTTTCAAAAGCCGTTTCACTTCTTTCTCAATATCTGGAGAGTCGATGTATTTTTTTCGAGCTGTTTTGCGAAATCTGCGCTTCCGTACGTTTTTTAACGGAGGTGTTATTCCGTGAGGCCACAAAAATTTTCTTTCACGTGGATAATGATGTTTCGTGCTTTGTTGGACATTACTCTCATGTTCTTTCAAGTCTGGATCAGGAGTACAGACTAAAATATGGCTCAAATCGCCTGTTTTATAAAATGTTTTCATATCCACAGTTTTTTGACATTCAAGAATGCAAGGCAAATCCCAAACTTTTCCCGAATACGAGTCTCCATCTAATTTTACTGCGCCGTGCCGGAGGTCGTCATGAAGATTGATAGCCAAGCGATCACGCAAATTACCAGCAAGTAAAATATCATTCAATTTGCTTGATGCATCCTGAGGCAGCCGTAAAAGGAACAGGCTTTCCAATTCAAACGGGTGATTTCCTGGTTTTGACTCCATTAAGTGGTAGTGTTAGTTTTGTACACTGAAGATATGTCACATACCTGGACACAAAATAGGTGAAATTTGACTTTAAGTACGCATATATGCGTGTTTGCCGAAAGAGATGTCAGAATGGAATCTCCTGGAACCTTTCAAAAACGGAAATTTATCGTTTAACGCCAGCGAGCGCAGACTCGAGTAACCGAGTTCGCGTCCCTGATACCCGTAACCTGAAACATCACATTCTGTAAACCCACAATAATTTCAACTGCTATGGCCACCGCGAATCAAAACGCCGCACCCGCCTGCAATCTCTGAAACCTGAAGCCGTGAAGCCAGCCTTCATCATGAATGCTACATGTAGATGTAGCTAGAGCGGAAACAGTCATGCGTGACAATGAGCACCATTGAGCTACAAATGACTAGCACTAAAAGGTCTGAGTTAACTTCACCGTTAGAGCTACTGCAAGAATGCGACATTTACAGTTTTCAATATTTCAAAATATAATTTAAAAGGGAATGAAAAATATTGACCATCAGTATAGAGATTACGCAGTCTCAATACCATCAGTCTAGTCTTGGAAAATGTAGGAGTATTCCAAGTAGAACTTATAAAACATCCGTCGTTAGTTATTGTCGCACTGCACCAAGCTTGCAAATAGGATAAAGCCGCCAGTAGATGACTACTCCAATTTCGAAAATCTGGAATTGGATTGAGTGCAATAGAAATGAGACTTCTTGATTTTCAAAATTTTGTCGATCACTATACATACTCAGTTCAGAGTTCAGGGCTTCTCGTACGCTTATCACAACTTTTAAGTCACAAATTCTTGTTTTGACAAACTTATTAATTGCGGTTGAATATCCGGTTATAACGCCTTTCGAGAAAGAGTCACTTTCTTAGGAATAGGCAGAAAAGAGGAGCCTGACTTCGAAGGTTTAGATTGGTATAGACCTATAGGAATCCATCCATCCTGAGCTCATTCCTACAATTATAATTAATCTTTCACAAATTGATAGGGTGGCACGTAGGCCTATAACAGCAATATGAGAGCCAATCCATGTAGGCTTGGCCTTCATTTTGTGATGACAGTAGGCTATACTACACTGAATGAAACGAAAATTGATGGCTATTAGGGGATAAGTTATTCTGGTGACCGTTAAACGGGGCTCAAAATCAACACGATCAAATCAATACATTCGAGGACTGAGAGAAGGATGTCTCTCGACCAATAGCGAGTTTGAAGTACGGGGCTTTCGTTCACACTTCCAACTTTCACAATGCCAAAGTAATATGACATTCAGTTTGGTAAAGAATATGAAGGAGACGGTTGTTGTTTTTACACGTTGATAAATTGTGGGAAAGAATCAGTTGCTTAAAATAAGTAATGCGTCATAAGTTTGATCGTGAGGTTTGTTGTTTTAATGCCTTTATCATTTAGTTCTATTGGGAGTAGGTATCCGGGTTTCGTCAGGACAATTTGGGGTTATGGTTCTCAAGGCTCTTCAACACAGAGGCCTCTGCGACGACGCGTAAAGCTATCAGATCAGGGAAATATTCGACTCGTACGGCAAGCTGTTGTCAAACTTCGACAGGTTCCGAACCCTATTATATTGAAATAGAGAGAGAGAGAAAGAGAGATTTGCTAAACGGAAGATATTAGTCTGCACATTATGAGCAGGTAGGCTCATTTAAATTGGATTGGACGTTAAATCTGTGGTGACTTATTCTATTTATTACTATAGTAGGGTAGAGCTCCGAAACCTTGTGAATAATATTCCAATAAACTCTACTGGACGTTAACATAATGGTTTCCAATTCGCTTGCGTCGTTTCACTTCCTTTTACTAGTAGGAAAACTATTCTTACAGCGGCCCACTTCTCTAGAAAGTGCCATGTATCTTACGTCAATATATATCTTGACAACTTTGCTCTTGAAATTCTGCTGCGGGATTTCGCCTGTGACTACATTTACTTCATGTGGAGTGAGCGGAGCTTTCGGACCGACGCAAAGTCAATGCAGTGCAGCGTATGCTGATTCGGAACATCAGGACGTCTTTGAACTTCTTGTGGTTAACGGGAAGCAGATTATAACGATGCCTTTCTCGGGAGTTTTTGGGTAAGTGGGTCTAGAGAGTGATGGAATCGATCATATAATTGATATTAACATAAATTAAGCTAAATTCAGACTCGCCACTACATTTATAAACGAGCATATTGATCCCTATCTATAGGGTATAAGCCAGGGGTCAGTCGGCAAACTACTTGCACTAACAGGCCAATTATATACATTGTCGCCAACTTGCGGGCCGTACTAAAGTCGTCTATACACGCATACGTATAATGAAACGGTGGAATTATAGCGAATTGTACGTACGATCTGTTTTAATTCGTAGTTGTTCTCGGGCCATAAAATAATGAAGGGTGGGTCGGATTTGCTCCGCGGCCGCAGTTTGCCGACCCCGGCAAATATATAACGTCACAGCAGGAACCACTCAATTCGGGGGAGCGGTTGATCCATGTTTGGGCTCCAGCATGGACCGGCCTTGAAATTAAACAGAATTCAGTCAAACATGAAAGACTATTTCGCATAAAGGCTGCATTGTACTAATGTTCGCTTCTCCTCTCCTTTTACCATAACTCAAATATTTCCTTCTATAGGTTCGAAGCTTTTGGTGCTGGCGGGATCGGTAGCCAAGAAAGCCTGGGAGCGTACGTAAAGGGAGAATTTCCTCTTCCGCAGGTAGATTAATTACCGTAGGCCTACTCTGTTTTAATCGCATTTAACTGATTATAGGGCCGAGCGCTATTTTACACCAAACACAATGCCAACTAAAGGAGTAGCCTATTTCAATATTCGATATTCCAGTAAGTGGTGGAAGTTAGATCTTCTCGTCGAGGCGACAGGCAAGGAGACAACGATAGGACACGAGGCTTTGATGTCAATCCTCAGAAGGTGTACATTATTACCAAAAACCGCTCATACGTAGGCTACTACGTCAAGAGCGACGAACGTGCATGCTATTATCGCATTATTTATGGTGGCTGTTATATTGTGACGAAAACTGGTGTTTTATATTTCAATAAATTGGATTGGACGTTAAATCTGTGGTGACTTATTCTATCTGCTATTAGTATTTGGTTCATTCCCCATCGGTTACACTATTTTCGTATAGTTGCCGAAACACTATATAGCAATGTTATAACTTTCTCCAGGGTGCAATGATTAAATTACTGGTCGGTCAAAAGGGAGAAGGAGATGAGGCTGCGGCGTCGTTTGGAGGATCTGGCGGGAGCTTTATTGTACGAAGCGGTGAGCAAATCTTTTGAATAGGATACCTCCCAAATCCGAGGGCGGATAGCCAAAGAATTCCAGTCAACGGAGCGGGGTACCAAAAACATTCGCTAATTCAAGTGCGGAGGTATATGATAAGCTTACAAAGGCTATAAGCTTGTCGGCAATAAACGAACGTTATTGAAACGTGCTTTTGTTTGTTCAGGCGCTTCGTAATCCCATGCTTACCACTCGAGCCTATTCTTAAGTGTTGATATTAGCACGAGTGTCACAAGTTGACTGTTCTAAACGCGTTGGAAAATTCTTTCAAATACTCTTTAATTGCAAATCGACTGCAGAGTATAGCTCACCGCCAGCCTTCCTGAAGGCTGAATTCAGGGACTTCTAGTTCAACTCTCACATGTTGACTTTATTTAAATGAAAATTATTTAAACTCCTTAAAAGGTTTAGATCAAATATTGCTGAATATTAAATCGACTATACAGAGCATCGCATCGCATTTTTTCAAAGGAGGGTATTAGTGACTGCTCCCAATATCCAACCATTTCCCTATATCAGTGTATAGCATGCCTACATTAGGTATCTTTATGAATTGTAGGCTGTATATTATATTATATCAGTGACGCTTTTCACCGGAGGGTGTTGTGCGCCACGTACAAAAAAGAGAAGTTTACAGAATTATTCGCAGCCCAAATGTAGAAACAAAATTGGCAATTGCAGTTGGTATTCAACGAAAATTCTAAATTCAACTCAGCACATGCCATTACGAGTGCTTTTTGTTAGGGGGGAGGGGGGGGGCGTTGATTCATGAACTAAAAGGATATTCGAAACTCAACAACTACGCGAATCGTTAACCTTCGATCTCGTCTAACCAAGCTAGTAGAATGTCATATCCGAACCTCTTCAATCGTCTTCAGTCGTTCATTTTGCCATTGCTTGCATTGTCGTAGGCTTCCTCTTCTCCCTGAAGGCCTTTTCGGAATCTGATAATTCATTGGATTTTAATCAAAGAAAACGCCAAGCCACTGTGGAGGGTAAACCTCTCGCAAAACATAAGAAAATGGCGGACCGTCTCGGGACATATTGCTTATATTCTGATTGGTGTATACATAAACCGCTAACCGCGCACCCGCAAGGTATAAGCCTACCACTGGACTGACTGCTCTGAACGAGCACACCAAGCAGTAGCTGTTGTGCGAGTGCCCTGACGTCTAGCCCGAAGGAAGAGATAAAAGTCAAACGATCCTGCCTAAGCTCATTAGGAAATACGCGGCGACGTCAATATTTCTTCAACGCATCTCTCTTCCTCTAGGCGAAAGCAAACCTATGCTTGTCGCTGGTGGAGCTGCCTCTGCCTCTTCTTCACCTGTCGGAGTGCATGCTTCACAATTCGCTGCCGGTGTAAACGCATCATCTATTGGACTGAGATTTGGATCTGGTGGAACAGATGGGAATGGAGGTAACTGCATAGGCTAATGGATGGTAGCCTTAGCCCTCTAACGACCTCAATCATGATATTATCATAAAAAGACCCCAAAGTATAGCTAAGAATTGCTTCAAGCGCATGAATATTTCAATCTTATTTTACGTATCCATGTTCCCGATATTTAAAAATTTGTTTTAAAGTAGGTTTCCTACAGAACACCATATTGGGCATGTTCCTGGCAGGCAGTTTTAACGCTGCTTGACCCCATGTTAGAAAGCAGGCATGTTTTGTTCATCAAGATATAACCAGAAGATATGCGACTCCGTTATATTTATGTACCATCCTGATGCAATGCCAGCGAGTAAGTATCGATGAACGGCATCGGACTTTCGACGAATGGCGTATTGCAGTCACCATAAATGGTAATAATGATACTCAAGTACATACGAGGTCTGCCGCCCGTTGATAAAATTCGAGACTCGTCCGCGAAACATTTCGGAAAATACAAAATCGGTCCACCCATAAGGTTGCTGACCTTCGCTTTTAAACCATCGGAAGTGCATTATAACTCATCAAACGCAGGGGCCTTCAAGTCATCGTCAACCCGGAAGTCGTATATATATATGTGTTAAAGGGCGTCTAGATAACTCTATAATGACTTAACGAAGGTATTCATACCAAAATGTGGTGCCTTTGTAGTGAATATATCATGCCTTAAAGGGGGCCGAAACTAAGGCGAGGCACCAAAGTAGCTTGCGGCTAAAATGAGGAGATTACGTAAATCTTTTAAATCAATCAAGGTAACTCAGGCGTTGACAACAAAGGCGGAGGAGGCGGCGGTTTTAGAACTGGCGGGGAGTCTTTCGATGCCAGTGACGTCACTGTTATACAAGCACAAAGCTTCTCGCTACCGGGATCGATATTTGCTGGAACTGGAGGACGAGGTGACGACGCTGCAGTGTTTAACGGTGGATTCGGAGGTGGCGGATATGCATGTAAGTAAAAGCGGATAGGCGATGCGTAGGCAGTTTAGTGCCCGTGGCTCTATCGGGCCAACCTAACGAAACCACCAGGCAAAATATCGTTACAATTACTGTACACAGGTCCGACGGTACTGCTCAGTGCTAATAAGGTTGGTTTATTGAATGATTGATTGATTGATTGATTGATTACTGATTGGTTGATTAATTGATTACTGATTGGTTGATTGATTGATTGCTAATTGGTTGATTGATTGATTACTGATTGATTGGTTGATTGATTGCTAATTGGTTGATTGATTGATTACTGATTGATTGGTTGATTGATTGCTAATTGGTTGATTGATTGATTACTGATTGATTGGTTGATTGATTGCTAATTGGTTGATTGATTGATTACTGATTGATTGGTTGATTGATTGCTAATTGGTTGATTGATTGATTACTGATTGATTGGTTGATTGATTGATTACTGATTGGTTGATTGCTAATTAACTGATTGGTTGCTCCGCAAGTCTATTAAGGTAGTCATGATATCAGAACGTCCCCGGGTTTCTCCTAACACCTGCTAGTCGGTGGCTTCTTGCCCAGCCTACATAACTACACATAATAAGTCTATTCCTGTAAGGAATGGTGAAAGTGGTTTCACCGTGCCCTGAATACTGTCTCTAGAAGATAGATAAAGGTCGCGTATTGTATAGATATTCTTGTTACAGATCCTTCGTCATCTGGTGGTGGTGGAGGATACTCCGGCGGAGGAGGAGCGAGTGATGGTGCGATTCCCGGTGGCGGAGGATCGTACGTATCAGGTATGAACTCGAGGCTGAGACTAGATGGCTTAGTTTTTTTTATAATCGGTCCCGTGGTTGATGCGTTTATAGGTTTTAACTCAAGAGCTGAAGTCAGCAATGCAGGAGAAGGAAAAATAACGGTGCAATTTATTGGTAAGCAGTTGTTTGTTCAAAGTTCAAAGTTCAAAGTTCAAAGTTATGGATTCAGGTTTTCATGAACTGTTGCTACGGCAACGACGACCACTTTGTTGTTGTTTTTGAATTTATGGAGATTTCAACTACCACGGTTATGTACGTCAATAATTGCGGTTTATAACCCGGATCACTATCACAACCACAATCCTCCGCATTCTCCCAATACTGACCACGAAGCAGAGACGCAACGGACATCAATTTTTTCATGCCATTGGTTAGAGTCGGCCGGGAATCGAGCTCAGAACCTCCCTATCAGAATGCGGACAGTCAACCATTCTGTCCAATCCAAACTGTAATGAAACAAGAAACGAGAGAAGTAATCAGTCTGAACTCTGCAGTTATAATGAACCGATTTTCAGATTCTGGAATCCAGACAGTATGTTCAGAGCATAGCTTCACCGTTTCGATATATAAAGAAATTGTCTACAACGAAACAAAGTTCACACTCGAGGATCCAAGGTAGGCATGAACCACTGCTGAAAGAAAAGTGTTTCAACCAATTGACGTTATTCTACCTAGCTTTACCCATGGCCTACTTTAGTACTAAGAGTAAGACATGCGTTTACCTAGGAATCCACCAGAGTATATACACAGAGACATATATACAGGCGAGAAGAGCAACAGGCAATATAGTAGGGCGAGAAGAGCAACAAATTCCCTGATACTAGGTTCCGGTTGGGCCTGTTCAAGCCTATGCCTTCAACAGTTTTCCTGCTTTTCCTGGTAGGGATGTGCGTTTACGAATATTTTCGTGTTCGAATACGATTCGGATAATTTTGTCGCGCCGAATCGAATATTTGCTAGTAATAATTGCGTATCCGGATAATTTTCTGCATGATTCGGGTTATATCGAATCGAATACTTCCTCAAAATTACAGCTGAAAAAGTAGCTCAGTGACGACTTGCACTATCGTCAAAATGCCTCCAGTAGACTGACACTTCAGCTCATCGCCTTTCTATGATAGATTTAGCCATTAGCCGGTGGCATCATAAGACTTCTAACTTTTTATCTTTGCAGCTGTACTTCAACGTTCAATGATACCCACGTTATCATTGAGTCCGCTTTAGACAAATGCCGCACTCGGGTATCTTTCAACGACGGCTCAATGGTACATTTCAAAAATACAATTATTAGCCAATCAGATGGCCCGAAAAGATATGTCCTAAGTGACGTAAGTATAGGTTTAGATTTAGATAGAGTGTAGCTTTGCAGTCAGTACCGGTGGCTGCTGTCCGTAGAAACAAAATATAGCCGAACGAAAGAAGTAGCCGGCGGAGTGCGGGGTGTTGCGGTTGTCATAGTAACCCGGCTAAAGACAAGGAAGCATTAATATGCCCTTAGTAGTTGAAAACGCCATAAATCAGACCCATTGATGCATCATAATTTATGTGTAATATGTAATAATGCAAGGTTCGTATGACGCTTATGACGATTTGTTTTTCATTCAAATTCAAAACCGACTTTGTTTTCTTATGAAGCTTCTGTGTTTTTAGATCAGCGTGACGTGCTCGTACTCACTCCAAGATGCAGTAACATTGGATATTCTACCGGATGTTGGAACGGTGATTTTTCAGCCGGAACAAGAGGAAGGTGATTTCTTGTAAGCAGAACTTTTAATTCAAATTTTGTTATTACGATTCATTCCGTCTTCCAAAGAGTGGGACTCCGAAAGCTTGTGAATGTTATAATTCTCGATAAACCAAGGCTGGACGGTAAATCTGTGGTGATCTTCTTTATTACGATAACTATTGATCGTCAGGAATCGGCTCCACTATATTCTTACTTACGTAACAGGAAAGGTTGCATCTTGAGTCAGATTCATCATTCATCATTCAGTCATCTAGAGTCAGATTAAACGAAATAACAACTGATTAACCTTCAGACCCCTGGAGCTGATGTTCTCTCTCTGTCGCAACCCTCCGCATTTGCAAGGCCTTGTGTTGTGACCGTCTGTGGCTAGGGTCCTTAACAATAGTTAATGCTACCGCTCAGTTGACATATTCGTTCGGCTCTCAGCAATGTGATCGGGCTGCCCCTCATTCAATTCGCGACTGAGTCACACCGACGACTTTAACATTGGTATCATTTCCTCTCTGCTTGCTAGTCAGTAGGCCTATATCAGAGGGCGTGCCGATGGCTGTAATAGGGATGGTAAACCGTGCTGTCAATCGGAAGCATCGACACGCCTGGCCTACTATAAGCATTGTCCTCTCGTAGCCTAGCCTACATGACCTTAGTAGTTGAGAACGGCATAAATCAAAAAAATAGTGGCGTACATGACCTCAGTAGTTATTAATTCAAAAACAACAACAGCTGATGGCAATATCGGTTTAGGATTTCAACAAAGGCGTTCAAGACAATTGAATACAACACGCCTTACATAGAAGATGATTTCCCACTGCGTGTTTCTACGGAACACTATATATTTCTTGAAGTCGGACTATCCATTGAGCTGAATCTGCCAGGTTGGGAAGCTTACAGTAAAACCAAATTCGTGTACGAGGATTGTATAGGAAATGGCCAAGTAGTCGTAACAAGGACTGGGCAAAGTAGATATAGTATGAAACATCGGATCGAATCGAATAATTTCAGAAGTATTCAAAATTCGAAAAGAGAACGAATTGCTATTAGATTCAGTCCGAATATCTTGTTATTCGATTCGATTCGAAGTATTCGAATGCCCAGCCCTAGTCGTACGTAAACTGGCTGTTGAAGAACCTCGTTGCGCGTTTACTCATCTAGTCTGTAGGCGTACCTTTCGCTCACTGACATCGCGATGAACGCTAAATAATTAGGGGTCGACCGATATTTGTATTTTTCCAATTATAGGTATCGGCAGTTAGTCAAGTAAGAAAGGCTATATTGGATGTCGGCCTCAATAATCAGATGCTAATAGGCCTATTACCGTATCGGCGAATCTCTACTACAGACCCTACCACCCGACTTGGTTTATAAAGAAAATAATTTGGCCTACTGTAATCTGGCGTTGCCTTATTCACAGACGTTGTGCTCCAGCTTGACAATTGCTTTGCGTCACCCACAAGAAACCTGACCGTTGGCCCAAAGCATGCACTGATAGATAAAGAGTAAGTACAATGTATAGCATTTATGGTTAAATGTCTGCTGTGGAAGATCATACGTTCACAGCGAGACTACAAAGAGTCGGTATCTCTCCCTCAAAATTGTCAAAAAATTTGAAAGCTCCGTGATCGCAAAATGCAACAGCCATACAGACATTCACACATTACTATGACGTTTTACTTCCAGCTGTGACGTAGATGGGACACTGGAATTCCTTCCGACATCAAATGACGTCACTAAGAGATTTATGTTCAAACCAGTTGCATTCCAGTTCGATCACATTACGTCAGCGTTTATTCACTGCGAGGCCTCGCTCTGCCAATCAAATGGGACGTTTCAATGCAGAAAGGTATAGCCGATAACTAAGGGTGGAGATCAAAAAGGTGGGGAAAAATACCTCTGGATTATCGATAACTCCGGGGTTACATAATCCCGAGTTATCCGTCACATTAATTGCGGTTGCAAAAACTCAGGTTTTTTCTGGAGGTCCGCGGATTACGTAACTCCCGAGTTAACGACCATGACTAAGCAAAACAGAACCTCATGTGAAGTGACGCGTAAAAGGTTATCGCTGCAGCGGATTGAGATTGGCAAAACGCGAGAGTTGAAAAGAGAAGGCGTACGTAGTCATTATGGAAATCCAGACATTGCTCTCTCTCACTAATCACATTGCTCTAAAATATTATACTGCCTCGACATAATCGCCTTCTAACGCCCGATAATCCCATTCGTCACGAGCGAAAAATGAATTCTGCTAGATAACCCTGCCCCGTAGCAGGGTTATTTTAGCGAGATTATCTGCCTGAAATAATCCGTGAATCAGTAGGTTAAAAAATAACCCGGCTTTTTGCAACCGGAAAAACCCCACCAACACGGATAACTCGAGAGTTATAAAATAATCCACTTTATTGATCTCCACCCTTAGTGGCAGAGACAGACTTGACGTAGCGTTTTGCGTACACCTTGCACTTTCGACCCTACACACAGACTTCGCTGATGGCGCGTTTCTCTCGTTTGGTGAACATCTGCGTGCGGGCGTGAGGAACGTACCGTAGACGCGCACAAAACGCGAGAAACGCGCTGTCGGCAAAGCACGCCGCGCATATGCGCCGGCATCGGTCATTATGCCTCGGCCTGTCAATTTGAAATTACTCAGGATATGATTGGATTATGACTCAGATTATATTTGTGTTTGTTGGCCACGCCACGAGGCCTGGCTTTACTCATTAGAAGCCTTTCAATTTATGTTTGTTAGGGTTGTGGCCGTATGAAACGCCACATTGTAATCGAGGCCGGCAACGAATTCCATCACGACCTTACCGACAGCTTAGGCAGATCAAGACCAGCAGGAATCGTCGGACCATTCCTTATAATAGGTAAGCTTATGACAACTTTATCAGTGAGGTAATACATTGGATTTCAGGTGTATCTAAAATTTCTATTTTAGATCCAGATAACAGCGCGGCATCACCGGATCCATATTCTACAATTTTGCTTCTTATGGCGCAAGTTTTGCTGATGAACTGCAGAATATGAGGATGTTAGCAGGATGTTAGCAGGATGTTAGCAGGATCAGCAATTTGCAGATCAAGCTGAACCATCAGAAATGTGTTGAATTCGCTAATTTTGTATAAATACTGTATATTTATATGTATCTTCTCGATAAACTGTACCATGAGAGAATGGTTGTTGCTATTTGTTGGTTGGTGTTTCAACAACTGAGATGAATGGATGGATGGATGGATGAACAGATGGAATTATGAGGTTGAACCGTCAACTACGAGTTGAATTTCCCAATTTTGCACAATTACTATATTTATCTACAATATAAACTTAAACAAGAGAGAATATTTGATGTTTCGGAGATCTCAAGGCGAGACGACGAGTTCGTCGGAGCGAGTGGGTACTCAAAGTGCGTTGTCGGTTAGCTCCTTGTGCTTTTTTAAACACTGAATCTTTTGAACGCATATCTTTAAACTACACTTGTGAACCAATTTCTACCAAAATCTGAGAAGGCTACGATGGAGTTGATCGCAAGCGATTAAAATATTTAACATCAGGACTTCGTTTATTGAGATTAACATTCACAAACTTTCGGAACTTTCGGAGTCGAGTACTCCGATAATGATAGAGATTGTCGCCATTGATTTCATGTCCCGTGTCAGTTGTGTCAGTGAATATTTGTTTACAACATTTCGGAGCTCATTCCTTTCATCAAATTGAGATGTGGGTTGACATAAATCCGTAGAGACAATGCCCAACACTATTCTTGGGCGGCTTCTGCAGGGAATTGGATGGAAATTGAGTCGTGAGATCTGTGACTTGAGATAGGCGGAGTTTTCAAAGAGGCGGGCATTGTCATGGTTGATGTATCACGGGTGCTGTTGTCCATATTCACAGCCAAGTCGCCATATTTGAAATTTTGGTGATCTAAACGCGGCAAAGCTATGTTAGTAAGCCTTACCATAGTAGGGTGAAATATAGGGGGGGTTTACATCAACACCAACCACGAGAATTTTCTTCAACACTCATTCGGCACAAGACGTCAATCGCATCGACGCAAATAATCCCCGAACC
Source organism: Botrylloides violaceus (assembly GCA_030412335.1). Lineage (NCBI taxonomy): Eukaryota > Metazoa > Chordata > Ascidiacea > Stolidobranchia > Styelidae > Botrylloides > Botrylloides violaceus. The sequence goes on from JASFYC010000332.1 coordinate 31,491, forward strand.
ATGGGAATTGAACCTCCGTGACGTGATCATGACGTCAAACCCGCATGAAGTGTTTATGCCCGAGGCCGATATTTATGTTTTTTAGATTATCGATATCGGTCATCAGTCCTGTGAAAGACCGATTATCGTATCGGCTTTCAAAAAAACCAATATCGGTCGATCTCTACAGTGACAGTGAATAACTGGGCTGTGTGGCTGACCTTTAAGCTTTGTTCGCGTTTAGCGCGTAAAAGGCTGGTTTATACGGGCTTACACGTCAGGCATACCCGTATTTGTTTTTAATTAGCGCTGCTACGCATGGTCTCGCTCCGCGTCGCCCCGAACCGACGCGAACGCTCGAAACGAGGTTGGAAGACTATGCGAGAGAGTGAGTTTCTTGTGTCACGTGATTGCGCAATGCAAGAGTGGTAGGGATTTGCGTTCTGACGTCAGAACTTTTACGCTTATCAAGCGATCGGCACGAGCGAAAAACGAGAGACCCTCGACTTGACCTCGAGATAAATAAGCGCTCAGTGTGAACATGAGTGAACAGAGTGTTACGCGGGCTGTATCCGACAGGTCAAAATTTCCACTGCTTCCCAGTCAGAAAAATGCGGACGTCCCTACGTGGCCCGTGTGTGGGGTTGCCACTAAGGCTTGTGCATGGAACGCCACGCGTTATGAGGCCCACACATGGTCTTGTTAGGGAAATACCTGGCCTATGTACATCTTTGTCACAAGTTGTTCATGCCGTATCGCACTCACGTGGGCAAATTATGACCTGAGGAGGGCCGTAAATGGCCCAAACACAGCTACGTGTACATGGTTCAGTGTTGCATTTGCATGCACGCACACGGGCCATCAATGGCCATGCGAAATTGCAGCCTCGCGCCATACGTGGGCCGTACGTAGATTTCTGATTGGGTGGTGCCACACAAACTCGACGGCTAGACGTTCCAAAACATCAGAAATTTTACTCACCCCTCGTTTCTATATCTTTCAAAAACGTACACCTGGAGTCGCTACGGATCAAATGTGATATCGAAGAGGTATCCTGAATGTGATTCTCGCTAGATGGCACCATAGAGACCAATTCCACCTGATAATAGGATTTAATCATGAGCGCCGTCGCGGGTTGGAGTTTATTCACGTGTCACGTGTTGCGGAAATGACTATTGCCAAACAATAGTATTATTAAAGAATATAGGGCAGCCGACGGCGGACGATCAATAGATATCGTAAAGTTCACCATGGATGAAAGAAATTGTGAATGTTATAATTCTCAATAAACAAAAGCTGGACGTTAAATCTGTGGCGATCTTCTTTACGATATCTATTGATCGTTCGCCATCGTTTCCCTGATGCTAGAAAATGGAATGAAACGTTTTTGGTGTGCGGTGTAGAGGAGCAAGTAATCCACTCCTGTTCTGTACACAAACCACACAACGGTGTGACTGGTGAAGGATATGACGGTGTAAAGTCATATATAGTAACAGGGGATGATGATGCTATAGGTCAATGGCTAGAATAGCGAAGTCACAAAATCGTTTCAACCTTAGTTCTACCTTAGTCGCTGGAAACAGGTGTCGACTTGACTTATCTTCCTGCCAGACTTCCGTTATATCTTTGGGTCGACTTCGTGCTCGAGATTTTGCGAGCGAGTAAGCAACACAACCAAGTAAGGCCAAGATTATTAGATTGGCGCTGATCAACATAATCGGTAATATTATCGATCGAATGTCTTTTTCAGTAGGCGTGTCGTTCAAATCCTTAGGCTCCTGGATGGCTTGATCTGGGTAGAAATAAGATTGCATAAAGACTGGTGGAAAATCTAGGGAATGAGTTAAGTTAAGTGGTGGATCAAACGGACCACAGGACCCAGTCGGAATCACCGATACTAAATGGCGGACCAAATAGACTAAACCAGTGTTTCCCAACCATTTTTGCTGATTTAAAAAATGAAATTTCCTCCCTAATCTGAATATGCACTACAAAACATATACGAGTGAAAAAGGACAACCATAGTTAGCGGGTTGACCCACTGCGCTATGCTAGACAAAAACAAGGACAAATGCAATTCCATGCTTTCCAACCAAGGCGATCTTAATAACAGGCCTGGAAATCGAGCGCGACGTCTCTGTTAACAGCATTACTTTGTGAATAAAATTGTACCAACAACTAAACGTCTGATCTCGGAACTTCGACTTCGTAAATATTTCAAAGGAGTTACTGATAAGGTTATGTAGTGGGGTAATCGCATAATCAACGCAGAGTGAGCGACGGAGGGAGCGAAACGAGCCCCTGATTAATTTCGGGCGAGTTTCCGACAATTTTTGTTGTCTCGAGTCCGCTTTTTAGTATCGCAAAGCCCCGCTCAGTGCGGTTGGTCCGTCATTTAGTGGCACCCAGGATTCGCTTCGTCCGTGGGACATCAGTCTGCTAATACGGACTTCGAGAGAACATTTTTACAAAGAGTCGTCGGCCGCCTATGGCGATTGCTGTAGGTATCCGTAACATACCTGTTGATGGCGCGGTTCCGAGTTCATTTAGCCCCATAACTTTGCTGAGATAAGTCCCGAGATTGTGATTACAGCGCTATCTGTAAATAGCAAAATTGATTTCACTCCGCCACACCTAAGACCAGGTCATGCAGATCGGGAGAACGGTTAAATTCTATAGACTATGGGTGGCGACGTGGTGTTGCTATCCATGACTGCACTCTATAGCCAATAAACAGCTATTCGCTGAGACTTCCTGAGCTTTCGCTAATTCTTCGCTTCTCCTCAGTAACTACAACGTTCGCTGAGAACGACGCTTCGCTAAAGACTCGTCCTGCTTTGCCTGCGGAGACTCAATCAGCGAATAATTTGATGATTACCAATCAGCCATTATCGGGTGAGTACGGAGACTTGTGATTGTGAAACCTGCTTAAACCGGAATTATCGAATAACCTGGTTTGTTTACTTGGAATTTATGGCGTTTTTCAACTACTAAGGTCATTTACGCCAGGTCAATGCTTACGGTATATGTATCAATACTTCGAATTTATAGCCCGGATCACTATTACAACCACGACTCTCCACACTTCCCCGAAACCGCCTGCCAAGCAGGGAAGGAACGGATACCAATTTTAAAGTCTTCGATTTGACTCGGTCGGGAATCGAACCCGCAACCTCCTGATGAGAAGGCGAACAGTCTCAAAGACCTTAACCGGCCTAATGTAGTGGAAAAATTATGGATGTTTCTCAAATTGCAACGTGGCATGCGAGGAATCAATATGTGATGAAGGTATACCTACGATGGGAATCAACAGCATGTTGCGTGTTGCTACGCATACGCAGTAGCCTATAACATCTCTGCCTATCCAAGCATAGTCTTTATTGTCACGTCCTGACGTCCTCTGTGCATCATCTTCGAAACAAAATCGACAGCAATTACGCGACGATTTCCGGCTACATATAATCCGAAGATAGGCGTCTTCGTTATGTTAATGTGAGATCCTGCAATGTCAGCGAGCGACATATTGCACTCACCATAAATGATAATAATGACACGCAAGTACGTACGAACGCGAACGTGTTTCAAACACTTCAATGTAAGACGGTGGTCTGCTGGGCGGTGTTCCATATGGGATCCTTTAGCACGTGGTTACCCGTGAGCAGTGAACAGGCGGTTCTACATAATCACGTGACGTGGACGCGCAACTCAATAACCGGTGTCAGGCAAATTTAAATTGTGAATACTTTGATCAACATGCCGGCATACATAGAATTATTGGGTAGCTTTGAGCCAAGAGGCGTTGAATTCAATTCAAGCACGTGGTAAATAAATTAGGCCTTCAAATTAAGACCTTATTCCATTATTTCACACTATTAAAATACGGTAATTATCATTTGGAAATCCCGTTTGGTCGGTTAAAAGATGTAGGCTTATAGATGGGCTCAATTTGTTGCTGCGCAGTGTTCACCCATGATACATGCTAGCTTATTATTCACACAGAATTATTATCGTAAAGAAGATCACCACAGATTTAACGTCCAGCCTTGGTTTATTAAAAATTAGAACAAATTCAAATCAATGCAGTGACGATGATATTTAAGGGTGTTGTGGAGCCGATGGCGGACAATCAATAGATAATGTAAAGAAGATCACCACAATCATCTTTAACGTCCAGCCTTGACTTATTGAGAATAACATTCACAAGCTTTCATTAAAGCTTTAGAACAAATTCAAACAAATGCAGGGACGATGATATTAAATTGTAAAGAAGATCACCCCAGATTTAGCGTCCAGCCTTAGTTTATTGAGAGAAAAGAGAGAAGAAGAATTGGGAAAAGGACATTCACTAGCTTTCGGAGCTCCGCTCCTTCATCCGGTAAAAATTGAATTATTGTCACAAAATCACAAAATATTTCATAACTTGAATGTCAATCTTCATCAACAAGCAATATGTTTTGAGACACTTTCCCGTCACCTCGCTCATTCGACGATTTATCATCCGATGACTCTGCGGAATTTGAATCTTCGCTCTCAACTTTGTTGTCGTGGAAATTCTCATGAAAACTCAAAAGGTCCTTGATTTTTTGGGGGTCAAAGGTCAAATTCAATAGCTTAGCGGTTTCAGAATCTTGGATCCATTTTTGCTCTTCTTTCGTGTAGTTTGGTGGCAGCATGAATAAAGAAAGCCGTCCATCGACGGCCATCCGTAATATATTATTCGCAGCCCGATACACGTCCGGACGACGTCCTTTAGCAGTGTAAAATCTACGTTTTTCAGCCCAACCTTCGGAAACATCCCATGCCGTCCATTCATTGCTTTGCTCTGGATGCTTAATCCCTAGTTGCTTTACGACAGGGATTCTCGCTGCTAGGTACCCTACAGGTGTATAAGGCTCTTGTACTTGCGATACCGGATATATTCCACTTAATATCTGCATTTGTTTTTCGATCAATGATGGAAAAACTAGCCCGGGACAATCGCAAAGCCTTACGGTAGGTGTTAGAAAGTACGTTTGAAAATATTTCGTATGGCCAGGAGTTACTGAAGTGCTGACTACCTTTTTCCCTATCAGACCGTTCATTAAAGATGATTTTCCGACGTTTGGATGCCCAACAAACCCTAATGTTAGTTTTCCATTTGGAAATCTTTCATCAGTCACGATTGATTGAGCATCTCCATGGTCTTTATCAGCTACATCAATATTTTCGGCGACAAAGTCAGTGTCAGAGGTCAAATTTTCGAGGTCGTCCTTTATTTTTACTTCCCACGAGTCAAGGTTGACTTTGTCTCCACATAAATCACGGCAGACTCGCAGAAGATCTTGAGGACCAATTTGCGTTGAATAAACACGTTTTCCGACCGGTCTGCGTTTCGTTACTCTTTTCTCTGTTTTGACACCTTGAACGTTATTCGGAAACGATGTGAATGTTATAACGTTGAGTTCGGGAAATTTACTTTCGAAATAATGTTTCCAAGCAACAACGACAGGCGCAGGAACCAGATCAATTTTATTTAAAATTAAAATGATCTGTTTCTGTGATTTTTCTCTAACGAATTTGTATAGAGCAGGCGAGAAATGTAACACCGGATGGCGCACATCAGCCACCATAGCAATGATGTCGCTCATTTCCAAAACCCTCCACAATTGACGCCATGTCTCCAAGTTGTGTTCAAAGTAACTAAGTCCTTTTCCGTGAAATTTTTCATGAATTTCATTCAAATATTGTGAGAAATATTCTTCTTCACGTTTTTCTACTATTTCCTTTGAATCAGCGTATGTCCATGATGGTCGTTGAGGCATGTCAAGTTCCGATCCCGGTTGAAAAATTTCTTCAATGGTACATTCCATATCTTCAAGTTCAACTTTTTGTAAGATCTCAGTTTGAGACTGAAGCTTTCGTCGCTCAATTTCATCGCGAGATTCTCTCAAAAAGTTCAAACGAAATCGTTCTCTCGCACTTGTGGCGGGAATTTTTTGGTCCAAAGTCGCACCATTATCTAATGATTCAGAATCGTGTTGTGACCTTTCTTTTTTCAGGTCTTTGAACTTTTGTAACTTCCGTCTTTCTTTATTGTCTAATCGAATTCCTGACTCTTCACGTCTATGACGTTTCTCTTGAAGTTGTTTCTTTTTCTGTTTTCCGCTGAAAGGCTTCTTTTTCGGCATTGTGAGACGCGCTCAAGATATCCAAAGTTTAATGAAAAAGATATATACGGTATATATACTCTAAATTCAAAGAAATAAATGAAATATATGGCTCCACTGAATCGATCAACATGGGTCCTACTAAATAGCGGACCAAGCAGACTCGATACTAAACGGTGTACTGGTACCATGGACTTGCGGGCCTCGTCAATATTTCAAAGGGGTTACTAAAATTGTTAAATTGTAAGGAGATGATAGTACAAGAAATGCTGGGTGAGGCTCACCCGGTGAACAGCAAAAAGAGTGATTGCAGCGATGACTAAATTGGGCTGACTTTCGTACAATTTTAGTGTTCTGAGAGTCCGCTGGCCCGTCGTTTAGTAGCTCGCTCACTCTGCAGTCTGCTTGGTCTGCCTTTTAGTGTTACCAGATCAACATCAGAAATCTACATGTATATTATGGTTGACCTAATTTAACGCAACACACTGGCATACAACCTCACGAATTTCAAATTCGTGACCGCACAACTAGGCCTTTGCGGTTAGCTTAATTCAGCTTGACGAATAAAGTCGAAGAATTACGGGCCACGACTCGACCACTCGAACAGTCTCAGACCTCTGCCTTCTCTTAACTATCTGCCGGTTCTGGTATACCTCGACTGGAGCAGAAGATTATATAGCGATGCGCACGAACAGCGTATCAGACGGGAAAGCGGCTATCCGCATACACCTGCCAGACAGACCGGATACCCCGCCGCTTTCGCGGTTATCACAATGGCAACAAAGCGGAAACGGAAAGCGGGGGTGCAGGGGCGAAAGCCGATAAATGCGGCGAAGGTTTGAATGAGATATCTATGGCCTATGCCCACGGCCAGCAGCTTTCCCGCCGGAGGCCGGCGGATTCGCCATCAGTCGTTTGTGTGGTGCAAGCGTTCAAGCGGAACGTGGAACCTGTTGCAGATTGTAAACATGCCTCAGTGCTTTCAAATTTTTACCATAGAGAAATTTCAGCTACTAGACTGGAACTTTTGAAAAGTAATAATACCAGTAGTGTCGCAGAGTTTTTCATATTTACGAATGTTTTTGTTTATTCTGGCTTCTGTGAGTGACGGGTTGGCTGGCCGTCATTCAGTAGCTCCCTCGCACTCTGCAGTCTGCTTGATCTGCTTTTAGTGTTACCAGATCAACATCAGAAATCTGTGTATATTTTGGTTGGCTTAATTTAACGCAACACACCGGCATACAGCCTCACGAATTTCAAATTCGTGTCCGCAGAACTAGACCTTTGCGCTTAGCTCAATTCAGCTTGACGAATAAAGTCGAAGCCCCACGACTCGACCACACAAGCAGCTTCAGACCTCTGCCTTCTCATCACTATCTCTCGGTTCTGGTATACCTCGACTGGAGCAGAAGATTTTATAGTGACGGCGTATCAGACGGGAAAGCCTGCCAGACAGACCGGATACCCCGCCGCTTTCACGGTTCTGACAATGGCAACAAAGCGGAAAGCGGGAACGGAAAGCGGGTGTGCAGGGGCGAAAGCCGGTAAAGTTTGGCGAAGGTTTGAATGTGATATCTGGCCTATGTCCGCGACCAGAAGCTCAGCAGCTTTCCCGCCGGAGGCTGGCGGATTCGATAGGGGTGGGTGGTGCGATTTACCTGACATATACGTTTTCTCCTGACATATAGGTAGCATGACATATACGTACTCCATCGACCTGACATATAGGTAGCATGACATATAGGTCGCTGACGCGTGACATGTAGGTTCTCCTCCGACGTGACATGTAGGCCTAGGCCTAACTAAAATAGAAATGCCTTATGGAAATTTCTCTCCTAGTGCATGGTGAATGGTAAACCGCATATAAACTTCACTTTACGGGCCCAATTCGAAATCAACGTAGCCCTACGACCCACGTACTGTAGGTAGAGCGATACTGTAATTTCTCATGGCCTTTGGTGGCCCGTGTGTGGTTAAGGTTGTGCAAACGCAACACTGGCCCGTGTACACGTGACCTTATTTGGGCCATTTACAGCCCTAACTGGCCCATGTGAGTGCGATACGGCATGTGCCATCTGTGATGACAAAGATGTAGCCCGCATGGGCCAGCTATTTCCGCGACAAGTCCATGTGTGGGCGTCATAAAGCGTGGCGTTCCATGCGTGCCACAATACAGAAAGTATATATAATAGCTATAACTCGCCTTTTATCACTTTTCACCATTGGTGGTGGTGGTCGTGGTCACTCCCTGAAATGAAAGCACGGTTTTCAATAGATTTTCAAGACACGTCGCCGATCCTAGCTAAATTTCCGTAATCTCCTCCATCGCTTTGCAATATTTGAAATACATATTTTATAGCCTACGTGAAGGAAGTTCGGAGAATCATCGCTGAGTGAAAATCAAAATCTTGCGTGCGGTAGAAATTTTGCCTCAGTTCGATCCTTCCTGTTTCCAGTCTGCTTATAAGAACGAGCAGACATTGGATATTTTTTGGATAACCCTGGAAGGAATTCCTGTATAAATACAGAAAATGCGGATTTCGTTGATTGAACAGAATAGTCGTAACTGCCAATGTCAAACCATGGCCAACTCTAAAAGAAGGCCAATGTCAAACTTACATCCGAGTAAATCTTGAAATTCTTTAGATTCTCAATTTCCTTGGCATAATGAAAGTCGTTCCGCCGTTTGAAGCAATCGTGGCAAACAAAAGGGCCATTTAGAACGTAGAATCGGTATCCGGAAATGTACAATTCACAGGTCTGCAAACATGGGCATGAGGCAAGAAGCTTCCATAATTAGTCTACAGTAAGTAGCGTAAAACGCATCGGAAATTTCAGGATTTCAGCAAACTATAAAAATCTGAGTAACATATCAAACATGATATTGTAAACTATATTCCATATTTTGTTAAAATTTGTATCGAGTGACAAATAAATCATTCTCTCTTTCTCTCTCCCTCACACACACACAGAGACGCATACACTCTAGGTAGACCTTTCGTACGCATACCTGACTTAAACGGTCGAATCCATACTGCTTAAAGCGCTTATCATAACGTATGACGTCACGTTCGCTAATAAAAAATGGCTCAAAAGATTGTTCCCATGCAATTTCATAAGCGACAAGCGTTTCGTTGCTTGGTGGGATCGCAATCCAATCGCTAATATTAAAGACGTATGAATTCAAATTAGAGATCGATCGATATAGACTTATCAAGGACGATAAGATAACTGACCTCCTCGTCAGACTGATGGCCGACACCGATTACATTGAAAAATCATGAATTTCAACCTCATTACTTAGCTCACAGCTGGATACCGAATCTGTAGGCAAAATACGAATATCGGCCAGCCTAGCTACGATGCGTACGTCTCGGTATTTAAAACCAGATTACTCGAAATTACGTTTGAGGCTGGATGGGACACAAATAATTGTCAGCGTGCCAATTACGGTAATCAGCTGATTGGAGAACGCATTCGGGATCAATGATCTATTTCGTATTTAGAAAACACTATACTCTTTTGCGATACCTTGCTGTCAAACAAAATTTTTGCAATAGAAATAGATGACGCCGATATAAATATGTCCTACTTACTTCTCGCTATGGTGACAGTGCGGGCATGTATCAATATGAAATACTCTGATATTTTTTCTCTTGTATTGCTGGAGTAGGTCTGATTTTGTTCGTGGAATCTGTATCCTTGATTTTGCTTCAAACGCCGGAAGAACGTACACGTTTTTACTTGATTTTTGGACTGTTGTGTCACTATAGACAGAAACTGACGACGGTCGGACAACTGCAGTTCATCTCAACCAATGCAAAGGAAATGGCCTTTTGCTTGATAAAGATTGTTTCAAGTTGGAATATATGAAGTTTTTCAGCGATTCAGCAGGAGACATTACAAAGAAAAGTATTCTCGTACTTCCCATTTGTCTCATAACATAGAACACTTGATACAGGTGCGAAAAAGTAGAGAAATATTTCTCGAACCCATACTTATTGCGGAAAAGATGCTACAAAGATGTAATTCCAATTTTCAAATGTTTCCCTACGTTTCTCCTAGGTTTCATTAATTTGGTCAATCAGCAAGGTATCATGATGGACATGATAACGGCCCTCATGACAGCCACGACTAGTTCCTACAGTAGGCCATGGTTAGTACTACGGTCTTGCGATATCTTTTCCTTAAGTCTACATCCGAGACTGTATCGCCAGAGCTGATAGCAATCGGCCGAATGCTTTCTTGTATGCCTGATCCCTGCTACAACGCTCTCTTATGGACCGGGTAGATAATGCAACCGACAATATGAACGTCGTTGTACGGAGCCCTAAAATTTAATGCGTCTGCCTGAATTACGGGGAATGTTCCCCTTGCGTGGCACAATACAGAACGTAAAACCATTAAAGCGTTTCCCGATGAGCTACGGCGGAACCTGACGAGGAGACAATGCAGTAGGCGAACATGTAAGTTCATCTAAATTGTGAGACGATGTTTGCTATTGAAAATATTTATTCTTGTAGAGTGATATAAGAACGAATCCAAGACATTCTCTATTAGCGTTTTAGGACTGTGTATGATTTGTGGTGGTGTCTGTGCTTTCATTAGTTCATGAACTGATGGCACAACTCCTTCCACCGATGATGAACAGTGCTAATAGGCGAGTATACAAAGAAATTTATCATTTCAGCCGCCCCGATCTCTATTAAAAAGTTATTTTGTGGAATTGTGAATTGAAGAGGTTGGCCTATATAACTGACTATTCATTTCGCCAAATATGGGAATAGCCGAACATCGCAGAGACACATTGAGTAGTCTTTTGCGTTTTATCGATAACGAATCATCGCGTTGATTACTATAGTAGAGCGTACACGACCATTAAATTGGAAGCTAACAACTCGCATTTTGGATGAGGATTGCGAAATACATTACCGTCTAGAAAAGTCATACCTTAACACTTTCTGTGGATACATTCACGATAACAGCCATAAAACTCCCAACTTGCGCATGAAGTCGTAAGCGCGGGACAATCGTGGCTAAAGCAAATTGTTTTTGCCTCCACAGTACCTTCAAGAAAGAATATATTAGAGCCGATGATTAGATTCGTGGATAGTGTAAACTTCTTCAACTGATGAAGAATACTTTACTATAAGCCTCTATAGCTCTGTATATAGTTCTCTTAAATAAAAGTCAGGTAATTAAACGTACACTACAAGCACTTGATTCTACTGTACACACTACGAGCCTTTGATTTTACTGCCGTATATACGTGAGCTAGTATCTCATTTTGAAGCCAAGCCAAGTCATTTCCGGCCATCAGCAATAAATTATGTTATACACTCTATGCATATAGTAGACCTACTGTTGTTTAATCAAGATATTCTCCTCACCTGCATTTTTAAAGCAGTTATGCATACGTCGAACAAATCTGCAATTGAAGTGGTTATCGCATCTGCCACCGCATTGATCTAACATCACATGAACGAAAATCGCGGTGTCTGCAAATGAAACACCAGACGAGTTCGAAAACGTACTTGATCAATTGACGATATCAAGTAAGATAGGCCTACTCACCATCTTCTAGTTCCGGAACCGATTTGTCGTAATAATAAAAATCATTTGCATTTGCCACTGCTGCCAATAGCAAAAATACTTTCAATGATTCCATGCTCGAATTCTCCACAGGCTTTTATTTCAGTCTTCATCTGACAATCATCCACCACTTTATGGAAGTCTATTCACTTTATGCTCCTTATATAGTCCCATATATCACATCATAGAATCCGTCTATTTATTGCAAGAGTTCTAATTCACGACGTACAAGTGGCAATTCGGTATTTAGAATGACAGACAGTCCGTCGTCTTGCAGTTACAAGCTAGTTGTGAAACTGCTACGATTATCTTCTAAAAGCGATCAGCTGGGATTCTGAGACATATATGCTTATCCTCCAAATGAAGAGAGAGCGGTCCGTTCCAAAAGCGCAATGATAACGAGGGACATGGGCGCCATTTTTTGTCTAAATTTGCGACACCGCTCCATGGAGATATAAGGGAATTCGCGCATACCGATGATATAAATGCACTTCAGGGCCGGTTCAAGAAGTATTTCCCTTGATTATACATCAATTTTACATTAAACAACAGACCGATACCCCGAGAACCCAGTAGAGCGTGAAGTGGAAAACATCTGCGTCTCGTTCGCAAGCTGCAGTGCGCCTGTGTGCAGGGGAGATGAAGTATTGCACTAGCCCTAACGAAATATCTAGAATAATTGACATATTCGGTGATTGTCGAAGTACTAAAGATTCGACTGAACTAATTTTCGAACTCCGGAAACGTCTACGAGCTGAGAATTAGGACACTGAAGTTGGCGACATGCACGGAAATCATATACGCGGATATGCCAATATTCCATCGAATATTGCGTATAGCCCTGACGAAATAGCTGGAATAACTGACATATTCGGGGATTGCTGTATAGTATTGTAGATTCGAACGAACTAATATAGTAACTCCGGAACCGTCTACGAGCTGAGAAATAGGATGCTGAAATTAGCAACATGCACGGAA